>CM065813.1:21594357-22095357 GCA_033398695.1 Orobanche coerulescens
ACCATCGACGAAGTCATTGATCGTCGCTGAAGTACTGACCATGCATCGTTAGCGTGCGCTAGGCTCTGTTGTTTGCGTGCGCTATTAGACAGATGTAACGCACGCTACACAGAGTACTTAGCGTGCGCTAAGTTATTCGGGCAGATTGCAGTTTATGAACTTTTGACCGTTAATCGAATTGTTTAACATTCATACGACGTGAGATAAATCCTATATCATTTCTTTTGTTAAGGTTTGGTCTCATTACGCGATTGATTGAGGAGGACGACCTTCGAGTATTCATTTTCGTAGAAGTATTGTTATTGTCTTCAAATCGAGGCAAGTACCTTAATTGTTTTATGTATTGTTGTTATACATATTGTCGTGCATGTATGTCGTTATTGTGTGTCCACCTCGTGTTGGTCCGACGGGATCATCGGGGGATCTATGCTAGCGTGCGCTGGATCATCGGACGGGTTTTTCCACCACGGGTTGGTCTGACGGGATCATCGTGGGTTCTAGGCAGTGAACGCTGGATCGATGGAATTACCATGTGTATGTATTGATATCATGTTGTGATTATCAGTTGTGTATGTTATGTTTGAGTTTCTCGTAGGAGAAGACTCGTTGGTATTTTGTTGCTTACGTTATTATTATTCACCGTGAGATATGAATAATATGTTGTGGTACTTGTACTAGCATCGTTGTGCTAACCCCTTCGGGGGTGAACATTTTGTTTGTGTTCAGGATCCAGGAGAGCTGGGAAACAACCACTGGAACAGTATGACGACGAGGGTGCAGAGTGATGTCCCGACCGGGTTTATTTATCTTTCGTTTATTCGTTATTTCAACAAGTACTCGAGTACGAAGTCGTTTGTGATGTTTTGAATTGGTGATGTAATATTGAGTTCTGTTGAACAAATTGTACTATTTCTGTATTTGGTCAGAATTAATGTACTGTAATTCCGTTATTTCCATTCGTCAGTAACTTTTTATACTTGTTAAATTCTTCAGCCTTGTAAATCCTTATGTAAAGGATTTACGGCGCTGTAATATTCCCGAATATATTGGGGGTGTTACATCCCCCATTAATGATTCGTGGATATAGCTATAGTCAGAGATGATCTCGTGGGAAGGATTACCAGTATTGATGATTAATGGGTTGGTTTGTGCCTCACCTGCCCTTTTCTTCCTTGGGCGGGTGTCTGTCGAACCGGGTGGCCTCCCCCTTTTCCTTTTGGGAGCCACGGCCTCGATCGCGCTTCCACTGGGTGCGATCGCATCACTCGGTACGTTGGTGATGTGCCCTTTATTCGGGACTTCTAACCTTGCAGGCACATTTGCAGCTGGAATGTGTGATCTTGTCACTTTGGCGATATCAGTAAATGCATCAGGCATCAAATCTGCTACGTTCTGAAGATCGAGGATTTGTTGTACTTCACGATCACATAATGAGGTACGAGGATCATAATGAGACAGACTCGGGACGTACCAGGACAATTCCTGTCATTCCTTGAGAAACTTCTTTTTCTCCTCTCCTCCTAACGATGGGAATTCTGACTCATTGAAGTGACAATCCGCAAAATGTGCGGTAAAGAGATCACCTGTCAAGGGTTCTAAGTAGCGGATAATTGTTGGGGATTCGTATCCAACGTAAATACCTAAACGTCTCTGGGGACCCATTTTATTGCGTTGTGGGGGCGCAATCGGCACATATGTTGCACAACCAAATATGCGTAGGTGTGAAATATCCGGTTCATATCCAGTTACCAACTGGTACGCAGAAAATGGTCACAACGGTGGGTGCAAACGAATAAGTACGGCTGCATGTAGGACTGCATATCCCCAAGCAGAGATGGGCAGATTGGTGCGCAAAACCAATGCTCGTGCTACCATTTGGATTCTTTTAATGATTGCCTCTGCGAGACCATTTTGTGTATGCATATGGGGAACGGGATGCTCTACATCGATTCCGATTGACATGCAGTAGTCATCAAATACTTTAGATGTAAATTCTCCTGCATTATCGAGTCGAATAGACTTGATAGGGTGATCAGGATGGTGAGTCCTTAGACGAATGATCTGAGCTAGGAGTTTTGCAAATGCAGCATTTCGAGTGGAAAGGAGTGCGACATGTGACCAGTGTGTCGAAGCATCCACCAATACCATAAAGTACTTAAATGGTCCGCATTCTGGGTGGATGGGTCCACAAATATCTCCTTGTATACGTTGTAAGAATGGGATGTTCGCTTTAGTATCTTTAGTGTAGGAAGGTCTCGCTCCTACTTTAGCTAAAGAGCAGGCTTTGCAGAATGAGCGATGTGCTTTTGACATAGTCAATTGCTTAGAAGGGGCATATGTATCTATTTCTTTAGATGACATAGCATGATTAACATCAATACTGTTCTTCGTGTTGAGTTGTTGCCCCTTTTTCGCTCGAAAGAAAGGATGTCCGTGCGAGTTCTTTAGGATACGGATCATCATATCTCGACCAGGATGACCTAGTCTATCATGCCAAAGCCTATATGAGTCTTTGTCCCAAATTTCATTTATGGTGACAGCATAGGATTCGAATACCCTAATGGTTGTGGTGTACAGTCCACTAATTTGACTCTTAAGTTTTTCTAATATGCATTTACGTCCACATTTATTAGATGTAATATAAAGGAACTCGATTCCATTCTCACAGTGGGTTTCGACGTGGAAACCATTGCTACGTATATCTTTAAAACTTAGTAAGGTTCGAGGGGCCCTAGGTGCGTATAGAGCATCGGTAACTCGGATAAGAGTGCCGTTAGGCAATAAAAATCGGGCATTGCCTCGCCCTTGGATGAGTTGGGAGGACCCAGTCATCGTGGTTACCGAGGATTGACATGCAATTAATTCCGCGAATAGAAGCCTATTCCTAAGAATGGTGTGGGTGGTCCCACTGTCAACCAAACATTCAAGTTCTCCCCGATTCATTCCTACGAAAAGGAGAGAAAAATTCGAACCATAAACATGCAAGCAATATTCATTTCTTCGAAATAAAGCTAAGGATATAACGTAAGCAATAATAATATATTGTTCTAGAAAAATAAAGTTTCATCACACCATTATTGAAAATAAAACATCGATAAAATCGTTCCGAGTTAACAATGCCAAATGTAAACGAGAAAGTAAACATAATGAAAACATTCAGTCATAAAGGGGTGCCTCTAATGACTGTGACACGTATGGCTCATTGCGATTATCGGTGACTGTGAAATTGACGTCGGGGGACTCGTCGGGAGCATCTTCCTCCATATAGTGAGCCTCCCGTTCTTTGGACTCTCTATATTTCTTGTAGTGTGCTGCGACTTGTTTACTTGCATGGCAGTTCTTGTACCAATGTCCAGCATCTCCACATCGATAGCACGGTTCATTGCCAACTCTGACTTTGGGGACGACATGGGGGGTAGGTGCTTTGTTTCCTTGGCCAGAAGATCCGGGAGCACCAAGTCTACTCATTACATTGGAAGAACCCCCACGTCCTCGACCACGTCCTTGACCACTGTGCTCTCTTCCACGTTGTGGTTTGGGGTTGCCATGACCAGTCCCCTGTGCATTGGGGTTCTTTCCACCTTTCACTTTGCCATAGTTGGCCTCGGGAACTATCTTTGTCCGAGCCGGCCTGGCATTATTGCTCACTAATACTTCATCGTGCCTCTCAGCCACTTGCAGTAGGTTGATAAGCTTATTGAAGGTAGTGATGCGTTTATTGTCATACTCCAGCCTATACTGGTTCGCTAGTATAAGGGCAGAAGTAGGGAAAGTGGAAAGAGTTTTCTGAATCATATCATCTTCTGTGAGGTCCTTTCCACAGAAATTAAGGCGTGCCTTCAGACGGAGCATATCTTTGTTGAAATTGTTGATCCGTTTATAATCAAGCAAGCGGATTTCATTCCACTGCACGGTCAACTCTGGGAGCAAAGTATTGTGGATGTTCCCAAAACGGCCCTTAAGGGCATCCCACAGTTCTTTCGGGGATTTCAACTGCAGATATTCCCACCTTAGGCTCGGGTCGATATGTCGCCTAAGGAACATCAATGCACTAGCTTTGGTTTTGTCAGACGGTACTTCGCCTGCTTTTTCAAAGATAGTAGCACTATAGTCCTTAGCGATAAAAGTGGTCTCTACGTCAGAAACCCATCTATGGCACTCAAGCCCTTCTGAGTCCAAGATGTCAAATTCATGACGAGTTGGATCAGCCATCTTGAGACAAGAAAAAAAGGAAAATGAATTTTCACAGTATATCATGAGTACTTTCCATGATAAAATTTTCAATAATGTGGAGGGTTATTATTTTTCAGAACCAAGATATGGTCAAAATTACTTTCGATGCTATTGGGGTTTATACCGATGAAATTACTTTATCACGGTTCGAGTTGATATAGATAGTAGAAATAAGTCCTCTAGGTTCTACTAATGATGAACTTAATATACATGCCATAACTAACAATGCATGCAATATATATATATATATATATATAATTATAGATATAATCACATAGCCCTATGAATATATCTATACACGTATAAATGCAGTCAAAGAGGTATCTTATGCCGCAATAATTTTTAATTCAACGTGAATTTATTTTAATTCAAGTTGCTTAAGCAATTTATTTTAATTTAGTTAAAATTATGAATGCATCATGCTTTTGGTTTAATTAAGCATAAATAAATTGCAGAATATAAATATGCAATCAATAGTAATTAAAAAAACATATAAATTCGCACATTGCAGATAGTAGGGTCGTATTTGTGTACTTTGTTTTGTGAATAGGAGCGTAAAACTGATTGAAAAAACGGATCTGCGGCGGGTCGGAAGTCAAGAATCGGGTCTGGATCGCGGGCCGAGGCCGGGCTTGGATCTCGAGACGAAAAGGTCACGGTTGCGGAGATGGACGGGCCAAGGTCGATTTAATTGACGCATCCGTCTGCTACTGGGTCGTTCGGAGTGCAGTTCGCTCGAATCGAGGTCGATTCGGGCGAAGTTGCGGGCGGTTGTGGGCGGTCTCGTCGGATCCGATTGAAAGCCGGCGGTGGAGACGGAACTGGTGTGCAGTCGACGGGAGGGAGGGGATCGCGATTCTGGGCGACGGCTGGGGAAGGTGTCGCGAGCCGAGGTGATGTTTTGCGCGGTGGTTCGCGATCGAGAATTAGGGCTGGAGATTTGGGGGATGACGGCTTCGATTGCAGAAGACGACGACGGCGGAGGTCGGACGTCGGGGAAGAAGATGCAAGTGGGCCGGTCGCGGCTGTGGGGTTGGGTTTCGGTGGTGGCGGCTAGGGTTTCGGCCGCGGGATTCGATATTTCATTTTTTTTTTTTTCGAATTTTTCAGAAAATCGGGAGAAAAAATTCGTGCTCAGCCGGGAACTACGTGCTGATAACGTGTTGAAGGAAAAATAACTTGAGATAGAAAGTAGGGCAAAAATATTGTATTATTCCATCAATGAGATCCCTTAAATAGGGTGAAGTACATACAAACAGGCCTCAGCCAAATCCTATCTAGGAAAGCCCATAAACTAACAGACTTAGGCACACAATGGGTATTATTCCTTTAACAACTTTAGCTTTTTTCTTCTCATAATTCCACCATGAATTATATCTCACACCCCAAGAGCACCTAATAAGGTGCTCACCTTGCTATATATATATATATATATATGGATAGGTTCAGGTAGGAAAGCTTTTTTCCGTAAAAAATAAGAATGATTCTGGGCCCTTGATCTTTGGTGATTAATGGCTGCGATTTGTACACGTTGTGCTAAAGAGTTAGCCTAAGTGTGCTACGCGGGATATTTTTGAGGGGATATTTTTGTAATTATACAGATTTTATGTTTGGTATTTCCTACAATCATGGGATTTCATATCCCACTTCTTATCTCTTCCCAAATTTTAGCACCTTTGATAATATTATTTTGATAATTATTGTGATGTCATTTATGTGATAGTTAGCACTTAAATCTGTAAAATTTTGCATTGTTAATACATTTTATTTCTGTTAATATTTTAATAGTAGAGTTTAGCATTAAAATGTTATTTGTATTAGCACATTTAATAGGTAATACTAGCATATATGGTATGTAATGCTTGCATAGGAGTTTATGGGATTTACAAATGGAGTCTTATTGTATTTATTGTATTTTTTAGTAAATGTCGCGAAAATCATTTTGTACCTATACTTGAAAACGAGTATGATTATTTATCTTCCAAAAAATAAAGCACAACACATTGTATCAAAATTGATCAGATTGTACACAATAAAGATAACAAAAATCACATAATTGGAATATAACTTAATCGCACTATGTTTTCCAATTTGCAAAAGACACACAAAATAAATGGTTAGCACACAGCTCCGATTTTTAAAAATAAAAATCAAATAGAAAAAAAGATAATGTTAGTTTTTAAAAAATAAAAATAAATACACCAAAAATATAAAATATTTGAACGACTAAAAATATGAAATCCCATAAAAATAGATATTAACCTAAAATATGAAATCCCATGAATATAGGAACTTCCCATGATTTTAGTAACTTCCCATAAGATAAATTAATCAAATTACATTAGTACTCAATAATTAAATTCGTAAGACTCTTAGTTTCAGACAAGACACGAGAATTTAAATCAGTCATTAATCTCCAAGGATTAATGGCTCACAATCATTCCTATTTCTTACACTTATATCATTTCACTCCATAACCCACCCCTATATATATATATATATATATATATATATACTTGCCATATTTATATTATATTTATCATAGTTGTACTACATCCAAAATCTTATATAGACCATATCACTCTAAATATGACAAGATGCGCATTTTATTAGGTGCTCATTCGATCCGGGATAAAATTTGATTAATTTCATTATTCCTCTTAATTAATTTACCTCAAAATTTACCTTTTCACTCTTTATTAATTACAAATCATCATTTATCACGGTCAAAGTTTGGTATAATTTTTTTTAACTTATATGCACAAGTCAATATGATATCTATTTAAAATAAGAGGAAACTATAATTCTACATCAAGACGTAATTTTTCATATTTTATAATTGCTTTATCTTTTTCAAATCATGCATTTAAATTTTAATATTTTTGTTTAAAATTTATTATTTGTGTTTGTATTTAAATTTTCACAAACTAGCTGTATTCGAAAAACCCAAATATGTTTAGCAATTATTTATTTTGTGAAATCATAATCATTGTAACTTTAATCATGAAATGCTTCGAGATGAAACAACTTTTGTAAACTCGCCAATACTACAACACCTCCTCATATACTTGGAAGTCAGTCATTTTATTTACAAGTACATTGTGAGTGAATAATTAAGAGAATTGCTTTCTCCCCTCCTCACAGTCGTCCTTACCCCTCCTTTTTTTTTTTTTTTTTTTTTTTCCAATTTTGTCCCCTCCCGTTTATTTTGTTTTATTTTCTTTTTCTTTTTTTACATTATTTATTTATTTGTATTCTTTCACTTTAGTTTTGCTTTGTTTTGTTCTTTTTTTAGTTTTGTTTTGTTTTGTTTTTCTTTCTTTATTTAACTTTTATTTTACTTTATTATTATCAAAATTAATAATTTTTTATATTTATTTATTTTTATTTATATTATTTATGATTAAAAATAACTACGACACAATATAATAAATAATAAATAAGGAAAATACGATCAACATTGATAAATAAACTATTCAATTACATTATCTGGTCATCTAATCTAACCAAGATTGTATCCTTTCTCCATATGGATCAGCCCATCTTTTACAATCTTCACTCACATTATTCCACCATAAAATTGGAATTGGTGGTACAGGATACTCGGAGTACAAAAAAAACTTGTACAAAATGATTATCATTAACTAATGCAATTGCTATATGTTGACGTTGTTGAAATGGAGTTGGAGCTGACCTAGGGCTGAGAATTTCCCGTCGGGAAATCCCGAGTCCCGGTCCCGTCCCGAGTCCCGACGGGAAACGGGATCCCGAGTCCCGAATTTTTCGGGACCGGGACCGGGACCTTAAACTTTGGTAATTTCGGGACTCGGGAGTCCCGAAATCCCGATCGGGATCCGAAGTCCCGATTGCAATTTCGGGATATTTCGGGACATTAAGGACATTTCGAAAAATTATCCTCGGGATCGGGACCGGGACCGGACCACCAAATTGGTCCATTACGGGACCGGGACATTCGGGACTCGGGACCGGGAACTCGGGACGTCCCGATTCTCAGCCCTAAGTTGACCTAAATGGCAAGTGTGTAAAACAACTTCCACTAAGAGGAGTAAATGCATGCAGCACAATATTATATCGTGTTGCAATGACAACCCCATACATAATGTCCATCCAACTCCACTGTGGTGCCGGAGATTCGAAGAAATTTAGTGCTCGCATCATATTATCGGCAGCACCTTGTTCAAGATAAACACAATCGTAGAACTCCATATTTTGTTCAATTCCAAAAGTAAAGATCTGCCCGAACCTGCTTCCAACCATCTTCTGAATTATACCTGACTTGTGCGGCTATCGCCCTATATCCACAGTTATCATCCCCAAGAACATCAACTGTATAACTGACGTGACTCCGATATGCACTTGGCATTTGTGTGATATATGGATCATTGATTCCTTTTCTTGAATTTCGTGTACGAGTGTTCGTAGACTCAAAGTAAGAGCGCATCCTCGACTGACTTTGCTCTTTTTACTAGGTCGATCTTTGTTTTTTGTGTTGTAGGGTGGTTCTTGATATTTGCAGTTAGATGGATCTACCATGTCAATCATTTTATCTAACATATGATATCTCATGACTGGATCCATTTTATCCAACTACGTCTTTAATGTTGTCATTCTATCGGGAGATCTCACATCATTTGGCAAAGCAGAGGTCATGGATAACCTTTTCCAGTGACAGTGGATCTCGCCTATTGGAATTGACAAGAATTATGACTGAAAAAATGATAAGCGATGCTTACATGGCAAACCATATACAAATTTGAAACTACAATTACAATTGTCTAGATATTGTCAGTCGACCTTTTTCAACTCATTAGAGATCAGGTGAAGTGCCTCCAAGGATATGCAGCCTAGTAAATTTTCGTAGATTTCATCATTAAAATTATGACATCTCATAATACGCAACCTTTCAAATGATGCTTTGATATCTCCAAATTCCAGAATCAATATCTTGTCGATTTTTTCAACAGATGTGTCGATCGAAGACATCGTATCACCCAAATATTTTTTCAATCTTGAATGGGCTAACTCAACCCTGAAAATTTATAATATTGTGTTACAATATGAAATCAAGATGGATAAATACTAGTATTTTAAGTACATAACATAATACCTTTGACTTGAACGACATCCAATGTGCATATAATTATTCGTCCAAGCGTAGATAAATCGATCACTGTAAGGCAATAACCATGTTGACCATAGATATTCTATCACTTTCGGGTACGATTTATATTTATCTATTAACAACTTCCATTCATGTTCAAAAGAACCCAGGTCAGATGACATATAAATTTTGTGCCAAGACTGATTAAAGTTAGTCCATTCGGCACCTAAGAAGGGACTGCATTTTTTCATGACATTTTTATTTATGTGCCATATGCAGATAATGTGATGTACGTTGGGAAAAACTTCTCCTATTGAAGATATTAGTGCCAAATCTCTATGAGTAACAAGCAGAGATGGCATTAATGCCCCCTTTCCAAGAACAAATTTTTTTTAAACAATTTAAATGCCAAGTGTATCGTTCTGTTAGTTCATCACACATATAGTCAAACATAAGTGAATAAGTTAGCTTCGTGGATGTGATACCCACAACCCCCAAGAAAGGAACCCGATATTCGTTCGTCTTGTAAGTGACGTCAATAACGAGTACCGTAGGAAATTGAGCATATAACTCAATACTATCTCTATGAATCCAAACAATATCTGTAATTGCTTGTGTCTCTGGATGCACACGGTACATATGAAAATAACCTGCATGTACCAAAAAATAGTTAGTTAATAGATGGACAAATTATATTAATATTTAAATGGAAAAAAACTTAATTACCTTTCTGAATTAATTTAGATAAAGCATGTTGGACGTTGCTTAATAAACTCTTTTTTGGCCTTCCTTTCACTTTGTACTGCATTGTAAATACTTTTAATGCCTGTAGTATCAGATGAGTCACGTTCCTTGAAAGCGCTCAGAATAAATCGAGGAGCAGTAATCTCGGATGTGATACCCACAACCTCCAAGAAAGGAACCCGATATTCGTTCGTCTTGTAAGTGACGTCAATAACGAGTACCGTAGGAAATTAAGCATATAACTCAATACTATCTCTATGAATCCAAACAATATCTGTAATTGCTTGTGTCTCTGGATGCACACGGTACATATGGAAATAACCTGCATGTACCAAAAAATAGTTAGTTAATAGGTGGACAAATTATATTAATATTAAAATGGAAAAAAACTTAATTACCTTTATGAATTAATTGAGATAAAGCATGTTGGACGTTGCTTAATAAACCCTTTTTGACCTTCCTTTCACTTTGTACTGCATTGTAAATACTTTTAATGCCTGTAGTATCAGATGAATCACGTTCCTTGAAAGCGCTCAGAATAAATCGAGGAGCAGTAATCTCGGCCATTTTACTCACAATGTACTTTTCATCTCTTGTTAGTCTTGATGTGTACTCATGATCCTTTAAATATTGTGCTGGGGCATGATTATGCTCTCCGCACGCAACAGTAATTCCAAAATACCATCTGGAGGAATCGGTATACCTCGTAGAGAAAATGGACAACCATTTTTTTGGTACTAGTATATCCTTTTAAAGTTTCTCCACTTTTTAAATATCTTGGTGGTTGGTATTTCTCTCCCTTTTCATAAATGAGAGTGCATTATTTGCTGAATTGTATTCTTCCATTTATTATAAATAGAATAGTGTTTCAGAAATGTGAACAAATAAGTGATATTACATGAGAAATTTAAGAAGGAAATATAGAGAGATGATGAGTTATACTTCTTCTTCACTCCCTATTTATACTAATTTAGACTACTAGATAATAAAAATTATTGACATGGCAATTCAATAGGTAGTATAGATTAGGAAATATTTTGTTGAAAGACTTTGAAATGACAATTCAACAGGTAGATATATGCTAGGGAACTATTTTGTTGAAAGACTTTGAAATGACAACTCAATTGGTAGCTAATAATAATAATAATATATATCAAGATAATAATATAGAATCCGAATAATAATAATATATATTATTTGTATAGATGACTATTGATGTAATGGAGGAGATTGCAATTTGTTATTTGGAAAATGTTTGTTGGTGAATTTTGGGATAAACTCGGCCTTTGCTTATCGGAACCGACCCACTGAATAAGAGTCACAGCTATGCAGTGAGGTCCGTCGATTTTTGGCCAAAAAACGACGTTTAGGCCTTCGATTTTGCGTTTTTATGTTTCTAGGGACTTAAATGCAATTTTCTAAAAGTTTGTGTGGTTATTAATTTTCTTGATTTTAACCCTAGCTTCCATAAGGTATATATATATATATGCGTGTAAGGCCTTTATTTCAGACGTTCAATGAATTGAAATTTTCTCTAAATTTTCTTGAAATTCTTAGATCGGTTGAATCTAGAGTTTTAGAATGCTGTGTTTCAGTGACGGCTGATCCGTTGAAACATATTCTCTAAATATTTTTTTAAATATTAGAAAAAATTATAAAATAGTAAAAAAAATTATCGAAAATATATCAATAAGAAATTGAAAAAAATTCAAAGTATTATTATTTATACGTACATATTATTCAATATATATATATATATATATATATATATATATATATATATATATAAAGTTGAAGAAGTGGGGAGGAATAAAAAAAATATTTTGTTTGATTTTGGAGCGGGGATTAGTAAAAGAGGGGAATTAGCAAACCCATAGTTAATAGTTGATGCAAAACTAATTTCACAACTATCAATCACAACCAACCAGCTAACAATTGATAGTTTGATAACCAAAAATACCGAAGGCAACTACGACTTCTGTTGAAACTGTATATCACTGGAGTAATTGGCCTAGAGAGGATCTTGAAGGCCACGTAGACGTTTAAAAAATTTCGAATATCCCTTTTTCTCGGATTTCAAATTTCCAATTGCTCTATATCTCCGCGCACACTTCATATTTGTTGCTATCGGCTCGAATACCTGAAAGCATAGAACACAATCAAATATTAGCTCGGCAGATATGGAATTCGTTGCAGGCTCCATCAGTTATTGTTCTAAAGAGCATCTGAAAATATACCAGACATGGTTTAACTATGCCGATTCAGGTGATTCCCGTTTCCCCCTTCAATGTTGTTTATTCTGAAATCCTTATTTTTCTATCTCATATCTCGATTAATCATATGTTCACAGATCACGATGGTCGTTTGACCGGGAGTGACGCTGTAATTTTTTTCGCCATGTCCAGTTTATCGAAACCTGAACTCAAGCAGGTTTACCTCCAAATGGCCTTTTTTTTTTCCCCATTACTTCTGATTTTTAGGTATTTTGAATTGTTAGGAGGATGCAGCAGAATACGTTACTTCGATTGCTTATAGTTATTTTTAGATGAATATTTTATGTTCGTTCGTTCTTTAGGAACTACTGAAACTTGTTCATGCTTGAGTGGCTAAAATCTCAGTCATTGTTTTACGTGTTCCTTCATTTGTGTTATCCTTTTTCATCTTTTGGACAGTGATGAATTTTCTATTGATCAAAATGAAAATGACAATGTGAACATTACCAATCAAATTCAAAATTCAGTATGGATCAATGGATACAACTAATCAAAGCTGTCCTGGCTATATTAAAATCTCGATTATCTACTTGTTTTGATAAATATATTTTGCACAGTGGTTCATTTTCACGAGGTCACTTTTGTTACATATTTGTCATCTAAGGTTTGGGCTATTGTTGATTCCAAGCGACAAGGATATATAGGATTCACGGAGTTTGTCACGGCAATGAAGGTTGCATTCCATGAAGAAAATTACATATTTAAATTATGCTTTGTGCACTTGAGATTGGAAGAACTAATTCCGAGCGTTCTTTCTTTCTTTCTTTCTTTCTTTTTCTTTTGTAGTTAATATCACTGGCGCAAGAAGGTCATGAACTGTCCTCGGATCTCGTTAAAAGCACAGGCATGTGGAGAAATATGTCATAGTTACTCATCTATTTTCATATATGATATATTTTTTTTTTTAATGATTGTAGACTGCATATATTAGCCACTTCGGTTACTCTCGCCGACGTTCTCTTTTTATTTACTCCTCGTTGGGATGAAAACCACATATGATGTCTATGGCACCTTTTAATCATATGATCGAGTCTTGCATTTTTACAGGTATCTTGGAGAGAGTGAGTCCTCCATCGATGGAAGGTTTGGATGTCTTACTGGAAGTAAGTACTTTTCAGCCTTTTGTGTTTATGATTTTATCACATGATTACGTTTCAGTTATGTCTGACATTCACAATTCTCAACTAGAATAATAGAGGTCCAGTATCCACTGACAATGCTATCGCTAATGGTTAGTACTGAACTTCACCTGTTTTGGATTTGACATTGCATTTTAGATTTGTTCTTCACGTTGATTGCAAATGAATAAAAAATTCAGGAAATACACAGTTGCAACCAACAAGGCCAAAGAGTTTCTTTACCACAAAGTCCAAACCGAAGGTACCTACCTATGTGCCTGTTTTGCCCTGCTATTTGTACATTTATTGTGCCTAGTGCCAACTGCCAGTGTAAAATGGTTATAAAGGTATATGAATATAGAATAATATGAATTGCTAGTCTGTGAAGACTGAATTTCTGGCTTTCTATCTTAGACAACATGTTGTTTCGTATATATTATTTATGATGAGAGTTTCAACAATGTTGATAGGTCTTCAAATGCAGACATGTAGATTCAGCGCAGAAATGTCTGACTTGTTATTTTTTACAATTTTTACAGAACTACACTTCTCTCAGTGCCGTTACTTCAGTGGTTGACGGCTTGAAAATATTATATAATGAGAAGCTAAAGCCACTAGAAGCTGCTTACCGTTTCAATGATTTTGTTTCTCCTGTTTTGGTGAGTCATTCAAACCGTACTCGATATGTATAATAAAACTAGATTCAATTCTTATGTATTCATTGGACATTTTGGTGGCCCTAAATTGTTTTTTCCTTTCCTTCCAGACTGGTAGTGATTTTGATGCCAAACCTATGGTCATGCTTTTGGGTCAGTACTCAACTGGGAAAACCACATTTATCAAGCACTTGCTGCAATGCAACTATCCAGGTTAATTTCTTATATTTCGCATAACCTTAAGCTGATATCCTACCTCAATGATTATTTTATCATAAGAAAAATATGAGAATATAAGCTAATAAATGTTCTTTTTTCTTCTTAGGTGCTCATATTGGACCTGAGCCAACTACTGACCGGTTTATTGTTGTCATGGTACAAAAAAGCATTTGATTTGTTTACATATTCAATTGTTTGTACCACCCTTATTTGAACATGAAAATTGTGTAATATGCATGTGTATGGATCACGATCTGAGAGAATTGATGTAAGAACAGCAGAAAAAAAATAGTATGAATAAAATGTAGTCTACTTGTTTAAAAGCATCAACTATGTTTTCTTTATCATGGTAATCTTATTACATATAATTTATCTCAGATTTTCTGCCTTTCTGTCATGTTTTGCTGGTAATGCTATCAAGTTGTTGCAGTTGATGACATCTAATGACTGAATTGTTTTGATAGATCTCTGTTTTATTGTAACCATCTAAATTGCACTATTGTTTTGTCATTTTCTTTTCCAGTCTGGGCCGGATGAAAGGAGCATTCCTGGAAACACTGTTGCTGTTCAAGCCAACCTGCCATTTACTGGTTTGACTACTTTTGGTGGATCATTTTTGTCAAAGTTTGAGTGTTCTCAAATGCCACATCCCGTAAGTTACTAGTTTATGAGCATGCTAGAAATATGCAGTTTCTGAAACTAAACTTTCGACTTTGTTTACCGGCAGCTGCTTGAACATATAACACTTGTGGACACTCCTGGGGTTTTATCCGGAGAAAAGCAACGAACGCAAAGAAGCTATGATTTTACAGGTGTCATATCATGGTTTGCAGCAAAATGCGATTTGATACTCCTTTTGTTTGATCCCCATAAACTGGACATCAGTGATGAGTTCAAACGGGTAATTTCATCACTACGTGGTCATGATGACAAGATTCGAGTTGTTTTGAACAAGGCTGATCAAGTTGATACGCAGCAGGCAAGTTTCTCCCCTTAAACTGTGTGTGTGTGTGTGTGATTCTTATGTGATTCCTTACGTGATATAACTGATGGATGATATTGGTTCTCATTTGACATTTCAGTTGATGAGAGTTTATGGTGCACTAATGTGGTCACTTGGAAAAGTTCTGAACACTCCTGAGGTCTCTCGTGTTTATATTGGGTAGGTGCATCTTCAAAACTTCACATTTACAACTCACTAAGTACCTATCCTCGAAGTTTATTACTATTAAGCAAATATACCAAGATTATAGGATTGGACTGCATTGGGATTACTATCATCAACACATGGTCTCTTGCTATAGCATAATGTTGGATCCTCCCTCTAATGAAGCTCGTTTCATTTTTTGTTGGATCAAGTTTGTTTTCATATATTAATTTTCACGTTTTCAAGTTACTGTTGTTTGATTTGGTTAAATATCAGTTGATCCCTATTTTCAACTTGTTTGATTCGATCAGTCTTTAAGAACTGTTTACGTAAAAGTAGGAACTTTTTAATGATTGGCTTTCTTGTGAATTCTAGATCATTTAACGACAAGCCTGTGAATGAAGCTGCCATCGGTCCTGTGGGCAAAGAACTTTTTGAAAAAGAGCAAGATGACCTACTCCTCGACTTGATAGATATACCAAAGAAAGCTTGTGATCGCCGGGTATGCAAAATATATTACATGTTAGTTTAGTAAAAGTGTTCTTATTGTATTTGGCAAATAAGGGTTATTCAAAATCAATACTATAAATTACCCGTCGTTAAATAAAATATATACTATATTGGCAGATCAATGAATTTGTGAAACGTGCTAGAGCTGCCAAGATCCACGCCTACATAATTAGCCATCTAAAAAAGGAGATGCCGACTTTAATGGGGAAAGCTAAAGCACAGAAACGACTTATTGAGAATCTTGAAAATGTATTTGGAAAGGTACTTTTCAGTTTTAACGTTGCCATACTCTCCTAATCGAACCTAATTTTGTGCACGGATAGATACATACCGGCTTCTCAGAAACCTAAAATGGATATTTTTTGACTTGTATATAGGTTCAACAAGAATACCATTTACCAGCTGGGGACTTTCCAGATGTGGAGCAATTTCGAGAAGTCCTAGGTCGTTACAACATTGACGAGTTTGAGAAGTTGAAGCCAAAAATGATTCAAGTTGTCGACGATATGCTCGGCTTTGACATACCAGAACTATTGAAAAACTTTAGGAATATGTATGACTGATTTTGGTATGAGAACACTTCAAGAAAGCTTGTAGTTGGTAATAAGAGACCTACATTGGTGTAGACGTGAATATTTTTCTATTCCAATTTGCATTACATTTAAGTTCAATGTCCGGGGAAAGTTTGTTTATATAATCAAGCATAAAACAATATTAGGTTCAGTTAGGAGAGTATGGCAACAAGTATGGTTGTGATTGTAACTCACATCTTCCTCTGGTTTTACGTCCAGAAACGGCTTAAACGCCTTCTAAGAGTCGGATATATGTTTCCCATCAAATTGTTTTACAAACTGGAAAATAGGGTCTTTTATCATCAGATTCTCAAGACGTTCATATCCAATGTTGAATATTTCCTAAATAGAATTTCATGATGCACATGTCCACTCGGATACACATCAAGAATCACTAGAACGTTGTATGATGATCCTTATTCAGATCATTCTTAATGAATTTAATTCTATCTTCTCTGTTGTGCGATATGCCCAGAGCTTCATTAATCTTTCCTTAAAGGTTGTACATTTTGTTCGATGATTCCTTTTGTCTACTTGTTACTGGATACAACTTGTCCCGATGTTTGTATATGGTATGAAATAGCTATTTTATGGTTAATATTGTACTATTTCATCGGTCTTTCAAAAAGCTTGTTACATAAATGGGTCCGCATATCACTAATTATTACTTCTGAAAAGCAAAATCGACTCCGAATAATTTCTTGACAAATTTTAAAATTGTTTGAGCATCATTGCTTCGTGTGGGATATCTTTCGCTTATTTTGACACATAGTCTACTACATCCAGGATGTATTAAAAATTAAAATGCCTTAGAAAATGGTCCCATGAAGTCAATTCCCCATATGTCAAAAATTTCAATGACTAAGTTGTTTGTCAAAGTCATTTCATTTCTTCTTCCTATATTTACTATTTGTTGACATCGGTCACATGAAATATAAAAATTCATGTGCGTCTTTGAAGAGTGAAGGCCAATACATCACTGATTGGAGAATTTTAAAAGCGATTTTACGGCCTCCAAAATGTCATCCACAATTATATCCGTGGAAAAATATCAAAACATATTTTTGTTTATTCTCACGCACACAACGTTTTATAGTATCATGTTTACCGATTTGAAATAAGAACAAATCATCCCAAAAATAACTTCTCCAGGTGAGGAGAAAACTTTTTCTTTCTTGAAAAGATATGTTAGTGTTTAAAGTTCCACATACTAAGGAGTTGGATTTGTTTGAAAAAGTTGTTCGTGAGGAAATGAACCACATACAGTATCGTATTTTTGCAAAGTGAGAGTTTCATCGCTAATTATCAATTGTGACAAGTGGCCAGCGACCATATTTTCGCTCCATTTTCTATACTTGTTTTCTACATCAAATTCTTGCAACATTAAAATCCTTCTAAATTAGTCTCGATTTTGCCAGTGGCTTTTTTAATAAATGCCTCGATGCTAAATGATCACTTTGTACTATGACTTTTGACCCTAAAATATAAGATCGAAATTTGTCAAGGGTAAAAACTATAGCTAACAATTCTTTTTTTCCGTGGTAATATAATTTACTTTTGCCTCATTGCAACTAAGACTGGCATAGTAAAGTATATGTACATTTTATCGACCTTTTAACCCAAAACCTCCCTTACCGCATAGTTTGAAGCATGACACATTAGTTCAAACGTAAGGTCCACTCTATTGAAATAATAAGTGGAACTGAAATCAACTTTTCTTTTAGGGTATTGAAAGTGAATAAACATTTTCCATCAAGTATAAATGAGGCATCATTAGAAACCAATTTATACAAAGGTTGGTTTATTTTTGAAAAATCTTTTATAAATCTTAAGTAAAAGTCGGCATGTCCTAGAAAACTTCTAATACCCCTAATGTTAGTTGGAGGTGGTAACTTTTGAATTACATCAAATATAACTTTATCTATCTCAATTCCTTCACTAGAGACCATGTGTTCTAAGACTATTCCCTTAATCACCATGAAATGACTTTTCTCACCGCTCATGGTTAAGTTGCTTTCAACACATCTTTAAAAAAATTTATCACTATTTGATTCTTCTATTAACATATTCTCAACGGAAAGGTCATTATTATGGATAAACGAACTATTTCAATTAAAAGAGGCGGTAGGTATATGACACTAATATCTTGTGTGGAAAAACTAACCCTTTTGTAATACCCGGTTGAAATTCATGTCATTTCAAATCTCCTCATTGTTCAAATTGTGTTTTGTTGGGCGAACCCTTGTAATTATTGCTTGGAATCACCGTTTTGGGATTTCCGTACTTCCATTTCGTGTTATTGTTTCCCAAATATTGAGTCCTATTGCTTTTATTCTCTTCCCGGGTCATTTTTCATCATTTTAGGACCCGAGGGGGGTGTGGGCCGCGGCACAAGGAGTGTGCGCCGCGGCACACACATTTTCTAGACCTGGCCGAGCGGACTATACCTGGTGCCGCGGCACATGCCGGCAGGGCCGCGGCACACTGCCGAGTCACTGCCGCGGCACACCTGTCCGGGCCGCGACACACTCGTGTGGCATCTACAGCCAAAAACCGACTGTACCCGGTGCCGTGGCGCACGCCAGCCGGGCCGCGGCACACTGCCGAGCCCTGGGAGCAGTTTTTGGGCTGTGCTGCACAGACACTACCGAGCCGCGGCACACAATGCGGTCAACTGCATAATTTATGCTTTTGAGCGAGATGCAGCTCATTTCCTCCATTTTCTTCAACCCACGCGAGAGAGAGAGCTTGAAGAGAGAACTTGGCATCATCTACCTCTTGAGTATTGAATTTTTATCAATTTCATTCGGTTGGGAAGCCCGGATCATCGATCTATCGCGTATTCTTCGAATCATAGAGCTTGGATCTTCAAGAGGTAATTTCTTCAACATCTTGGTTTTCAATTTTATATTGGGTAATGACGTTTTGGATGTTAAAATCATGGTGTATGAAGTGATATACGCATGATTATGGGCATGTTTGATTATTCATCGGATTATTGAAAGATTATTCAAGAACACTTTGAATATTGTGTTGGATTTTGGGGTTTTTCGTAGATTCGTCCGATTTATCCGATTTGAAGCTTTAGAACCTTGAGATTATGATGTATCTATACCGTATACATGCTTTTCCTACGATTTTTCGGACTTTTGGGAGTTTGAGCGATTTCCAACCTCTTATTGTTTACCGTGTATTTTTCGTGAATCGTAGACGGGTTTCGGGGATTTCTTCGTGTAATTTGAGTATGGATATTTGACTATCATATTCCTTGCGAATCGTCTAGGTGCCGGAAGCGCGTTCTTGGACCTACCGAACTCATACCGTTTTTCCGTTCGATTTCTCGATGTCTCAAAGGCAAGTGTATATTTATGATTGTACGTTCTCGACTTTGAAAGTAAGAAATATTAATGGCATGCTTATTTATATCCACTCCGGGACGGACCGACGGGTCCTCTGAGGGTTTCGTAGCCTCTGGTGCGATTCCATGGATAATATGAATTAACCACTCCGGGACGGACCAACGGGTCCTCTGAGGGTTCCGTAGCCTCTGGTGCGGTTCCACGGTATTCATATATGTATTGATGCGATGCTATGAGATTTAGTTATTCCGGAATACTAGTCTTGAATTGATGAATTGACGGTTATATTTACTTTATTATCGAGGAGTATTGTGTTTCATACTTGATATACTTGCACTAGCTATTCGACGGCTAACCCCTTTATGGGGGAAATACGTTTTATGTATTTCAGGTTCCAGGAGAGCGGACAGGCAGGTATCGGGTCGGCATGAAGATGGTGGGCAAGTGTGATACCGTGTCTTTCTTCCAGTTATGTTTTGAGTTTTCCATTCAGTGTTGTTGTACTGGATTGGCTATTGAATACTCGAGTATTGTTTTCCATTTTCCTTGATATTCCGGCCTGTGTTTGCCGAAGTATTGATTCGTGTTGTGATGTCTGTGGATACATTGGTTATGTTTTGAATACCTTTGTATTGTTTTTCATTCCATTGTGTGTAGACCTTCTCGGTCAAAATTTATAGTTCCGCGTATGTTTAGCCTTGTGGGTCCCACGACGGGGCTTACGGCGCTGTAATATTCCCTGAATAACTTAGGGGTGTTACAGCATATGGTATCAGAACTTAGGTCTATGGATACCTAGGCTGTCGGTCTTTTGGGTCGAATGAGTCGTCATTTGTCCACAGTATCACTACTCTGCCATCATCACAGTGCGACCGGTACTTGTAAGACCTCTTACTCTTCTGATGTTTCCTTATTCATTATGCTTCTTTTATTGGTATTCTTGAGAATCGATCACCTTAATGACGTGCGATGAATTGTGCTTACGTACCTTGTGTGTTCTTCAGTATGTCAGCTGGTAGGGGTCGTGGCCGTGGTCGTGGACGAGGAAGAGGTCGTGGCGCGGCCGTTAGGGGTGGCATTTCGGAACCGAAAATCCAAAACCGAACCGAAAAAACCCGAAAAAATAACCGAAAAACCGAAACCGAAGAAAACCGAACCGAAAAACAAAAAAACAGAACCGAACCGAACTAATTTGGTTCGGTTCTTGGTTCGGGGTAGAGCGGAACCGAACCGGACCGAAATGGACCGAAGTCAAACTTCAACATACTAAAATGACCTTGTTTTTGTGATTTTGGTGTGTTTCGAATTTTAGTATAATTCGTTTTCCTTTTGTAAGACCCTCATGGGTCCAAGAAGGACCGATAATATGCTCATGAATTTGTGATTCAATTAATTTAGGTTGAGAGAATGAGCTACTGTGGTTTACGATTGTTATATATTTTGAGATATTTGGAAATTGCTATGCAACTCTAGCTTTTATCTTGAACATATATATATATATATATAATTCTTGTTGGCTTGTTGTTATATATAACTTATTCTCTTGCATATAATATTTGAATTTATATTGTGAAGAACCGAAAAAACATCAAACCAAATCGAAACCGAACCGAATATTTATAAAACCGAACTTAACCGAACCGAACTTCAAAAAGAACCGAACCAAACCGAAACCGGATATTTGGTTCGACTCTCGATTTCGGTCAAAAACCGAACCGAATGGAACCGAGTCCACCCCTAGCGGCCGTTTCCATCAGTTC
This sequence comes from Orobanche coerulescens, assembly GCA_033398695.1. Taxonomy (NCBI): domain Eukaryota; kingdom Viridiplantae; phylum Streptophyta; class Magnoliopsida; order Lamiales; family Orobanchaceae; genus Orobanche; species Orobanche coerulescens. Next base: position 21,616,071 of record CM065813.1, read on the forward strand.
AGTTGTGGGGTTGACCAACCCCAGTTTGTCGAACTCGGTGCATCCCGACACCGAGAGTCAGCACGACCAGTCAGACGGTCAGGGGAACAACGCGGACGTTGGAGTGGAGAATGCACTTCAACAATTGGCTACTCAAATGACTATTTTGGCCCAAACTGTTCAGCTGAATAACCCGAACCCAAACACGGATGCCTTGCTTCAGAATGTAATCCGTATGCACCCTCCACAGTTTGGCGGTGCCATGCACTGCTAGCCGGGAAGATTGGCTAGTGGAATTGGAGAAGATTTTCGAGGCGGTTGATTGCCCCGAGGTGAGGAAAGTACCGATTGCTCAGTATTTCCTCACTAAGGAGGCCGCTATTTGGTGGAAGGTCATCAAGCCACATGATCGTATTGCCTCGTGGGATGAATTTAAGGAGCTTTTGGAGGCCGAGTTTTGTCCTTGGCCGGTGCGAGAGGGCCGAATCCGAGCCTTTTTCGAAGCTAAACCACAAGATATTCCCGTTTCCAGGCGATCGTGGAGTACAACCAACAATTGATCCATGTGAAGGATCAAGTGCGTAACGAACGTGATAAGATCCGTTATTTTGATATGCGAATGAATTTGGACTTACGGCGGTACATGGCCGGATTTGCTTGTACCACACTGAAAGAGTATCAGGACAGAGCTTTAGCCCATGATATGTTGAGCCCCGACAACGATACCGTTGAAGAACCGAAGAAGCAGAAAGTCGCGGGAAACTTTTCTAACTCTAAGAGTGGCAACTTTCAGAGGTCACAAACGACTAACCGTTCTGCCGGACAGTCGTCACGTTCAAATAGAGGAAATAGGGGCTACCGTCCTACTCCGGGTACCTCAAATCGCACGGTGACTTGCTATAATTGTGGCCGTTCAGGCCACGTTAATTTGGAATGCCACTTTCCACCATTGAAGTGTCACACATGCGGACAGATGGGGCATAGAGCGGCTTATTGTTCCGAACCGAACCAGACTTTGGACACTCGGGCTTCTGCCCCAGCACCACTTGATCAAAGTATGAATCAACGACAATCTTTTGGTCAACCTCAGCAGAATTTCGGCAGGGGCCGGGGACGGGGTCAGAATGCTGGAGGGGGAATTCTAGCGTCGGTTCGGTACAACCTCGGGTTTATGAGATGCGTCGAACAGACGAACCCGACGCGGCGGTGGCTTCAGGTACCATCCATATTTTATCTTATCCAGTCCGTGTACTTTTTGATACGGGTGATACACATTCTTTTATATCTTTGGAGTGTGTACGCCGTTTGAATATAACTTGTTTGATCGCCATGATCCCTTTATCGTGAAACTGCCTAGCGGGGATAGGATTGTGGGGAATCGGGAGATTAGAGATTTTCCGGTGATTATATCCGGTATGGAGTGGTTATCGAATCTGATTGTAGTTGATATGGAAGACGAGGACGTGATCCTCGGCGAGGATTGGCTTGATAATCACCAAGCGATTATGAATTACCGTACCAAGGTTATCACCATGATGACCAAAGACGGATCCGAGTACTCATTTTTGGGACGTAAGTCGGGCGAATCCAAATTACTTATCAGTGCCATGAAGACCGTAAAACTTTTGGATAAAGGTTGTACGGGCTATTGGTGTTATGCTTTAAAAACGGAAGGAAACGAAGTCGATTTCTCTTCGATTCCGGTTGTTAATGAGTATCCCGATGTTTTTCCGGAAGATCTCCCGGGATTACCGCCAGATCGAGAGATAGAATTTACCGTAGACTTAGAGCCAGATGCGGCTCCGATTTCTAAAGCACCTTATCGGATGGCACCTTCCGAGATGCAGGAATTGAAGACTCAGTTGGGAGAACTTTTGGAAAAAGGGTACATCAGACCGAGCGCTTCGCCTTGGGGCGCGCCTGTCCTCTTCGTGAGGAAGAAGGATGCTTCACTACGTTTGTGCATCGACTACCGTGAGCTGAACAAAGTAACCATCAAGAACAAATATCCTTTGCCTCGTATAGACGATTTATTTGATCAATTGCAAGGGGTTGCGGTTTTCTCGAAGATTGATTTAAGATCCAGGTATTATCAACTCAGAGTGAGGGAGTCCGATGTTCCGAAGACGGCGTTTCGGACGAGATATGGGCATTATGAATTTGTAGTTATGCCTTTTGGGTTGACTAATGCGCCGGCAGTATTCATGCAGTTAATGAATAAAATATTCATCGAGTACCTCGACAGGTGTGTAGTCGTCTTTATTGACGACATCTTGATCTATTCTTGAGATAAGGAGGAACATGCCCGACACTTGCATTTGGTTTTAGACATTTTGAGAACCGAGCACCTCTATGCAAAATTCTCGAAATGTGAGTTTTGATTGGAAGAAGTTATGTTTATCGGCCATGTGATTTCGGCCGAAGGGGTTCGTGTAGACCCGCAGAAGATTGAGGCAGTGCTAGATTGGGCACCGCCTAAAAACGTTAAGGAAGTTCGTAGCTTTTTGGGCCTTGCTGGGTATTACCGTCGGTTTGTCGAGGGGTTCTCGAAACTCGCTCGACCGCTTACGAAATTGCTCCAGAAGACCGAAAAGTTTATTTGGACGGATGAGAGACAACAGAGTTTCAATGAACTGAAGAGACGATTGACTTCAGCGCCGATTCTAACTTTACCACATGGTAGCGAAGGCTTTGCAGTTTATAGTGACGCTTCGGGTCAAGGCCTGGGCTGTGTTCTTATGCAGCATGATAAGACAATAGCTTTTGCGTCACGACAATTAAAGCCTTATGAGATGAATTATCCTACTCACGATTTAGAGTTGGCCGCAATTGTCTTCGCACTCAAGATTTGGCGGCATTATTTGTATGGTTCACCGTGCCGGATTTATACCGATCACAAGAGCCTGAAGTATATTTTCAGTCAGAAGGAGCTGAATATGAGACATAGGCGTTGGTTAGAGTTGATAAAGGATTATGATTTGGAAATTCTTTACCACCCGGGAAAAGCCAATATCGTTGCGGATGCTTTGAGCCGCAAATCGGCATCTCTTCAAATGCTCGAGGTTCTTACATCCTGCATTTAAAATTCGTCAGGATTTAATTGAGCAAGGGATAGAAGTTTGGCTTCAACGAGTACAGGGACAATTATGTGCTCTCGAAATTACATCGTCCTTAGTTGATGACATCAAAGGGAAGCAGTGGAGTGACCCGATGATTTCTCAACTGAAGGAAGATGTAATTAAAGGAAAAGCTCCTGGCTTTATGGTTCACGAGGACAGTATTCTGAGATTTCAGGGAAGGCTTTGTGTTCCGAATGATTTAGAGTTGAGACAGAGAATTCTCCGAGAAGCTCATGCTACGCCTTACTCAATCCACCCCGGGACGAGTAAGATGTACAAAGATTTGAAGTGCAATTTTTGGTGGAATAACATGAAGAAGGATGTTACGTAGTTTGTACTACGGTGCTTGACGTGTCAACAAGTTAAGATCGAACATCAACGACCAGCGGGGTTGTTGAAACCACTTCCCATTCCCGAGTGGAAGTGGGAAGACATCTCGATGGATTTCATCACTCGCATGCTGAGAACTCGGGCCGGAATGAATATGATTTGGGTAATTGTCGATCGGTTGACCAAGTCTGCACACTTCTTGGGTATTAAGGATACTTGGGGACCGGATAGACTGGCTCGAACCTTTATTGCTGAGATCGTGAGGTTACACGGTGCCCCCAAGACCATTGTTTCTGATCGAGACGACCGTTTCGTATCGCATTTTTGGCAGGCCGTTCATCAGGCTCTGGGTACGGAGTTGAGATTGAGCAATTCCTTTCATCCTCAGTCGGACGGTCAAACAGAGAGGACGATTCAGACGTTGGAAGATATGTTACGGGCTTATGCCTTGGATTGGAGTAATGATTGGGAGCTTCACTTACCGTTGATCGAGTTTGCTTACAATAATAGTTGGCATGCGTCGATCAAAATGGCACCCTTCGAGGCACTCTATGGTAGGCGATGTAGGTCGCCATTATGTTGGGACGAGGCTTCTGAGCTAGTTGGGATGGAGCCGGATATGTTGATGGAGACTAAGGAAAAGATTTCTATTATCCGGGATCGATTGCTAGCTGCCCAGAGTCGTCAGAAATCTTATGCTGATACTCGTCGTCGACCTTTGGAGTTTGAGGTGGGAGATCATGTCTTGCTCAAGGTGTCGCCGACTAGGGGAGTTTTCCGCTTCGGGAAAAAGGGGAAACTTAGTCCGAGGTACATCGGACCCTTCGAGATTTTAGACAGAGTTGGAGATTTAGCATATTGCTTGGCGTTGCCTCCAGCGTTGAGTCACGTCCACAGTATTTTTCATGTGTCTCAGTTGAGGAAATACGTACCGGATCCGAGCCACATTATCGACTATAGTGAGATTGACGTAGCCGAGGATATTACCTTTCCAGAGAAACCCGTGAAGATCCTTGAGTGCCGCGAGAAACAACTTCGGCATAAGACCATTCCACTGGTTAAAGTGCAATGGTCGAGGCATGGAGTCGAGAAGTCGACTTGGGAGACGGAAGAGAAGATGCGGGTGGAATACCCCGAACTATTTATTTCTTAAGTTTCGGGACGAAACTTCTTTTTAGAGGGGGAGAATGTAATACCCGGTTGAAATTCATGTCATTTCAAATCTCCTCATTGTTCAAATTGTGTTTTGTTGGGCGAACCCTTGTAATTATTGCTTGGAATCACCGTTTTGGGATTTTCGTACTTCCATTTCGTGTTATTGTTTCCCAGATATTGAGTCCTATTGCTTTTATTCTCTTCCCGGGTCATTTTACATCATTTTGGGACCCGAGGGGGTGTGGGTCAAGACAAGGAGTGTGCGCGCGACACACACATTTTCTAGACTCGGCCGAGCGATCGTACTGTGCCGCGCACATGTCAGTGGCCGCGAACACTGTCGAGTCACCGCCGCGGCACACTGTCCGGGCCGCGGCACACTCGTGTGGCATCTACAAAAACCGATCAGACGGTGCCGCGGCAGACGCTACCGGCCGCGGACACCGCGAGCCACGGGAGTGCTTTTGGGCTGTGCCGCAAAGACACACCTACCGAGCCGCGGCACACAATGCGGTCAACTGCATAATTTATGCTTTTGAGCGAGATGCAACTCATTTCCTCCATTTTCTTCAACCCACGCGAGAGAGAGAGAGAGCTTGAGAAGAGAACTTGGCATCATCTACCTCTTGAGTATTGAATTTTTATCAATTTCATTCGGTTGGGAAGCCCGGATCATCGATCTATCGCGTATTCTTCGGATCATAGAGCTTGGATCTTCAAGAGGTAATTTCTTCAACATCTTGGTTTTCGATTTTATATTGGGTAATGACGTTTTGGATGTTAAAATCATGGTGTATGAAGTGATATACGCATGATTATGGGCATGTTTGATTATTCATCGGATTATCGAAAGATTATTCAAGAACACTTTGAATATTGTGTTGGATTTTGGGGTTTTTCGTAGATTCGTCCGATTTATCCGATTTGAAGCTTGAGAACCTTGAGATTATGATGTATCTATACCGTATACATGCTTTTCCTACGATTTTTCGGACTTTTGGGAGTTTGAGCGATTTTCCAACCTCTTATTGTTTACCTGTGTATTTTTCGTGAATCGTAGACGGGTTTCGGGGATTTCTTCGTGTAATTTGAGTATGGATATTTGACTATCATATTCCTTGCGAATCTTCTAGGTGCCGGAAGCGCGTTCTTGGACCTACCGAACTCATACCGTTTTTCCGTTCGATTTCTCGATGTCTCAAAGGCAAGTGTATATTTATGATTGTACGTTCTCGACTTTGAAAGTAAGAAATATTAATGGCATGCTTATTTATATCCACTCCGGGACGGACCGACGGGTCCTCTGAGGGTTTCGTAGCCTCTGGTGCGATTCCATGGATAATATGAATTAACCACTCCGGGACGGACCGACGGGTCCTCTGAGGGTTCCGTAGCCTCTGGTGCGGTTCCACGGTATTCATATATGTATTGATGCGATGCTATGAGATTTAGTTATTCCGGAATACTAGTCTTGAATTGATGAATTGATGGTTACATTTACTTTATTGCCGAGGAGTATTGTGTTTCATACTTGATATACTTGCACTAGCTATTCGACGGCTAACCCCTTTATGGGGGAAATACGTTTTATGTATTTCAGTTCCGAGAGCGGACAGCAGTATCGGGTCGGCATGAAGATGGTGGGCAAGTGTGATAATGTGTCTTTCTTCCATTTATGTTTTGAGTTTTCCATTCAAAGGTTGTTGTAATCGATTGGCTATTGAATACTCGAGTATTGTTTTCCATTTTCCTTGATGTTCCTACCGTGTTTGCCGAAGTATTGATTCGTGTTGTGATGTCTGTGGATACATTGGTTATGTTTTGAATACCTTTGTATTGTTTTTCATTCCATTGTGTGTAGACCTTCTCGGTCAAAATTTATAGTTCCGCGTATGTTTAGCCTTGTGGGTCCCACGGCGGGGCTTACGGCGCTGTAATATTCCCTGAATAACTTGGGGGTGTTACACCTTTCACCTGTTAATGTTTTTTGTGCTGATAAGTTATTTGATTTGAGAAGCTATTAGTTTACAACGAATTATTTTTTAGTCAATTGTCAAATAAGCTCTTGAAGCTATAATGCACGAATTTTTCAAAAATCGATACTATGCAGTATCAGATACTCCGAGGGGGCGGGTGCGCGTCGGTTTCGCACTGGATTCGCCACGTGGCGAATCCGTGTTCAATTTCAAAAAATAAATTGGATACGCGTATCCGGTTTTGGATACGCGTATCCGGGGTAGGGGATACGCGTATCCGGGATAATATGTCTTTTTTTTTTTTCAAATTTCAAGGTTTTTTTTTTGCAATTAATTGAAATTATAAAATTAATTAATTAAAAGATATTCTGTAAAAGACCTTTGAGTCTTTCCCAAGCTTCGTGACATGGTTCTCCATTTATTTGATTAAATGATGCGTTTTTAGTTCGCATACAACCTCCCAGTTTGATAATGAATTAGGTGTCAAGAATATCAACCATGATTTAACTCAAGCTTTTAGAGTATAGGAGAAACTCACATTCTCAATTGATCCCATTTAGATTCTCTGAAGAAAAATGTGGATTACTAAATATAATTTCAGAATGAAGTTTAGAGGATCTTCATTTGTCATTCTATAAGATAAAGACAATTGATTAAAATGAAGATGTTTTAATTCATAATTATAATACAAGGAGTGACCTCTAAAATTACGCGATTTCGCGGAAAATTATTGGCGTGGCATAAAAGAACCGATGTGGATTATTTTTATGTCCAATATCATTTAAATAATTGATAAATTAAAATTTATTTTTTTACTCAACAGATTGTGATGAAAATTATTAAATTTTGGTGTTACTACACAAATATAAATAAAAAATTAAAATTCGCAAAATTACATAGAAGCAAACCACAATTATAAGATTTCTTTAAAAAAGCATAAGTGATTTTATAAGATTTAATTATATTTTATTTATCCTTTGATTAACTTAATAATTTTTAGTAATTTTCTTCCCAATTGGAAGAGTGAGAAAATTATTAGAATTTATCAATTATTGAAATGACATCTAGACACAAAAATAATCTACGTCAACTCTTTTGCGCCACGTCAATAATTCTCGTCAAAATCCCTAATTTCAAATGTCACAAGACGAAAACATGACATTTCTTTTTAGGTATTCCCGAGAGAAGTTAAACTTAAATTAGACATTTTCGCATATAAAGAACCATATTTTAAAAAATCTTCGTATATATATATATAAAGTAATCAAATTTTTTTTAGAATATTCGAAGATATCTATTTACAAAACAAACAAGATCTCTCAAAATATCAGAATATATTACTGTTTAATATTAGCATCATTCAATTATAATTAACAAAATATTTTCATCTAATAAATTGATTAAATCAGCAACAAAATTAAAAAAATTCGTCCTTCATTTAGAAAGATTATCATATTTAACAATATAATACAAAGGAATATATATATATATAATACAAAGATATCATATTTAACAATATTAATATATATATATATATATGTGTGTGTGTTCTTTATATATATATATATATTAAAGCCCCCCTCATTTTCATTTAGAGAATCGAGCCTAAAATATAATCCAAAAAAAAAAAAACCAAGAATATCCCAACATATCAATCTTTACAAAACAAATATGATCTCTCAAAATATCTGAACATGTCATTATTTAATATTAACATCAAACGGTTATAGTTAACAAAATTTTTTATCAGCAATAAAATTAAAAAAATCGTTTTTATTTCAGAGAATGATCATATCAATCAATATATATATATATATATATATATATATATATATATATATATATATATATATATATATGTGTGTATATATAGTTCTCAACGGAAATAAATATGACTAAAATATAATATTATTAAATTACAATTGCAAATTAAGACAATAATAAGTACAACAATTATAAGATGGATTAAGATAATGATAAGTACAATAATTATAAGATAATCAATACTTAGAAATAATATAAATTATCTCATAATATCTCCAAAACCGAGCCATCACTCAATTCTTTAGTTGTATTTATGGTTAAATTATTAAGTTAAATTGAATAATTAGTTTATTATTGTTATTAGTCTATTCTAATTTTATTTTAGCATACAAAATTGAATTATTTTACACATTATAAGAAACGAAATAGGTTAAAATAGTAATTTCTTATTATCAATCTTCATTTGCCTACAATTCCATTACTATAATTATTGAATTAGATAATCTAAATAGACCGGAATATTATTAAATTATGATTAAAATTTTGATTAATAGGTACAACTATTATTACAAAATAACCACAACATAGACGAATGTTATGATTGATCAAGTATATTTAATTTATTGTTGATAGAAAAAAATTTGTATACTAAATTAAATTATGTGGTTGTATGTTATTTATACAGAATAATGTCCAAAGTAGGGCTATTAATGAGACAAGAATGATCATGACCCGGCTTGAAATCCACGTAACTGAAGCAGAGATCCTCACTGGAAATAATACGGGACACAAAGCGCTGATCGCCAAGATGCCACACAGGCCTTCTCATTAGAGATTGCCTTTCAAATTCACAAAAAATAAATTTTCCATCATTGTGTCGTTTGCAATGATAATAAAAAAAAGGTTAATGTGTTCTTTCTCACAAGTTGGACGATTTCTTAGAAAATCCGTTTTTTGTCATGGCCACCTCTACATTACTCTATCAAAGGTTACTCCGAGAGACTCAAGATATTGATATACGACTAGGAGAGAAATATGTCTACCACGACGTTGAACGTAGTATATAGAGAGGTCTTCCGTGATTTGTAACAAATAATAGTACGTGTATATTTCTTTATTTTATAAATTATTGATCACTTTATTCATTTTTCCTATGCTTAATCTCTAAAGACACTCAAATTAAAATAAAATTTATTTTTATTTTTATAACTTAAATTAGGGTTCTTACCCGTCATCATCAAAGCAAAATCGTAAAATCAAATAACTGCGGCCGGCCTACAATTTTGGTTCTTATCCACATTAAATGAGAATTTAAAGCAAATCCACTTCTACTCTCTCACTGTTTTATCTGAAATCCACTGTTTTAAACTAATTCCACTGTTTTGAAGCTCAAAACCCTGGAACCATTATATTATAAAAAGAGCTGCAGAATGGAGAACTCTTACGTGCATCAATTTACCCACAATAGAAGTAAAAAAAAAAAAAAAGAGTGGGATTTTTTTTTTTACCTCTCTCATTTAGGTTTTACTTTTTAAACTAAAATCCAAGAATATGTCTCGAAAGGTGGAAAACAGCTCCTTATGGAGTTTGGGATTGTTGATTTTGGTTGTGGCGCCGATGAGCCGAGTGAGTGCCATCAGCTGCATGGACGCCATAACCAAGCTGATGCCTTGCCAGCCGTTTTTGCTGGGCAGGGACAATGGAGTGACCGTCCCTTGTTGCCAGGGAGCCGAGTCGTTGAGCCAGATGGTTGGCTCGAAGCCTGACGAGCTGAAAACGACTTGCCAGTGCTTTAAACAGGCAGCCGCTGCCATGGGAGTCAACGTCACCAGAGCTCAACAGCTTCCTCAGCTTTGCAAGATCACTGTCCCTGTGCCAATTGACCCTAATATCAACTGTGACAGGTAAATTTTTTTTTTAAAAAAAAAAAAACTGAAAATAATAGTAATAATAAAATGAAGCCCGGCCCTGATGATCTTTAATTGGTTAATTTGAAGTTAAGAATGCTTTTTTTTTTTTTTTTGGCAGTCTGTACTGATGCATGTCGGAAGTAATGAAGCCCGGCCCGCAGTGGAGTTTAACTGCTAAGAGGAACTTGATGCATTATTATGGAGTAATAAAATGAGCAGACGCGTACTATAGCTAGTAGCTTATGATCTTATCATCCTAGTTTATATCTGTGTTATTTTGCTTCGATGAGCAGTCATTATTGATTCAGTTTCTAGTTAAATTTTAGTATCCTTCACTGTCGAAACAGTTGAACCTGTCCAAAAGTACTTTATAGTGATACATTTTGAACATAAAACTACTTTATATTCCAAGTATAATTAAATCTTATAAATATTTTATGAAGGTGTAATTACAAAGAAAATAAAATGTGTGAAATAGATGTAAACAAAATGCATTCGTAATATTCAACATACAGAAACACACAGCAAAATACTAGAGAAACCAGTCGGACCTTTCCCCGGTGGTACTGGCAAAACCTCATGATCCTCGTCATAGGTGAATAAAAATGGCTCTTGCGCAATATTCCAGAATGATGATTGTCAATGAATGTGCATTTCTCAAATAATTGTTTTTAGGATTAATTCAGTTATTGATTAGTGATTGAAATATTTAGCTCGAAACTGCTTTCAGTTTGGTGAGTTTAATTGGAAATTATACTCACAGCTAATTATGAGTGAACCTACGAAGTCGCATATAAAGCACGATTTTCAATCAATTGAACTTGGAGTCCAAGAACTGTAAAAGGGTACAACTTGACATTAGAGTGTAAATAGGATGAAGTGAGTTCACACTGGTTGGGCCGAATGCCACACGGACTGCACAAGTTCGGTTTGGGCCATCGAACATGGGACATTTCAGACCGAGGGCTCGAGGGCAGCTGGATCCTTAAAGGGACCAGTCTGTTTTGTGACATGTCTTAATGGACTAAGACTCTGTTTCTTTGTGTATTTTAGGTTATTTATGGCTTATAAGTACCTACACATGGGAAACAATAAATTATATGTGTGTTAAGAGATGATTATATCGTGTTTACAGTCTAGTATGATCATTACGTTGAAGCTAGGTTCGTGATATTTTGGATTTAAGAGTGGTCTTGATGAGAAATCAAACATTTATAATATGTATGTCATTTAATCGGAATAAACGACTTGAAAAGCTTGTTATTATGATTATACATAATCGTGTATATATATATATATATATATATATATATATATATATATATATATATATATATATATATATATATATGGGAGGGTTATAATAGAAACCAACCTCTATGTGTTAACTAGGAACCATCATAAACTATTGATTAGATTAATATGAATGGATGAGATTAATCACAAAACTAACGACATATATGTAGCATTACTATATTAGAACCACAAATTTACCTAAAATAAACAATTAAGGATAATAATGTATTTTTCTACTAGCTTCAAACTTACCATAACTATATCTTGCGTAATTTGTGCCCTTAACAAATAATCTTGGGTTTGTGTTTTTGCTTAAAACTTTCGATTTCAAATTTGTTTATATGAAATTTGAATTTTGTTTATTCATTGCTTATTTAAATAGTGTATTATTGCTTATAATGATTGATAAATTGCTTATATTTTGTTTATGTGTTGCTTGTTAATGTATTACAATTGTAATGATGTCGTTTATTGTTGCTTTATATCCATTGCTTATATTGTGTTTATGTATTGTTTTTAGATTACATATTCTTGCTTATTGTTGGTTTCGTATATCATATTGAGACGCATTATTACGTGTCCGTTTAAATTTAATTTTAATTGAGAATTAATAAATTTCAATAGACAATTAGTGAGGGCTAGCTATTTTGATGATACATCAAGATATACATTTTTTTCTTGTTAGTGTAATATTTTATTTGCTTATATTGTGCATATGCATTGCTTATTAATATATTATACTATTTCTCATTATTGATTCATCTATTAATATCTTATATTGTGCATATGCATTGCTTATTAATATATTTTACTATTAATATTGCTTATTATTGATTCGTCTATTGCTTATATATTGTTCGTGCATTGCTTATCAAAGTATTATGCCATTTCTTTTTTTATAGATATTAAGAAGTGTACTATACATGAATATTAAAGTAAATTGTGTATTCATGAAACATATTAAGATCAGACCATTACATGTTTATTTTTGTTGTTGCTAAATAGTCAATATACACATTCTAAGAGATGATAATTATAATGCTTAATTAATATATTATAATATTTTTATTAGATAATAATGATGTTTAAAATTGTTGGATATCAACAAATCATAAAATTTATTTTAAAAAATTGTTCGATATCAACAAAAAAATCATATATGACCGTGAACATGATACTAAACTCATCATGTAATATTTAAACTATTCTAAAATCATCACTAAGAAATATATGAGAACTCGTTTTCCTTGAAATGAGAAATTAGTAATTAATAAATGGGTTTATATGATTATAAATTAATAAAAGATAATGTATAATCATGAAATAGAGGAAAATACTTTTAATTAGTAATGGCACAATTGAATTAAGAGTGATTTGGAAAAATCCCACTAATCAAGGGGACTACGCGTTACATCATAATCATGTTACTTTACTACCCTTTACATAGTAAAATGAATAAAATAAAATTGGAAGTATCAATTAATATCATCCGTTGATCAAATCGAATGAACAATTTAGATTAGTTTCTAGTTAACACCTATGAAGAAGTTTTTATTTGAACCCTCCTCTATATATATATATATATATATATATATATATATATATATATAAAGTCGGTATGAATTCAAAATGCATGTCTAGATGATTCAAAGTTCTTGTTGATAATTAGTTTACTAACAACTTGAATCGAACAGAGAGTCTACATCAAAGTTTTGTTCATAGAGATTACTGGAATATGATTTCTTCTCGGATTTTTGAATGGTTTGAACTCAAATTGATGATAGAATTAAGTCTTTAGATGTTTATGTACATAGTTGTGTGATTATATCGGATCAATGATCATTTTTAGATAGTATAAGATTGTCATTCGAACTATGTTTCATCATAGTAATAATCGAGTTGAGACGAGGGTCATACTTCTTTTATATTCGAAAAGTTAGTTATGGTTGTGCTACCTAATTTGATTAAAGTTGAGATATTTGTTATGTGACGATTGAAGAAGAGACTATTATGGAGATTATCATCATTGCCGATTTAAGGCAAGTGTTCGAGTACTTGCATTATATTTTATGTTTATATATATTGATATTGAGATACTGATTAAGTTATTTGATTGAGATTTTGATTGAGTTATTGTGTTATGAGATAATATTTGAGTATTGAATCCAATTAGGGAGGATCCTTTGAATGCTCTACTATCCCGCAGAGGCTAGAGTGCAGCGGACAACCAATTTAATATTGTGATGTATGAGATTGAGAATCATAATCCAACTAAGGAGGACCTTTTGAGGTCTCTAGTGCTTCGTAGAGGCTTGAGTGCATGAGACGATAAATTATCTGATATGTTGTGTATTTATATCTTTATTGAGATAATATTCTGAGATATGTTATAATTTAAGATATTGTTGCCTTGTTGGTTTTTTAGATGATGTAAAAATATTTGAACTTTTATATTAATTCGGTTTGATTATTTGAATTCTAGCAAATGTTTATAAGTCAATATGTCCTGCCGAAGTATATAGTTGTATTGTTGTGAATGTTTTGGGAAAACAGGTATAAAATAATAGAAAATAATCCAGTAAATTCTGAAAAAAGGTATTAGCGACCAAAATCGGTAGCCAATGTTAGTCGCAAGAATACTACTTCTAGCGACAGAAAATTTGGTAGCTAAAAATAGCCGCAAGTATTAGCGACGGAAATCGGTAGCTAATGTTGGTCGCAAGTATTAGCGACCGAAACCGGTAGCTAATGTTGGTGGCAAGATATACTACTTGTAGCGAAAGAAACTAGGTAGCTAAAAGTAGTCACAAATATTAGCGACCGCTTTCGGTAGCTAACATATATAGTCGCAAATGGTAGCGACAATAATCAGTAGCAAAAAATAGTCGCAACAATTAGCGACGGAATGCGGCCGATGGGTCAGTCGCAGACGTGGATTCTCAGCCAGACCAATGGTGACTCAGCTTAGCGATCAAGCCGGTCACCAAAAGCCGTTGCTAAGGCAACGGTCGCCAAAAGGCATCGCAGAAGTGCTTTTCAGTGACTAGTTTCTCTGCTACTGCCTTTAGCTACTGGGATGGGTCGCTGATGACCTTCAGCTACTGAGTGCGGTCGCTAATAGAGATGTTTCTTGTTGTGCGTATTCCCGTACTTGCACTAGGGAGTCCAGGCTAACCCCTGTTAGTGTGGACATCTTTTATATGTGGACATCTTTTATTAGTTGAGAGTCTTCTCAGGGACGGTATGGCGGTGGTGGTGGTCGAGCGTGGTGTTAGTGATAATCTGAGTCTCCATGCATGAAGCTTTACGTCATACCTATATGTCGGTACGTTGGAGATTTGGATTGTATAATAATAAATTCTGAATATTTATATTTGTTATTTGTCGTATTGGAATGTTTTTCAAACTTAGTCGGTTCGATTATGTCTATGTATTTTCCAATATTAATTTAAGATTATGTAATATATTTCTCGCTAACTATTTCGACTAATTGTATTGTGTATTCATCTAGTAAATCATGAGACGGAATTTACATTACTATAATTATCTCCAAGGATTTTGAGGATATTACAACGGACATCCATATATACGGTATATCATCCCTCTCTCCCGATGGATGTGTAACTGCCCCAAAACCCATTGGGTCATTACACTGCCGTGGACCCCACACCAGGAGATCCACCAGGTGAACACGACCAAAAATACAACTAACTGACCAAAAAGGGGAATCTCAGTCCCTACTATGACATATGATATAATATTCCGATATGGAATTTCAACGACAAGCATGGGCCTACATGGCCAAAATAAAAATACAACAACATACACAAGTCTCGCTCGAATAATACAACAATGACCACAACTGACAAAACTAGAGTACTCCAAACTGTTTGACCGATAACAACAACTCGGACTAGTATCTCGAATGCCTCGTCGCCATCGTCATGCCCCTGTGTCTCAACTCTCTCCTCGCAAGCACCTAAAACATGAAAACATGTTCCGCCCCCATGGGGTCAGTCATCCAGATAATGAATATAAAATACATGTATAACATGATATGCATCCAAAGGCAGAATAAATGGTACAACAATGATAATATGAGATGCTCACAAACCAAGGTAAGAACCGAGCATTCACGAAACACTATGCCCGCGGCATATGATCGGTACCTGCTCAACAGGTTAGAACACAAGTGCCCAACGGCGAATCATTAATACAGAACACAACAATGAACTACCCGAAGGTAACCTAAACCAAAGCTGAAATAAATACGAATCATAATGCCCAAAGGCTCCAATGGAAATACTAAAACATCACAATGGCCTGAAAGCCCTCAGCCGAAGATGCCACAATATCACAATGGTCTGAAAGCCAAACAACCCGAAGCTATAAGTCATCACAATGGCCTGAAAGCTAAACAGCCCGAAGCTGTATCATCACAATGGCCCGAAGCCCAAACAGCCCGAAGCTGTATCACATGAGATCATCCAATGACCGTGACCTGCTGAATTGCAGGTGCTGGGAAACCAACCGCGAAGGTTCAAGCCCCAGACTTACCCATAATGAGATCAGCCAATGACCGTGACCTACTGAACTGTAGGTGTTGGGAAACCAACCGCGAAGGTTCAAGCCCCAAACTTACCCATAATGAGATCATTAACATGACCGTGACCTACTGAACTGTAGGTGTTGGGAAACCAACCACGAAGGTTCAAGCCCCAAACTTACCCATAATGAGATCATTAACATGACCGTGACCTACTGAACTATAGGTGTTGGAAAACCAACCGCGAAGGTTCAAGCCCCAAACTTACCCATCGAGCACTAGCCGAGACTAGCCTCCAAAACATAATTGATCACAACAACAACGATTCCAAGATTACCGAATTCATAAGAATAATAGTGTGCTGCCTTGATTCGGCCAACACGACAATAATAACTCACGGATGGGCACCGTCCTCGGCGGTCCCAATTCAAATACCTCGACTGCCTTAGGAATGGCTAATCACAACGACATCAACGAATGGGATCCATCCTCGACAGTCCCAATTTAATACACCGATTACCTTAGAATGGTCAATCGAGAACAACGATACAACATATGGGAATTATCCTCGATAATCCCAATTCAATACCACGATTGCCTTAGAACAGTCAATCGATAAACAATGATACAACGGATGGGAATTATCTTCGATAATCCCAATTCAACACCTCGATTGCCTTGGAACAGCCAATCGATAAACAATGATACAACGGATGGGAGTTATCTTCGATAATCCAATTCAATACCTCGATTTCCTTAGAATGGCCAATCGATAACAACGACACAACGAATGGGAATAATATTCGATAACCCCAATTCAATACGTCAATTACCTTAGAACGGTCAATCGATAAATAATGATACAACGGATGGGAATTATATTCGATAACCCCCATTCAATTCGTCGATTACCTTAGAATGGCCAATCGATAACAACAAAACAATTAGAACAGACATCCCGGTGCCTTTAACCGACCACCGAAAACGGAGATGACAATCGAATACGTCAATGCCTTCAATCGGCCAATTACAGCATCAATAGCAAAATACCAATATCAATAACAATGATCGCAACGATGATATAAACCGGCATCAATATCAACACAAACAACCGATACATCGATACCGCGAACCGACTATAGATAATAACATCATCAACGAGTACCTCAAAGCTCGGAACGGCTTTTATCGGGCAATAACAACATTTGGCATAATTTGCCAAGGGCCTCGTATCAAACAATCCCCTGATATCAACAAAATCATAGAGAGACCAAGTCTCGAAATGATACAACACATTCATAGACATACATGATAACATTAATCTCATTGACAAGTACAAGTATAAAACTTGCCTCAAACCGAAGGCGAGAAAGTCCTTCCACGATCAACGTCCTCTCACGAAACGACGAACGGCGTCTTCTGACGATCGCAAACACTCGAACAACCTTGAATAAAATACAATTAATTCAATAACACAAAATCAATGGAAGGCAACACCAAAACAATCCCGATTCAACCCCGAATTGGTTAAACTCCACCAACGAATATCATAGTTCTCAACTATGAATTCTAACATCTTCCAACACGTCAATGATCGATTAACATGATCATTACGTTCTTAACACTTGTGGAATCAATTCAACAAGAATCACTTAAGAACAACATCAAAACAAACATCTCAAAATGATAAAATCACTAATATCATCATCAATAACCCAAGAACATCATCATCTCAACAACCATGATGTCTAAACAATAATCAATCAACAATTCATCATGAATTCGGATTAATCAACAAGGTTCACTCAACCATTTCAAAACTATGATAATCATTATATAATTCATCATAATTCCTTACAAAAATGGTTATAATCCCTCAAAACCACAACCAACAACAATAATCATATCAAGACTATGTTAATCATATAACAATCTTAACATAATCCTTCCTAGACATGATTATAACCTCCAAACATTCTAAAACATCAAGAACAACTCCTCCTCAAGACAAAATCATCATGTTCTTCATCACAAGTTATAAAACTCATCAAGAATCATGATATACTCCAACAATCAATCAATACCCGAAGAAAACAACAACATCATCATCATCATCATACTCGGAAACCACTTGAAGAACAAGAGATTAAGAGAACTTACCAATGAAGAACGAGAAGAACTCTCCAAACAACAAAGGAGCACCAACAAGCTTCCAACTTCAAGCTTCAATCCAAGCCAGGATGATCAAAATCGTGTTGGAAGAGGCTAAATATCAAGAACAAGTCCAGAAGGACGATTCTAGGGAGAGAAAAATAATTTTGGTTCGTGAAGAAATGAAATACGAAACCAAGTTATATAATCTGACAAACACATTACGTACGCTATACAACAAGCATAACGTACGTAAGGATAATTACGTTTGCTATATCAATAACTTAGCGTACGTAATGCTAGTCCAGAATCGCCTGAACAACAATACGAAGACCTTAACGTACGTAAAGAGCCACACTTTATGTACGTTAACAAGCTGCATGGATAACGTACGTAAGGAGTACACCCTAACGTATGTAAGGATCCGTTGACTGCAATAGTGAGATCTGATCGAAAGATTCCCGGCCCTACCAGCCGAAAGTTGACTCCGAGGAAGGTTCCTACAACCGACCACCCATTACGTACGTAAACCTCCAGGCGTAACGTACGTAATCGCAACACACTAGCGTACGTAATGCTACACATGTAGCGTAAGCTATGGCTATAAACTTAGCCAACATTCCAAACTCACCAAGCAACATCCAAACGAGAAACCAAACCCATGACAAGTAAAAATATTTTGATCCCGAAATATCCTAATACAATATACATTGTATTGGTCCAAAACAACAACACTTGTACAATTCCAAATGAATACGTACAACTCCATAGTGAAACGAAAAAAAAATTTACCCCCGAATATTACATACTCCCCCCTTAAAAAGAGTTCCGTCCCCGAAACTCAGGGTGCACAACACGGGGTACGAATTATCCATCAGGATCTGAAAACAACATCTCCAGGAATACTTCTCACTGCGAACTGCTTCGCCTAAGTAATCGGGCCTACCCCCAGGGTCCCTGCGTTTTCCCCCGCCCGAACACGGTGAAAAACAAGCGATGAAAACACTCAACCAAGTGCAAGATCAGTCGAATCATGACTCCTCCGCCAGGGACCAGTCAGAAAGTCGTACCAACCGCATGACTCGTAATACCGGCATACACACCCCGCGGGTGTCGCCCATTGTACATGTCTACAATTATCGGTGTACACTCCCCCGTTCTCATCAGCATCGGACGCCCATGCAATCAATGACTCACGCCACAAAAGGAAAATAACAACGCACATATAGTCCTCGGGACCATATCAATCGCACGCCCAAGTCCTCACGACTTGGCGTCTCGAATTGCAATGAGCAATTACCCAGATTATCACAAAAATATCGGGTACAATACCAAAAGAAAAGAAAAATGCATCACACGACCTCAAATCTCAATATTATCACATACTATCGTTACAAGATAGATCAACAACAAATGATTCACAACCGCAATACCATAATACAAATTAAGTCAAACATCAATCCGAAAACAAGGAAAAAGTACAAATCAAGGCTACATCTCAAATGTACCCGATATCAACATCCTCCAGATCATCGAGCTCCTCGATCTCATTGACTCGAGGAAGACCCAAATCTGAACTCGCTGCTCCTCCTTGTCTGTCCTTACCTCTAGTTCCTGAAGCCTCATAGGATCCCTTGGATGAAGTACGGACTGGGGTAACAAAATCTCTCGAGGCCCGTGAGCTCTCCGAGACCTACTGGTACTAGAACTCCTGCAGTATTTCTGAAGGTGTCCCTGCCTCCCACAAAGAAAACAAGCAATAGTCTGCATCGAGCACCAGGTACCGCGATGTCCTATCGTATCACAATTAAAGCAAACAATGGTCAAACCCGTCACCTGAGAAGAAGATGCTTTCCCAGCATGAAGATGACTAGAAGACGACCTCTTGGACGTTGGAGCCCGATGTCCTTCTGAACAAACCGGCATCCTAGTACTCTCACCAGAAGAAACTGAAGGGTTCTTCCGAGCAAGCTCCTTGATCAAAAGCTCTGCTCCAAAAGCCTTCTATATGAATTCACTAAGTGAGTTACAATTGTGATTGAACAACTGCATCCTCAACTGCGGGTTTAGCCTCTTGCTAAAATACTTGATCTTATCTGCCTCAGTACGTATAACAGAAGAAGCAAACTGGAGAAATCCTTGAAACTTCTCAACAATAACAATAACACCCTCGTCCTCGACGGATTCGGGGTTCAAAACCTCTGAGAGCTTGGATGCACGAAGTGGAGCCAGATAATGCCTCTCTAACATGAGAGTCTTGAACTCGCTCCAAACACAGTCACGATCGGTGGGCTTCACAGAAAGCCACCATGAATAAGCACCCTTACTCAAGTAGTAAGCCGCTACTGCCACTTTACTCTCTTCCGGATACTGAATCATGTCGAAGAGTTTATCAAAATGTTTAATCCAATGAACAATGTCAGCTGGTTCCGACGAACCCTCAAAAGTAGGCGGCCTCTGACGAGATATATCGCCAACAATCTGATTCACTCTCCTGACCTGTCCATAAAACGGCACCTGGGATCCCTGCTGCGGTGTACCACGAATCATCGAGGCCTGCATGGTTTCCATTATCTGCGTCATCTGAGTCATCTGGGTCATCATGCCCCTCATACGCACGAAAGGGTCGACGTGTCCACTGTCAGTCTGATCGACTTCTCGAGTATGATGTCCCGAAGGAGAACCGGTCGCATAAGTGATACTGCCGGCCGAATTCCGATCCATCTCAGCATTTGTACGCGCATAAATATGAGATTCTGGGTTCTGGCTCGCTCTGCGCCTTTACCCTCTCTGCCACGTCCTCGGATTCCTCTTTCCATACTGAAAGAATAACGTTCGATCATAAACAAAGCTCAAATACGCCTCAATGGCCAATCCAAAATGCTAAGTCAATAGCCAAACACGAGTATACATACTCAACAAATAAACATTCACCTTTAACATGCTAATCATAGCCAATACAGAGCCCACACGCTCCAAAACAAATAATCATGAATGAATCGTAACATAAATGTTACATACAAGTTTCAACAAAACATGTGTAATCAATGACATAATGAATGTATGAACATAAAAGAGAATCGAGTCCTTACACAGGTCATACGAAGCTTTGAGGTCTTGTGATACTAGTCTTAACTGAAGACGACTCGATGAAAGAAGGACTCATACAGTCGCCCAACTATCACGACTCACAAATCCCGACTGTCCAGATTGTCATAACCTGACAGCCGTACTACTACCGCGTCGGTAGAACCACATAACTCACATATCAGGGTATCTCACAACCCAATTCTCTGATACCATCTTCTGTAATACCCCCAAAACCCAATGTGTCATTACAGTGCCGTGGACCCCACACCAGGAGATCCACCAGGCGAACACGACTAAAAATACAACTAACTGACCAAAAAAGGGAATCTTAGTCCCTACTATGACATCTGACATAATATTCCGATATGGAATTTCAACGACAAGCATGGGCCTACATGGACAAAATAAAAATACAACAACATTCACAAGCCTCGCTCAGATAATACAACAATGACCACAACAGACGAAACTGGAGTACTCCAAACTGTCTGACCGACAAGAACAACTCGAACTAGTATCGCTCGAATGCCTCGTCACCATCGTCATGCCCCTGTGTCTCAATTCTCTCCTCGCAAGCACCTAAAACATGAAAACATGTTCCGCCCCCACGGGGTCAGTCATCCAGATAATGAATATTAAATACATGTATAACATGATATGCATCCAAAGACAGAATAAATGGTACAACAATGATATGAGATGCTCACAAACCAAGGTAAGAACCGAGCATTCACGAAACACTATGCCCGCGGAATATGATCGGTACCTGCTCAACAGGTTAGAACACAAGTGCCCAACGGCGAATCATCAATACAGAACACAACAATGAACTACCCGAAGTTAACCTAAACCAAAGCTGAAATAAATACGAATCACAATGCCCAAAGGCTCCAACGGAAATACCAAAACATCACAATGGCCTGAAAGCCCTCAGCCGAAGCTGCCACAATATCACAATGGTCTGAAAGCTAAACAGCCCGAAGTTGTAAGTCATCACAATGGCCTAAAAGCCAAATGACCAAGTCAGATCATCACAATGGCCCAAGCCCAAACTCGAAGTCAGTATCACATGAGATCATCCAACCGTGACTGACTTGAATTGCAGCCGGGAAACCAACCGCGAAGGTTCAAGCCCCAGACTTACCCATAATGAGATCAGCCAGTGACCGTGACCTACTGAACTGTAGGTGTTGGGAAACCAACCGCAAAGGTTCAAGCCCCAAACTTATCCATAATGAGATTATTAACATGACCGTGACCTACTGAACTGTAGGTGTTGGGAAACCAACCGCGAAGATTCAAGCCCCAAACTTACCCATAATGAGATCATTAACATGACCGTGCCCTACTGAACTGTAGGTATTTGGGAAATCAACCGCGAAGGCTCAATCCCCAAGCTTACCCATCGAGTACTAGCCGAGACTAGTCTCCAAAACACAATTAATCACAACAGCAACGATTCCAAGATTACCGAATTCACAAGAATAATAGTGTGCTGCCTTGAGTCGGCCAACACGACAACAATAACTCACGGATGGGCACCGTCCTCGGCGGTCCCAATTCAAATACCTCGACTGCCTTAGGAATGTCCAATCGATCACAACGACATCAACGGATGAGATCCATCCCCGACAGTCCCAATTCAATACATCGATTACCTTAGAATGGTCAATCGACAACAACGATACAACAGATGGGAATTATCCTCGATAATCCCAATTCAATACCACGATTACCTTAGAACGGTCAATCGATAAACAATGATATAACGGATGGGAATTATCTTCGATAATCCCAATTCAACACCTCGATTGCCTTAGAACGATCAATTGATAAACAATAATACAACGGATGGGAATTATATTCGATTACCCTAATTCAATACGTCGATTACCTTAGAATGGCCAATCGATAACAACAAAATAATTAGAACACATATCCCGGTGCCTTTAACCGACCACCGAAAACAGAGATGATAATCGAATACGTTAATGCCTTCAATCGTCCAATTAGAGCATCAATAGCAAAATACCATTATCAATAAAAATGATCGCAACGATGTCTTAAACCGACATCAATATCAACAACAACAACCGATACATAGATACCGCGAACCAGCTATCGACAATAACATCATCAAGGAGTACCTCAAAGCCCGGAACGGCTTTTATCAGACAATAACAACATTTGGCATAATTTGTCGATGAGCATCGTATCAAACAATCCCCTGATATCAATAAAATCATAGAGAGACCAAGTCTTGAAATGATACAACACATTCATACACATACATGATAACATTAATCTCATTGACTAGTACAAGTATAAAACTTGACTCAAACCGAAGGCGAGAAAGTCCTTCAATGATCAACGTCCTCTCACGAAACGACAAACGGCGTCTTCCGACGATCGCAAACACTTGAACAACCTTGAATGAAATACAATTCATTCAATAACACAAAATCAATGGAAAGCAACACCAAAACAACCCCGATTCAACCCCGAATTAGTTAGACTCCACCAACGAATATCATAGTTCTCAACTATGAATTCTAACATCCTCCAACACCTCAATGATCGATTAACATGATCATTACGTTCTTAACACTTGTGAAATCAATGCAACAAGAATCACTTAAGAACAATCATCAACATAAACATCTCAAAATGATAATATCACTAATATCATCATCAATACCCCAAGAACATCATCATCTCAACAATCATGATGTCTAAACAATAATCAATCAACAATTCATCATGAATTCAGATTAATCAACAAGGTTCACTCAACCATTTCAAAATTTTGATAATCATTACATAATTCATCATAATTCCTTACAAAAATGGTTATAATCCCTCAAAACTACAACCAACAACAATAATCATATCAAGACTATGTTAATCATATAACAATCCTAACATAATTCTTCCTAGACATGATTATAACCTCCGAACATTCTAAACATCAAGAACAACTCCTCCTCAAGACAAAATCATCATGTTCATCATCACAAGTTATAAAACTCATCAAGAATCATGATATACCCCAACAATCAATCAATACCCGAAGAAAACAACAATAACATCATCATCATACTCGGAAATCACTTGAAGAACAAGAGATTAAGAGAACTTACCAATGAAGAACGAGAAGAACTCTCCAAATAACAAAGGAGCACCAACAAGCTTCCAACTTCAAGCTTCAATCCAAGCTAGGATGATCAAAATTGTGTTGGAAGAGGCTACATATCAAGAACAAGTCCAGAAGGATGATTCTACGGAGAGAAAAATGATTTTAGTTCGTGAAGAAATGAAATACGAAACCAAGTTATATAATCTGACAAACACATTACGTACGCTATACAGCAAGCATAACGTACGTAAGGACAATTACATGCGCTATATCAATAACTTAGCGTACGTAATGCTAGTCCAGAACTGTCTGACCAATAATACGAAGACCTTAACATACGTAAAGAGCCACACTTTACGTACGTTAACAAGCTGCATGGATAACGTACGTAAGGAGCACACCCTAACGTACGTAAGGATCCATTGAGTGCAATAGTGAGATCTGATCGAAAGATTCCCGGCTCTACCAGCCGAAAGTTGACTCCGAGGAAGGTTCCTACAACCGACCACCCATTACGTACGTAAACCTCCAGTCGTAACGTACGTAATCACAACACACTAGCGTACGTAATGCTATGGCTATAAACTTATCCAAAATTCCAAACTCACCAGGCAACATCCAAACGACGAAACCAAACCGACAACAAGTAAAAATATTTCGATCCCGAAATATCCCAATATAATATACATTGTATTGGTCTAAAACAACAACACTTGTACAATTCCAAATGAATACGCACAACTCCACAGTGAAACGAAAAAAAATTTACCCCCGGATATAACAGGATGTGGGATATTATACGAGGGTGGGGAAACGAAAATTAATCAAACAACAAAATCATATGTAATTTCATTACAATTAACACAACAATATCATATATAATTCAACTACACTTAATATTTCTATCTTAAATGTTGTTTGCATATAACTTAACTTTATGTTAGGTTGTGTTTCTTCAAAACAAATACAAAATTAAGTTTTATTTACATTTTTAAGTTTTTTTATTTCTATTTTTAAATTAATCTTATAGTTACAACCTTTATTACTTTTTAAGATTTGGGTTATAATTACAATACAAAATATTATTTTTGCCAACAAGAATAATTTACTATTACGTCACATAGAGTTCACAAATAGAAGTAAAAAGATTTTTAATTTGAAGGGTGTTTCAGGAGAAAGTAAAAGACACCAAATCAATTGTATTGATAACAATGAATAGAGGGGCCTTTATATAGGCATTACAATGAGAGTCCTTCCATACATAGGATTCCTAGATAAGGTAAGACATCTACTAGGATTCTACTACCTCTAGAAGGGTCTAGAACCTTCCTTATTTGTATCCCCCTACAACCAGTATTAGGTAAGACATCAATAAGGGAAGGATATTCCGGAACACTCCCCTGTGTCGAACACTAATACTATCATGGTGCATAAGATGTTGCCTCAGTAAAAAACCTTTCCAAGTCAAATAAAACCCCGTGGGAAAAAATAAAGACTTGGTGAGGAAAAAGAGCACAACGCACCAACTACAGATGTCAGAATCATGTGAAATATACTCCCCCTGAGGTATACATGACAACTTATCCCAACGAGCTATCATTAGTTGAGCTCGGATAATCGACACATGCCGATGCTTCTCACATGTTTCTCAAATGTAGATTTTGGCAGAGACTTAGTGAACAAGTCTGCGATATTCTCATCGGAACTCACTTGTTTCACTTCGATATTCAGTAATTTCTGTTGTTGCTGATTATAAAAGAACTTCGGCGTGATATGCTTGGTATTGTCACCCTTAATGAAACCTAACTTCATCTGCTCAATGCATGCCACATTGTCCTCAAAAATGCAAGTAGGGGTTGTTGTAGTGGGATCTAATCCACAAGTTCCTCGTATATGGTCTATGACTGACCGAAGCCAAATGCACTCCCTTACAGATTCGTGCAATGCAATTATCTCTGCATGGTTCGATGAAGTAGCAACCAGGGTCTGCTTGGTAGATCGCCAAGATATCGCCGTATTCCCAATGGTGAACACATAACCAGTTTGGGAACGTCCTTTATGCGGGTCAGAGAGTTAACCGGCATCAGCAAATCCAACTAACGTATTGTTAGGATTCTCTGCATAGGGGGTAAGTTTGCTCGCATTAGCACTTCTGGTAGTCAAGCTGCCATGCTTAGCTGCAATATCAGAGGAAGATCGACGATCGGTATGCATCGTCTTAACCTCAACAATTCCTTTAGGAATATCACTCTCTCTTGCGTAGGGAAACAACAATCCAAGATCACTAGAGCCTTTCAAGTATCGAAAGATGTGTTTTACTCTATTCCAATGCCTTATCGTGGGAGAGGAGCTAAATCTCGCTAACAGATTTACAGAGAATGCGATGTCTGGACGAGTACATTGATCCAGATACAACAACGCACCGATTGCGCTAAGGTACGGTGTTTCTGCTCCAAGGACCTCTTCATCCTCTTCTTTAGGACGAAACAGATTCTTGTTCATTTCCATACTTCGACCAACCATAGGGGTAGCAAGAGGATGTGCCTTGTCCATACTAAATCGCCTGAGCATTTTCTGGACATAGGCAGATTGATGAATGAGTATACCATCATCTGATGTTCTAGCTCTAAGCCCAAGTAGAATCGAGTCCTCCCCAGGTCTTTCATCACGAATTCGGATTTAAGGTAGCGGGCCGTTTCATTGGCCTCATCTATGGTACTGATAAAATTCATGTCATCTACATAGACGGCTACAATCACGAATCCTGTATCTGTTCTTTTCACAAAAATGCATGGGCAGATATCACTGTTCTCGTATCCCTTCCCAACCAAGTATTCACGTAGGCGATTGTACCACATCCTTCCGGATTGTTTCAACCCATACGGTGAACGACTCAGTTTCACAGCATAAGTGGTTTAGAGCTATTTGATTTGGGCAACGAAATCCTTTCGGGGACTTTCATATAAATATCCGTTTCTAGATCCCCATAAAGATATGTTGTAACCACATCCATAAACTGCATATTCAATTTTTCGGACACTACCAAACTGACTAAGTAGCGGAAAGTGATGATGAACATAACGGGAGAATATGTCTCCTCATAATCAATGCCAGGGCACTGCGAGAAGCATTGGGCAACTAGTCTCGCTTTGTAACGCATGACCTCATTCTTATCACTGCGTTTACGAACAAAGACCTACTTATGTCCAACTGGTTTAATGCCCACGGGTACTGACTCGATATGGCCAAATACCTCATGTTTAGCCATTGAGTCTAGTTCAGCTTGCATTGCATCTTTCCGTTTCGGCCAATCGGCTCGTCGTTGACATTTAGCAACCGAGCGCGGCTCAGTATCGTCGTCTTCAATAATTTCTTGAGTGACGGAGTAGGCAAAAGCATCATCGACTAGCGTGGACGACCTGTCCAATAGTACGTATTCACTCATATGTTGCATCGAGATTTCTTTATTCTCTGACATCAACAAAGTTTCCGATGCGTCCGTTGATTGTTCCATTGTTGATTCGAGGACATATCCGTAGTCAGAGATAATCTCGTGTGACGGAGTCACTGTGTCGATAATGAGAGGATTTTGTGCCTCCGTTCCTCTTCTATTTCGAGGTTCGGTATCCTTTCTACCCACTGCCCCCCCTCTTTCAAGCAGGGATAAGAGCAGCCGAAGCAGTCGTCCCACCACTAAGGTCGATGCCGGGGGCATCATTCCTTTGGGCGTATGAACCTTGCCCTATAACTAGGACTTCTAACCTTGCAGGAACATTCGCAGCGGGAATGGTAGATCTTGTTACTGTAACACCCCCAAATCCTATTGGGTTATTACAGTGCCGTGGACCCCACGCCAGGAGATCCACCAGGCGGACATGACTAAAATACATTAAATTAAACAACAAGGGAAAATCATAGTCCCTACCATGATATCCGACACAATATTCCGATAAGGAATTTCAACGACAACGATGGGCCTACATGGCCAAGGGTAAAAATACAACATTCACGAGCATCTGCTCGGGTAATACTTAATGACAATGACCGACAAATGAAGAACACTCCAACCGATCGACCAACATGAACAACTCGGACTAGTATCGCTCGAATGCCTCGCCGCCATCATCATGCCCCTATGTCTCAACTCTCTCCTCGCAAGCACCTAAAACATGAAAAACATGTTCCACTGGGTCACCATCCAGATAATGAACATCAAATACAGTATAACATGATATGCATCCAAAGGCGTAATGAAACGGTACAATAATGATAATAATACGAGATGCTCACAAACCAAGGTAAGAACCGAGCATTCGTGAAATACTATGCCCACGGCATACTAGTAATACCTCGACAGGTTAGAAGATAAATGGCCAACGGAGATTCATTATAACTTAATACCACAATGAATTAATCAACATGAACCAAACCAATCGAATTTAATATGAATCATAATGCCCAAAGGCTCCAATGAAAATACCAAGACATTACAAAAGGCACGAAAGTCATTCAATGAAGTTACCAAATATCATAAACACTTGAAACCGAATGTACCAAGCTATAGTTAATGAGGGCTAATAAGGTCATAACCACGACCGTGACCTACCGAGTTGTAGGTGTTGGGAAGCCAACCGCGAAGGTTCAAGCCCCAAACTTACCCATAAGGTCATAAACGCGACCGTGACATAATAAGTTGTAGGTGTTGGGAAGCCAACCGAAGGTTCAAGCCCCAAGCTTACCCATAAGATCATAAACACGACCGTGACCTACTAAGTTGTAGGTGTTGGGAAGCCAACCGCGAAGGTTCAAGCCCCAAGCTTACCCATAAGATCATAAACACGACCGTGACCTACTAAGTTGTAGGTGTTGGGAAGCCAACCGCGAAGGTTCAAGCCCCAAGCTTACCCATAATAAGCACTAGCCGAGACTAGCCTCCAAAATATAATAAATCACAAATGACAACGATTCGCAGACATCAATTCGTGAGAATGATAGTGTGCTACCTTGAGTCGGCCAACACGATAACAATGATGCAGCGGATGATTCCATGAATGATTGAGTGTTTCGATTACCTTAGAACGGCAAATCGATAAGAGTAATATGAAGGATACCTCGGCACCTTTAATCGGTTACCGACGACGAGGATGAGAAATGAATACGCTAATGCCTTTAATCGGCCAATACAGTTTTAATGACAACCCCAACAGGAATAACAATGATTTCAACGATGTTTTAGATTGACATCTATATGAACAACAATCGATACATCGATACCGCGAACCGGCTATCGACAATGACATTAATGATGAGTAATACAATGCCTTGAATCGGCCGTTAACGAACAACAATGACATTTGGCAAAATTGCCGGAAGGTATCGTATCGAACGATCTCTTGATATCAATGAATTCATGAAGAGACTAAGTCTCGGAATGATACAACACATCTATACACATACATGATGACATTAGCTCATTGACTAGTACAAGTATAAAACTTGCCTCAAACCGAAGGCGAGAAGGTACTTCCACGATCAACGTCCTTAATGAAATTATCGGCTCGAACAACCTTGAACAACACAAATACCAACAATTCTCTTAATACACGAATCAAGCATGATCACAACCAACTCAAAAGTCGATACAACAATACCCGAAACTCATTGGGGCATTAAAACAAACGCGTTGTAAACAATCTCCAATTGTTTACAACCAAAACTCAATTACATCCGAAACCAACTTCCCATGAATGATTCAAACCCACAAAACCTCATGAATACTATCAATAATCCAAATGAATATCCGAAAACGTGATTATAACGACAATTAATCGAAAACCCCAATTTCAACCCGATATTCAAAGTGTTCTTGAATAATCACTCAATAATCCAATGAATCCTTATATAAACTCATAATCATATACATGTCCCTTCATATAACATGATTATAACGTCCAAAACATCATATCTCAACATAGAATCAAAATCCAAGGTGTTGAAGAGTTTACCTCTTGAAGATCCAACCAATCCGATTCGATGAAAACGTGTAAAATCGACTATCCAAGCTTTCCAATGAATCAAGATGATGAAATCCGAACACACAAGTGATTGATGATGACAAAATCCCTCCTCAAGTCTCTCTTCTAACAAAATGAAGAGAGGATGAAAATGAGTAAGAATGTCTGGCCGAGTCCTTAACATCACGGAAGTTACGGCCAGAACTCGCCCTCTTACGGCCGTAACATTCTGTGTCAACGGCCTTACGGCCAGAATCGCCAACTCAGACGGCCAGAACTCGGCTTCGTCAAAGCTCGCCGACAGACTTACGGCCGTAACTGCTCTCGAGTTACGGCGTAACCCGCCTTCGTCAAAAACATCCGTCGACACCCTTACGGCCGTAACCGCACACCTTACGGCCGTAATCGATGATACGGCCGTATCCGCCAAACTTACGGGCGTAAGCCCTCTTCGTCGAAAATGATCGACACCTTGTTCTGCAGCTGCACGGCCGTATCCGGCCAAGCCTTACGGCCGTACCTTCCTCGGCTTACGGCCGTATGCCGCAACCCTTACGGCCGTAAGTCACCCTTGGTCGACAACACCGAAACTTACGAACACCACTTACGGCCAGAACTAACCCTTCTTACGGCCGTAACTCGCCTTCGGCCAAAATGCCCGGCATCCTTTGGACCACGACGTCAGAATCGGCCACTTTACTACTGCACTACCGAACTTACGGCCGTATCCCAAGACCTTACGGCCGTAACTCAAGGCCGCCAAGGTGAAAAAATCCGATGGTTCCGATACCTCGCTACGATCGATGGATGATCCGACATACCGCATTTAATGCGAAAATGAACAAGTCTAACACATGCCAAAATGATACTTCCAGACAAGACTACCAATCACGATGATAATGATAATACTCCTGCTCCGACACTCGAACGGAGATGAAATGACGATCGGTAACTGATACACGGTTACAACATGCCAAATGAACGCAAATGAATGAATCATGACTGATGAATGATTATAAATGAGTGAAAAAAATTCTGAGTGATAGTTACTGAGTGAAAATAAATAAATTCTCAACCGGGTATTACATACTCCCCCCCTTAAAAGAGTTTCGTCCTCGAAACTAAGGGTGAACAATTCTGGATATGAACTATCCATCTTGATCTGAAAACAATAATGCATATCTAGTCCTCGGGACCAAATCAATCGCACGCCCAAGTCCCCAAGACTTGACGTCTCGAATCACAGTGAACGATTTCTAAAGGGACGAATTCTCAACGAATGACCCAAATCTCAAGATTCTCGAATATGATCATAATAAAATAGATCAACAATAAATGATCCACAGTCACGATACATTACTACGGATAGATTAACACAAATATCCAAAACAAGGTTACATCTCAAATGTACCCAACATCGCTATCCTTCCATAACATCGATCTCCTCTATCTCAACGATTTAAGGTATATCCGACGATGAACTCGTCGCTAACTATGATCTCAGAAGGTCACGAGGATGAAAGTGACAAAAATGAATGATGAATGATAAATGACTACAAATCCGTCAAGGATTTAGAATGACTCACCAAGGTGAATTATTAACGTCATGAGTGATAGTTCCCTGAAGTGATTAGAACAGTAGTTCTTCGTGAATTGAATGATTAATCGATAATTATGAGTCCCAACATGATTGATATATATGATGAATGAATTATATGAATGAATGAACGACAATGAAATGAATGATTATCCTCCTACCGAGCAATAATTAACTTGCTCAAAACTGGTGATGAATGTCCTTACCTCGGGCTCTCGAAGCCTGATAGGGCCCCTTGAATGAAGTACGGCCGGAGTAACAAAATCCTCGAGGCTTGTGAACCCTTTTGAGATCTACCGGCACTTAACTCCCGCAGATTTCCGAAGGTGTCCATGTCTCCCACACAGAAGCGATAACGGCTGAATCGAGCACCTGCTCGCGTGTCCTAATACATCACGCTTAAAGCAAACAACGGTCGAACTCGTGGCCTTGGAAGAGGACGCTCCTCCGCATTTAAGACGACTAGCAAATGACCCCTTGGATGTCTGGGGTCCGATGTCCCTCCGAACGAGCCGCATTCTAGTCCTCTCACCCAAGAAACCGAAGGATGCTTCTTAGTAAGCTCCTTGATCAAAAGCTCGCTCCAAGAGCCTTCCCGATGAACTCACTAAGTGAATTACAATTGTGATTGAACAATCGCATCCTCAATCATGGATTTAGCCTCTTGCTAAAATACTTAATTTTATCCGCCTCAGTACGGATAATTGACGAAGCAAACTGAAGTAGTCCCTGAAACTTCTCAGCAATGACAATAACACCCTCGTCCTCGACGGATTCGGGGTTCAAAACTTCTGACAACTTGGCTTCACGAAGTGGATCCGGGTAATACCTCTCTAACATGAGAGTCTTTAACTCGCTCCAAATACAATCACGATCGATGGGTTTCACAGAAAGCCACCACGAATAAGCGCCCTTACTCAAGTAATAAGCCGCTACTGCCACTTTACTCTCTTAGGACACCGAACCATGTCGAAGAGTTTATCAAAATGCTCGAGCCAATGAACAATATCACCGGTTCCGACGAACCTCAAAAGTAGGCGGCATTTGACGAGAGATATCGCCAACAACTGATTCACTCCTCCACCGTCCATGAACCGGCACTGCATCCTTTGCGGTGGACCACGAACCATCGAGGTCCGCATGGTCTCCACTATCCGCGTCATCCGAGTCATCCGGGCCATCATGCCTGCATAAATATGAATGGATCAACCCGAACACCTTCCGAGTGAGATGCCTCTCGCACGACTCACTGACAGTGAATGATTATCTCACGATGAATGAGTAGCCTCGCTATTTGATGAATTAATGATATCCCTCGCGTTCGTGTGGGCATGCACACGAGATCCCGGGTTCCGGCCCGCACCGCGCCTCTTCCCCTGCGTCCTCCGATGACTCTATCCATACCGAAGTAGGAAAGTCACATGATGATTATAGATTCCGCATGAATATCGCATTATGATTACGTTATAGAGTGACAATAATGAGCATACACGCTCGCACAATGAATGCATTAATGATTTAATGAAATGATCGTCGACATTACGTCGAGTATGATAAGATCGTATGAAACATCAAATGAGGTAACATGATTGCCTGATGAAATTCCGAAATGATTACCTTGAACAAGTTAACAAGGTTGAAAATTCGATCCTCAAGATCAACAATCGAACCGTGAGATGGGTGAATGATTAATGAATTAATGAATAATGAGATCGATCGAGTGATGAATGAATTAATGAACGATGAGATCGACCGAGTGATGAATGAATTATCCGAGTGATGATATTGATGAGTGATGAATGAATTAATCGATCGATGAATGAATTATCCGAGTAATGATATCGGTGAGTGAGGAATGAATTAACTGAGTGATGGATGAATTATCTGAGTGATGATATTGACTGAGTGAGGAATGAATTAACTGAGTGATGGATGAATTATCTGAGTGATGATATTGACTGAGTAAGGAATGAATTGACTGAGTGAGGAATGAATTAACTGAGTGATGGATGAATTATCTGAGTGATGATATTGACTGAGTAAGGAATGAATTGACTGAGTGGTGGATGAATTATCTGAGTGATGATATTGACTGAGTAAGGAATGAATTGATTGAGTGAGGAATGAATTAACTGAGTGATGGATGAATTATCTGAGTGATGATATTGACTGAGTAAGGAATGAATTGACTGAGTGAGGAATGAATTAACTGAGTGATGAGATCAAAATGATGATTGAGAATTATTAACTGATAAATGAGTTGATCCTTAATGCTTACACAAGTCACACGTGCTCCAAAACAATTAGTCATGAATCAATCATAACACTAATATCACATATAGGTTTCAGCAAAGCATGAACAATTTATGAAATGATGAATGTATGAACACAAAGAGGATCGAGTCCTTACACAGGTCATACGAAGCTTCGAGGTCTCGCGATACTAGTCTTCACTGACGACGACTCGATGAATGAATGACTCGTGCAGTCGCACTAATATTACGACTCACAAAACCTGACTGACTAGATTGTCATAACCTGACAATCCCACTACTACCGCATCGGTAGGACCACATAACTCACATCTCAGGGTATTTCACAACCCAAGGCTCTGATACCATTTCTGTAACACCCCCAAATCCTATTGGGTTATTACAAGGTCCGTGGACCCCACGCCAGAGATCCACCAAAGTGACATGACTAAAATACATTAAATTAACCAACACGGGAAAATCATAGTCCCTACCATGATATCCGACACAATATTCCGATAAGGAATTTCAACGACAACGATGGGCCTACATGGCCAAGGGTAAAAATACAACATTCACGAGCATCCGCCGGTAATACATAATGACAATGATCGACAATCAAGAACACTCCAACCGATCGACCAACATGAACAACTCGGACTAGTATCGCTCGAATGCCTCGCCGCCATCATCATGCCCCTATGTCTCAACTCTCTCTCGCAAGCACCTAAAACATGAAAAACATGTTCCGCCCCACGGTCACCATCCAGATAATGAACATCAAATACAGTATAACATGATATGCATCCAAAGGCGTAATGAAACGGTACAATAATGATAATAATACGAGATGCTCACAAACCAAGGTAAGAACCGAGCATTCGTGAAATACTATGCCCACGGCATACTAGTAATACTGCTCGACGTGTTAGAACATAAATGCCCAACGGCGAATCATAATCACGAATACCACAATGAATTAAACAACATGACCCAAACCAGAATCGAATTTAATATGAATCATAATGCCCAAAGGCTCCAATGAAAATACCAAGACATTACAAAAGGCCCGAAAGTCATTCAGGAAGTTACCAAATATCATAAACACTTGAAACCGAATAAATTTCAAGCTATAGTTAATGAGGGCTAATAAGGTCATAACCACGACCGTGACCTACTGAGTTGTAGGTGTTGGGAAGCCAACCGCGAAGGTTCAAGCCCCAAACTTACCCATAAGGTCATAAACGCGACCGTGACCTACTAAGTTGTAGGTGTTGGGAAGCCAACCGCGAAGGTTCAAGCCCCAAGCTTACCCATAAGATCATAAACACGACCGTGACCTACTAAGTTGTAGGTGTTGGGAAGCCAACCGCGAAGGTTCAAGCCCCAAGCTTACCCATAAGATCATAAACACGACCGTGACCTACTAAGTTGTAGGTGTTGGGAAGCCAACCGCGAAGGTTCAAGCCCCAAGCTTACCCATAATAAGCACTAGCCGAGACTAGCCTCCAAAATATAATAAATCACAAATGACAACGATTCGCAGACACGAATTCGTGAGAATGATAGTGTGCTACCTTGAGTCGGCCAACACGATAACAATGATGCAATGGATGATTCCATGAATGATTGAGTGTTTCGATTACCTTAGAACGGCAAATCGATAAGAGTAATATGAAGGATACCTCGGCACCTTTAATCGGTTACTGACGACGAGGATGAGAAATGAATACGCTAATGCCTTTAATCGCCAATACGCTTTTAATGACAACCCCAACAGAATAACAATGATTTCAACGATGTTTTAGATTGACATCTATATGAACAACAATCGATACATCGATACCGCGAACCGCTATCGACAATGACATTAATGATGAGTAATACAATGCCTTGAATCGGCCGTTAACGAACAACAATGACATTTGGCAAAATTGCCGGAAGGTATCGTATCGAACGATCTCTTGATATCAATGAATTCATGAAGAGACTAAGTCTCGGAATGATACAACACATCTATACACATACATGATGACATTAGCTCATTGACTAGTACAAGTATAAAACTTGCCTCAAACCGAAGGCGAGAAGGTACTTCCACGATCAACGCCCTTAATGAAATTATCGGCCGCTCGAACAACCTTGAACAACACAAATACCAACAATTCTCTTAATACACGAATCAAGCATGATCACAACCAACTCAAAAGTCGATACAACAATACCCAAACTCATTGGGGCATTAAAACAACGCGTTGTAAACAATCTCC
The DNA here is from genome assembly GCA_033398695.1 of Orobanche coerulescens. Classification (NCBI taxonomy): domain Eukaryota; kingdom Viridiplantae; phylum Streptophyta; class Magnoliopsida; order Lamiales; family Orobanchaceae; genus Orobanche; species Orobanche coerulescens. Next base: position 21,652,656 of record CM065813.1, read on the forward strand.
AATTGTTTACAACCAAAACTCAATTACATCCGAAACCAACTTCCCATGAATGATTCAAACCCACAAAACCTCATGAACACTATCAATAATCCAAATGAATATCCGAAAACGTGATTATAACGACAATTAATCGAAAACCCCAATTTCAACCCGATATTCAAAGTGTTCTTGAATAATCCCTCAATAATCCAATGAATCCTTATATAAACTCATAATCATATACATGTCCCTTCATATAACATCATTATAACGTCCAAAACATCATATCTCAACATAGAATCAAAATCCAAGGTGTTGAAGAGTTTACCTCTTGAAGATCCAACCAATCCGATTCGATGAAAACGTAAAATCGACTATCCAAGCTTTCCAATGAATCAAGATGATGAAATCCGAACACACAAGTGATTGATGATGACAAAATCCCTCCCTCAAGTCTCTCTTCTAACAAAATGAAGAGAGGATGAAAATGAGTAAGAATGTCCCGCCGAGTCCTTAACATCGCCGGTTACGGCCAGAACTCGGCCCTCTTACGGCCGTAACATTCCGTGTCAACGGCCTTACGGCCGTAATCGCCAACTCAGACGGCCAGAACTCGCTTCGTCCGAAAGCTCGCCGACAGACTTACTACGGCCAGAACTGCCTCGAGTTACGGCGTAACCCGCCTTCGTCAAAAACATCCGTCGACACCCTTACGGCCAGAACCGCACACCTTACGGCCGTAACTCGATGATACGGCCGTATCCGCCAAACTTACGCGTAAGCCCTCTTCGTCGAAAATGATCGACACCTTGTTCTGCACAGACGGCCAGATCCGCCAAGCCTTACGGCCAGATTTCCTCGGCTTACGGCCGTATGCCGCAACCCTTACGGCCGTAAGTCACCCTTGGTCGACAACACCTGAAACTTACGAACACCACTTACGGCCGTAACTAACCCTTCTTACGGCCGTAACTCGCCTTCGGCCAAAATGCCTGGGCATCCTGCTGGACCACGTACGGCCAGAATCGTCGGCCTTACTACGGCCGTACCATGAACTTACGGCCGTATCCCAAGTACTACGGCCGTAACTCAAGGCCGCCAAGGTGAAAAATCCGATGGTTCCGATACCTCGCTACGATCGATGGATGATCCGACATACTGCATTTAATGCGAAAATGAACAAGTCTAACACATGCCAAAAATGATACTTCCAGCACAAGACTACCAATCACGATGATAATGATAATACTCCCGTTCCGACACTCGAACGGAGATGAAATGACGATCGGTAACTGATACACGGTTACAACATGCCAAATGAACGCAAATGAATGAATCATGACTGATGAATGATTATAAATGAGTGAAAAAAATTCTGAGTGATAGTTACTGAGTGAAAATAAATGAATTCTCAACCGGGTATTACAGTTACTTTCGCAGTATCAGTAAAGCTGTCGGGCATCGAATCCGTAACTTTCTGAAGACTGAGAATACGTTGGACTTATAGCTCGGATTGAGCCATGCGGGGATCTTGATGAGGCAAGGAGGGAGCACACCAGACAATTTCCTGGCATTCAACTGGAATCGTACGATTCCTCTCTCCCCCTAACGACGGAAAGTTTGTCTCAACAAAGTGACAGTCTGCAAATCTTGCAATAAATAGATCTCCTGTCAAAGGTTCCAAATAGCGGAAAATTTTAGGCGATTCATAGCCAGCGTATATACCTAATCGTCTTTGCGGACCCATTTTAGTACGCTGTGGAGGCGTAATTGGCACATAGACTGCACAACCAAAAATATGTAAGTGTGAAATATCAGGCTCATATCCAGATACCAACTGGTACGCACTAAACGGTTGATTGGCAGTAGGTCGAAAGCGAATAAGTATAGTCGCATGCAAAATTGCATAACCCCAGGCATAAATCGGCAAGTTGGTGTGCAATACCAATGCTCGGGCGATAAGCTGTAACCGCTTAATCATAGCCTCAGCAAGGCCATTCTGCGAATGAATATGGGGGACGGTATGTTCAACTTCAATCCTAATCTACATGCAATAGTTGTCAAATGATTTTGACGTAAACTCACCAGTGTTGTCCAATCTTAATGATGAGATTGGAAAGTCGGGGTGGTTAACCTGTAACTTGATGATTTGTGCTAGGAGTTTAGCAAATGCAGCATTTCTTGTGGATAGCAGAGCGACGTATGACCATCGCATCGATGCATCAACCAGAACCATAAAGTATCTGAATGGTCCTCACTCTGGTTGAATAGGTCCACAAATGTCCCCTTGAATTCTTTGTAAGAAGCGAATGTTTTGTGTTGAGTCTTTAGCAAAGGACGGGGAAGGTATCAACTTTGCTAGTGAACAGGCTTTACAAAACGATTTATGGGCATTGGAAATTGCCACGGAAGCCTCGGGATTTACGAGAGATGCACTGTCAACCTTATCAGGGCGTGCGATCTTTAATCCCGGTGATACGGTATCAGACTCACTCACATCAATGCCGATATCGAGTGGTGCTTCCAATCGTTTTCTGGACTTGAAAAAACGGATGACCGTGTGAGTTTTTCAAAATGCGAATCATCATGTCGCGTCCAGGGTGACCGAGTCGTTCATGCCATAGTTGTTATGCTTTGGAATCATAAAGTTCGTGACTCACAGCATATGATTCAATAACCCTTATTGTAGTCTGGTATAAACCACTACTTAGACTCATAAGTTTCTCGAGAACGCGGCATTTTCCGCATTCTGCCAGAGTAACACACAAAAATTCTATCCCATTCTCACAGTGTGTATCAAGGTGATAATCGTTGGCACGGATGTCCCTAAAACTTAGCAAGGTTCGGTTTGCTCTTGGGACATAGAGAGTATTTGTGACATTAATATGCGTACCATTAGGTAGCAACAGGTCCCCTCCCTTGAATTACTTGGGACGAACCAATCATTGTTGTCACTGAGAATATATATGGCACAATATTCTTAAATAATTGCCTATTTCGAAGAATAGTGTGAGTTGTTCCACTATCAGCAAGGCACTCAATTTCGCCACGAGACATCTACAATAAGACATGAAACTCGATTAGTCTTGTGATGAAAGACATAGCGAAAACTCAATAACTTCGAGTTTGGGGAAATTTCGACCAAGTTGGTTAGGATCAAAGTTAGCACAATCGTTGGAAATAATTTATGTGTAGCTTGACCTTTGTTCACTAAAACAGCAATAACTTTTTCGTTAAGAAGGCTATGGTCGAACAGTCAGTTATTCTGGAAACTAGACTTCCATATCTTTCTGTCCATAGGTCGCGCACTTTCTGGATTATTAAACTCAGATCTCAGTGCTCATTTTAAGTTGCTATTTTGGTATTTCCCTATTGTTGAGTGATAGAGCAAGGTTGAAACCTTTTTCAAAGGTATTATTGTTGATACAATACTATGGCAATATGGCCATAGGAGTGTTTAAACACTTCAAAACGCACCGGGGTGTTCGATTTATATCTCGACTAATGATCCTTTCGGTAACTCCAACTTGGTAGACTTGCAGAGAAAGTAGGAATGTCGGTACAGCTAAGACTGTTTAAAAACCACTGATTCCGTTTGAACTTTCAAAGCATAAACAAATACCAAGGAGGATGCACCTAGTCTTGATCAAAAGTTTTGATGAAATCCACCAATGTATCAAATTAACCAAGCAATTTTTTACTGAGGAATTATTTTGTGATAAACCAAACATGCTTTTGAAGGGAAAAATAAAATTCATTTTTGCACAATCACAGCAATTAAAAGAATTTTATTCATCATGGCCAACTTTATTACATTCATAGAAATTTCCAAAGTAGTTCTCAAAAGAAAACTAGAAACGAGAAAAAACATAACCAAAGCGTAAAAACTAGTCAAACTACAATGATCTAGTCAAAGTCAGGAACATCCAAATGTTGGTCTTTGTCCGCAATGGTGAGAGGAGGGATTTCAATATGGTTCACCTCCGTATTATCATTATCTTCCTCCGTGTAATTTGACTCTTGAGTCAAGTACTTTTTATAGTGCTTGTAGTAAGCTTGGATGTTCTTTGGCGCCTTGTAATTACGGTAAGTATGCTTCTTTGAGCCGCATGTATAGCAATTCCGGCCTTCCTTTGGAGTGGTTCCAATCCCGGCGACAGGAGGTGGTCCACGTGGTTGGGCTCCACTAAGACCCGTGGCCGAGCCACCTTGCCTCTTCCACACATTGGAACGACGACCCGGGTTTTCCCTCGCTTGCTCGAGTCATGCACCCGTGGTGCTTGCAAAAACTGAGTAGCGTTGCCTTTTCTATTTTGTCGTGGTGTCTTCTTGTGGGTAGCCTAATTCACTTCCGGAATCGGCTTCATACCAGCTGGGCGCATATTACTGTTGAGAATAATCTCATGGTGCTTTTCTTTTTTTGGCGAGGTGGGAGATAAGGTCACTAAAATTTTTAATTCTCCCTTCCTCATAGGCAACGCGCAGCTGATGAGCAATCACACTTGCTCCCACGGGAAACATATTAAGAGTCTTCTCGATCAAGTCTTGATCAGACTTCTTGACACCACAAAAACCAAGATCAGCGCGAAGATCGAGGATGGCTTGGTTATAAACCTCCACATTCGCATAATCCAAAAGCCGGATTTGCTCCCACTGAAGTTGCAATTCGGGGAAGCGCTGATCATGCACATTATTAAATCGTTGTTCGAGTGTATCCCATAGTTCTTTGGGGGTTTGCAAATTCATGTAACACTTTTTAAACAACGAATGTATATGTCTACGCAAATACATCAGTGCATTAGCCTTGGTTTCCTTGCTTGGTTCTTGAGCGATAGGCTCGTTAGAGGGAAATATGGTGGTGGTAAATCTCTTACCGACGAATACCAAGTGAACATCTGAGACCCACCTATGGTACTCCTTACCAGCATGGTCAAGGATGTCGAACTCCGGATGAACATTGGAGCTCTGTGCCATCTACAAGATATAAACAAGAGGAAGTTAGTCTTGTTGGATTTTCAGTGACAATGTAAACGGTCACAATCGATGCTTTTAAAAGTGTGTAACATAACCGTTACTCGATGTACTTCCCTTAATTGTTGTTTAGTAAAGTCGACAAAAATGACGTATCAAATCGCACCCAGATACGTGGTGTATGAAACAACGACAAGTATCGACTTTCAACAATTCCGTGACTCCCCCAGGAACGTCACACAGTTTTCTTCAACACGCAGAGATACCGACTTCTCTCGCGGTCTCATCTACCGCAGAGTAGCGTTGGAGATAAAGAAACCAATAAACCATGTCCCCAAAAGAAAAAATTCCTCAAAATAGAGAATTAAATAGGGACCAGTTCAGATAATTACCTCGATTATAAAATTAGGCACATGTTATGGATGAACTTGTGGTGTGCTTCGATCTATCGGTTGGTACTCGATGCGACGACGTGAAACCGGGGGCGCAATTTTGGCGGTTTCCGAAAATAAATTAAGTCGATGTTCGGGTTTTTGGTCCGTGATTCTGAACCGGGTCGGACTTGACTGGGCTGGAGCTGGCCGGCTGCGGTGGTCAGCGACGGTCGGCGGCAGCGACGGTCAGGGCTGGACTAGATCGGCCTGTGTTGGTCGGCGGCGGCGGTGGCTGGACTGGATCGGCGGTGGTGGTCGGCAGCGGCGGTCCGACGGTGGTGGCTGGACTGGATCGACGGCGATAGTCCGGCGGTGGTCGGCGGCGGCCGTCCGACGGTGGTGGCTGGATTGGATCGGCGGTGGTAGTCGGCGGCGGTGCTGGGCAGCGGCGGTGGTGTTGGGCAGCGGTGGTGGTGCTGGGCGGCGGCGGTGGCTGGGCCGATTTTTTTTTCTTCGAGATACGTGTTGATAACGTGTTTTAGGAGAAAGTAAAAGACAGCAAATCAATTGTATTGATAACAATGAATAGAGGGGCCTTTATATAGGCATTACAATGAGAGTCCTTCCATACATAGGATTCCTAGATAAGGTAAGACATCTACTAGGATTCTACTACCTCTAGAAGGGTCTAGAACCTTCCTTCTTTGTATCCCCCTACAACCAGTATTAGGTAAGACACCAATAAAAGAAGGATATCTCGGAACAAAGGGTTAAATTTATCGAGTTTTTTTTTTCTAAAACTTTACATCACATATGTGATGTTATTACATTATTTTTTATTCTTGACGTACATATATGACATCAAACACTTATTATTTTAATATTTTTATCCAACTTTAGCATCACATAGGCCGAGTTATTGTTTTTTCTTTTTAAATTTTATTGATCTTTAATATCACATATACACAGCTAAAATATTTGTTGTTTCATATATTTAGCTTCCCATTCTCACTTTGAAGTTAATGTTTATTTAGCTTCACAAGTTTGTTTTATGAAGCTATAATTTCTTAAGCTGTCAACTATATTAATTTCACACTTATGTGAAGCTATTCCATGTAATGTAATTCTTTCTCAAAAATAGAAAATATGGGCTTTTTTCTATATAAGCATATTTGAGGTTCATGCCAACAATTTTGGAAGAAATTTGAAGGTCTGGACAACTAATTTCGAAAGCCTGGGCCCATTTGGGGCCTATCTCGTCCCCCACTAGGATGTGACGAGATCAAATTCTTATAACCTAGGGCCCGTTCCGTCCTGTCATGTTTTAAATATTTGAGACGAGTCGTGAGCCTAAATGTTCGAATCCCAATGTGATCCTGTCTTGTCGGTAAAAAATATCTAGTTACTAATTTGTACAATTATATTATATTATATATATATATAATATAGGCCTGATAATCAAATTCAAAAGAGTCTTATCATCATTTATAAAATCATAGGTCTTCTTCAACATATACTATACCTTCTTCAGTATATTATACCCTTTTCAATAAGTAGTCTACAAGTGATTCTAACAGCACAAGTCACGTAACCAACAAGTCTTGGGACAAATGGCAATCATCATGGTGATATTATGAAAAGCAAACTGTAGAAAACCCACCAATATTAAAATTATTCAAGGAACAAACAAAAAATCAGTTGTATCCCAAAATAAAATTTATCAAAAATGTATGAGTTCTAATTATTCAAGAATTATAATCTATTCTATATCGTCTTTAATTTCATTTGTTAATTATTGTGAATTCATGATTTTGGGACTTTGAATATGTAAATTTGGGTATATAACTTGAATTTATTATCATGTAATAAATCTAAATACCATACCATTTTTCATTCTGTTCGTGTCCCGATCCCAAATGGAAGCGAGATGTTGGGGATCAACTTTTCAAAAGTGAAATCTCGTCATTTTTCGTCTTGTAATTCTCAAATGAGATGGGATCGGGATTACCTTAAAAAGATCGCCCCCTCCCCCCATCTCGTGCCCAAGCTTAGAAATTTACGTTACGGATTTAAATCGGACCAAATTTACAAAGTAGTCAAGTTAACAGACTAGACTTGAATTTAACAACTTAAGGGATGTTTATTCTATGATTCACTGAGATTTAGAATTATGTTATTTTGAATTTTGGGTATTGGGAATGTTGTGAATAGTAAAAATACTTGGTTGCTCTAGGAGTAAGAGTCCTTATTTTTTAATGTACATGTCAAATCATGTCAGAAAGTAAATGATGTTGTATTATTATGTACGATATACGTCCCATAAAATCATTCACACTTTTATTTTACGCGGTCTCTAAAAAAATATTTGATCATTGATATATTTAATTGTATATAACTAAAGATTCTGAAAAGTTAGTATTTTAAAAATGTACATTAAGATGAAGCTAACGAGATTTTATATGATAATAACTTTAAATATATGTCAATCGAATTTAATGGTCAAATTGATCAATTTTGATCAAATGAATAGTAATTGTAAATAATTTTATTTGGATGGAAGTAGTATTATATAGTTGTATTATTTAAAGATAAAAAAAGAGAGAATTAAATAATTATAATTTTTTTTTTAAATATAGAAAGAAGAAAGAATAAGGTAGTTGTATTTGTTAAATATAAAAAAGGAGAAAAAAATAATTTTATTTTTTAAAATAAAAAATATTAGATGGAAATAATATGAAATAAAAGTAGATTTATAATGTGTAAAAGGATATTGGTTGAATATTTAAAAATTAAATTCTAAAGTAAACGGATATTGAGATTTAAAATCTAAATTAAGCATTAAGATCCTACACTAAACATGAGCATGAGCAAATCTCCAATTTTCCTATATTTTCATCACCAATATCCAGATATGGTAATACTACATGGACAAATATATATACATATATTTGTATACATATTTATCGTAGAATCACATTAAATGAGTGAATTATATATATATATATAATATATATATGTGTGTGTTGCAACACGTGCTTATTGTTGAGGGTTCAAGTCCCAAAAATTAAGAATGGTTGGCTTGGTATCAACATGTAGAATAGATTAAAGTGTGTTAATTTGTCGTTCTAAAAAACATGTAGCAACAACACGTCCGTATATACCCAAGGAAAAGTATGGTTGGTATCCTTACCTAGAACATTGATTTTTCGGGTAAAAGGAGACAATTTCAGTTGAATATATGCAGTTAAGGCTGTGTAGGCATCCCAAAAAACCCCAGCCCATGTTTTCTGTATTTTACCTAAGCACCAAATACCACCTAAGTAGTAAATGACACCTAACACATTAATGAATAAGAAACGGATTTCTGCACATTTCACCACAACCAAAATATTTTTCGGGATTTCTTTTCTATAAAAAAAATAGGTTGAATTAGGTTATGTTTTGATATTGAACTCAATTTTGTTAAATTAAAATAAAATAAATTTTTGTTGAATTAAATTGAATTGAATTGAACTGATAATAATAATACTAGTAATAATAATATTAATAAATAATAATTATATATAATAATTTTTAATTAAAATCATTTAAAATTATAATATTAATATAATCTTATATATATAAAGCTTAAGAAACCTTATAAATGTAAGTGGTCATGATTAATGCTTGATGAATTGATTGTATCATATTTGTTATTCCACATTGATTTAGGGCGTATCAAGCTGCTTTCGTTAAGTGTCTGATGAATATTCACATAATGGTCATTTATATGTTAATTATATGAAGCATTTGTCGATTATAAATGTAAAGTGGTTATAATAAATGGCTCACGAATTGAAAGTGAAATGTGGAGATGAAGTGTTTGGTCTGTGAATGCATAAATTAAACACACCAATTAGTGTTAGTCTTTTTACCTTCGTCCATGAGTTACAAATATTTTATCAACTATATAATGTGTCAAAAATCACACACAATAAAACACAACTTCCTCCACACAGCGTACATCGCTACAACTTATTATGGTGGTAAAATAAGCATCATATCGTCTAGCTTAATTAGCATATTGATTTATATTGTTTTATGTAAATTTCACGTGTGTTTTGTGTGTGTAACAATGTAGGACATAAAGATGGTGCTTAGGAGGTTTGGTAGTAACGTCATCTTCTCTAATGGTTTAAGAGATCCTACACATCGTTGTCTTATCAATTATGTGGTACATGCACGAACATTTTTACTTTGATCGAAAATGCAATATATTGATTAACTGTATTTAAGTTACTAACGATCAACTATATCTAATTGTTTTTTGTAGCGTGTCAAGAAGCATTAAAGAAAGATATCGAGAAGTCACAAAAATTGTATCAAGAACAAAACATGAAAAAGGCCAATGAACAACAACGACAAAGACAACAACAACAACAAGAACAACAACAAAAACAAGAACGACGTCATGGCCATCGGTGGGATGAATACTTAGCATTCATATTAATATATGTTACAAATTAAACATGCAATATTTTGCTTCATGTAATACCGATAAATGGGCTAATACTATTGATTCGTTAGCAAGTAAGTTTATTGAAAATAATGTGACGAGTTCAATTTTTAGTCAATAATTATTACTACACTTTGTTGGTGCATTTTAATATTTTTGCTCTTAATTTAGTTTTTTGTCTTGCGGTGTGTTAATGTCACTTTCTTAATTAACGTCTTGAAATATTGCGTGACTTTGATACTTGATATGATTGTGTAAGTTATGTCGATGTTATATATTTAAAATGGTAGTATATAATAAAAATATCTTCACACTATCATTTTTATCCATAAATGGTGCAAAGCAATAGACTATAGATAAACAAATACGTATTAATGATTCGGGTTATCATATCCACAATTAGTATCGGCAATTAAGTGATTATGTTATTTTGAGAATTTATCATTTATATAATTTTACTGTAGTTTAAATCTTACATAATAAATAATATCATTTTGGCAATTTATGTAGTTTAAACAATATAGATATACTATTTATATAATCTATTATAAATTAAATTTAAATCTTACTCAATAAGTAATATCACTATGGAGATTAATTGATTATCTTAATATAATTTTAGTTTCATTTGTAGAATGACAAATAAATTTGGCAAAATGAAATTGTTATATTAGTTAATAAGAGTAGAAAAATTATATGTTGAGATTGATGTCTTCAAATATATTTATATATGCAACCTGGTACAAATTAAATATACTAACAATATTGGACCGATTTTCACAACAATAAAAAATATTGAAACTTAAATGGTTTTTGTGCATAAAATAAAGTTCGATTAATTAAGCGTAGTAATGTGGAACTACCGTATTTGATATGAACCAAAAGGATAATTAATTGTCACAAGCTAGATCTCAAAATATAGCGAATATCCACTTTGTTACGATTTTATATAAGGGTTACATTTATTTTGAAGAATCGTATGCGTTTAACCACCCTTTGACATTTAGTATGTAACTTATACATATTAAAAAGTTACATGTGAAGAGACTCTTTTAAATGTAGCATCTTGAAAAAAGTCTCTTCACATATACTCTTTTAATGTCAATAAACTATTTTAAATGTGTGTCATGCTTAGAAAAGGTGTGATACCATCACAACTTAGATATATAATGACGAAAATAAGTGCCAAAGATTACGCTATGAACAATTATATACAACCCATGTAATGACGAAAATTAGTGTTGAACAATACACTATGAACATTTAGATTAAGCCCGTGTGCATCGCACGGGTCTGAATGACTCGGTCTAAATATAAAAGTCACCAAACAACTAATTAAACTCATTCATCTTAAACTCATGCGATGCTTACAAAAGTTGTGATTGTAACACCCCCAGATCAAACCGGGAATATTACACGCCGCAGACCCTCTCCGTGAGGATCCACCAGGCTAGACATCAAAACAACACATTACATTACATACCGACGAATCAAAATAACGGACCAATAGACCGATTTGGTCTTTCGTCACAGACTTACAAATCAAAATCCATAAACTCATCCAGACTCATACCCACACAAGGGTAAAATACTTGCAACAATGAACAATAAGACAGCGGAAAAGACAATACAATGGACTCCGACTAACTGAACCCAAAACTGGCCTTCGTGTGATTAGTATCATTCGTCTTTCATCATCCCTCGTGCCGATCCTGTGTCTTGCTCCCGAAAACCTGCATGAACCTGGACACAATACAGATATCCACCCCGACACTGGGGTTAGCAAAACTCCTTTGTTTCGCTAGTGCAAGTATAAAGTGCAAATACGAGCCATACACAACGCATTCCGAGAATATAACGAAAGACTTCCGAGATGTATTTAGTTAAAAATAGTTCAAGTCTTGAAAGCGAAACAAAGCAAGTAAGCATTTTGAAAACATTGCAAAATCTCGGAGTTTTGAAAACATCGAAATTAAAAAGGTTCTTAATTCCTCGAAGCCATTTAGGTCACACCCAAAGTTCATTTTTCAAAATACAAACTGTTTAACAAAACACGGGTCCACGACCCAACCATTCCGGTCACAAAACACAGGGGTCCACGACCCGATCATCCACTTCAATTCACTTACAAGGTCACATTACACATAACACATTATTCCTATGCCATTCTAGCCAAACACCAAGACTCGATATATAATGTCTCTCGACCTAAGACAAAGCATTGTGATACTCCTGACAATATCACAATTAACGAAAACATCAACGTCATCCTCAAGATGAAAACCACAATCGGTAACCCGCGGCCGTACCCTTAGTATCGACCCCGGACATCCCGTCGGACACTCGGTGGGAAACCACTCGCGGCCGTACCCTTAGTATCGACCCCCGGACATCCCGTCGGACACTCCGGTGGAAGTTCATCCACACACGCACCCCAGTCCACTTCCGTGGCCGTACCCCTTAGTATCGACCCCCAGACATCCCGTCGGACACTCCGGGTGGAAGGAACAACACACACACGTTCCAAAAATCACAGTTGCAAACCACAAGCCTCGAAGGTCAATCACAGTATATATAGTCGAGGTACCTTACTAGAATGGCGATTCATCCAAAGATATACTCACGACCAAGTAATGATACAATGCACAAGGACGCGCAAGATTTCAACAGCACCGAACGACACAACTAATATCACACAAACTCACATATCCAACTAAACATATTAATTCCCGACACACACGGTTCACCTTTACGAAAAACATGATGGTAAAATATACCGATTCCTTTGAAAAATGGTTATAAATATTTATTTAGCACATATCGACGATTAACAACCATAATATCCACAAAACACGTAATGTATGGGCAAGATACTTGCCTCGATACCACGAGCACTGAACCACGAACGGATACGGCTCAACCGGGAAGCTTCGGAACGCCCGATGCTAACGAAAAGGAAGACGACAATGAACGGAACGGAAGAATCAAGCACGACCGTGAGGAACCGACGAAAATGAACCTAACGATTCGAATAGCACAATCACAACCACTTCTAAACGATTATGGAAATGGAATACACCCGGAACCCCGCCTACGATTCATGTATATTCATACCGAAAACAACAACGAGGGCGGACCACAACCAAACCCTCTCGATTCCGTAAAAATCCACAAAATATCCATGAATCCGTAGGGAAACTAAAGATACTAACAAGATTAATCATATTCATCATGAATCCATCAACGAAACGGAAAGAATCGGACAAAACCCCAAAATCCCCAATTATCCAAAAAGGTAGGGTTTCAAGAGATATTACCTTGAGTGATTCAAGTGTTAAGATCCGTAGAACACGCGTTAGATTGATTATCCGAGCCTCACAACCGAAAAGAAATGATGAAAATCGACCCCGGATGAAGAACTCTCTCCTCTATATCTCCTCTCTCGCGCAAGATGGAAAATGGGAAAGAAATGAGCTTCACGCTCAAAACAACGCATTTAAAGTGTAACACAAGAGACCTATCGGCCGCCTATCGGCCGATAGCCCAACCGATAGCCATACCGAATGTAGGCGAGAGTCTATCGACCCCTATCGGCCGAAAGGCTCTGAAGTGCTCGCCAAAATCAAACGACCATAACTCTCTCGTCCGACTCGATTGACTCACCGTTTGAACCATTGGAAAGCTAACTCGATGTTCTATAATATTGCAAAGATTTATAATTTTTGGAGTCATCAAAAATTAATGGTGATCTAACAAAGACGAACTCATACTTAGAAAAGTCGTTTAGTAATCCCGAATTCAACAAAACGACACCGAAACCCGAACTGAATACGAACCGAAGATACGGTTACGAAGTACTCACAAAGACGAATCTAAGAGCTAGTAGGACACACGATTCCGACCACCCGAAGGCTCGAATTCAACAACGGAAGTAATTACCCAAAACTTTGGGAAATTACGAAAATGGCCCAAAACGTCCGAAAATCACGATACGCGATCGAAACACCAAACCAAAGCTCGCAACATGAATAATAACATTAAATGAACTTACGAAACTCAAACGGCGATTCGGACGAGATTCGCAAGAATCGAGCTCAAGTGCGGAAAAGTCGCTAAAAAGCACGGAACTCAACAAAACAACACCGAAACGAACTCGGATGACAAAAAGTGAAGAATTAATCATTCTCGAAATGACGAAATGGTCATGAGCGAGTCGTCAAAACGGACTTCCGCCGAAAAAAAGAAAATTACCGAAATTCGAAATTGCGGATATTACATTCTACCCCCCTTAAAAGAAGTTTCGTCCCGAAACTTAAAACAAGTAGGGGGAAGCAATATACCCTGCCAGGAAAACTCGACGAGATACGCAAAAACCGAAACTCGCGCCCGACGGCGAAACGCTGCAAGAAACGCAAAGAGACATACGGCGTGAAAACACGCTCCACGACGACCAATACCACGTCGCCGTTAGGAACATAATAAAGTCAACAAGTGACAAGCGTCAACAAACAGATAGTATAATCAAGTCGATTATCCAGACAATCACAAAACACAACGAACGAAAATCAACAGGATTGACCAACCCAACGGTACATCAATCAAAACGCGGCCAACCGTTGAACAAATCTGAATTCCACCGCCCAAGGGTTGGAAGATTGAAAACGAGACTAACTTCCCGAACTTAAGGGAATTTCAAGGAGTCGAATGTTCAACAATCACGAAACGAGATCAACAAAAACTGAACAATCAAACGATCGAACCACAAAGATCGAGACAACAAAAATCGAACGATCATGTTCGGATCACGAAGAACAATAAGGTTCAACCGACAATTCCGAGGTCCACATCTCGACTCAAGACAAAACATGATCCGGTGAAAACAACAAGATGCACACTCGTATAAGATCCACAGGAAAGGGATTAATAATTGAAAAGTCACAACGTCGAACGAGTAATTAGAAATAATACCACCCTCGTTCGATCAACAAAAGCAAGTGGCAGACAAGCTCAAAATGTCAATGAACATAAACGAGTCGACAGAGTCGAAAATACGAAGTTCCAAATCCGATCCACTTCGAATAAGAGAACTAGTAAAACCAGATGATGTCACTTCCGAACAAGGTTCACAAGAATCGAATCGAACTCAAAAAGTCACAATGATAACAGATTGACCCAAAACAAGATCACACTGCTCGAACGATTTAAACCAAATACGTAACAAGTTCGAAAGTATCAACGAACACGAGCGAGTCGATAGACTCGAGAAAGAGAAAATGCAGGAGTCTAAAAACAACACGGTACTACATTCGACCTCTTATAAAAGAAGGTCGCCCCGCAACTCACAACAAATAAATCAAGGTGACGGCACAACAAGCAATCGACGAAACATCCTTCAAAGGCCTCTCAAAGCCGATTCCGATCAGGCTGAAGCGCGAACTTCGAAAGTCTCGGTAGCTAATTCGCAAAACGGAATTCGTGTCCTCGAGTCCACACTTGAAATGTGTTACCGACGAGAAGGACAGCTTTACACGTGCATGCCCCGCACATCACGGTTGAAACGTCTCGGCTCGGCATACCGAAAATACAAATGCTAGATACAATGGGGCACAACGTCGCAAAATAACATAGCGGAGATGCCAACTCCGCACAACAAAGAATCATAACACATACTATATACAACGATTACCATCATAAAGTAATACACACACAATCACTACGGAACGACGGTATCGTTCGGCGACCTCGACGGCCCGAACGATAACCGCACATAATTTCAACCATCATGAAACAATCACACATGTACACAAACGTACAAACTCAAGCTTCAATACCACACCCGTGCGACAACACGCAAATCACCACGAGGCGACAAACAGTAAATACCAGTTCATACCTCTCACAGAGGACTAGTACAACAAATGCGTGGCAACGCCTCGACGTTCATGCCACCATTTCGATCACAATTCGGGGTTAACACCGTAACGAAAGTTCGAAAACCATACACGCATTTCCGGTCCGCAAACAGGAATGATAGGTTTTAAAACAAAACCACCTTTGAAGACAGTTTGGAAACACCAATTGATCTTGAGTATCATTTTACAAAAAGTTGAACAAACATCATTTTCGAGACTTTGAAAATCATCTTGCGTTTGAACAAAAATGAGGACACCTTCTCGTAGTGAAAAACTTTCAAAAATATTCGACTGGGTCTAAGCAATCGCATTTGAAAATATCTCAAAAATATTTTGGTCCTCAACCGAAATTTTTGAAATGTATTGCGGCATTAGAAAACACCTTGAAAACACCGCTTAAAATAATTCGCTTTTAAAAGTACGTCTCGAATTTTAATTTTCTAAGACACTCAAGGTTTTCAAAATAATTCAATGGGCTAGAATGCCCAAAAATTTCTGTAATTACAAGGAACAATATAGCGCCGTGGGTCCCGCTACGAACCCACCAGCTAAAAACCATTCACAAAAACGCCAAAAAGGCCGATGACGTAATATTTCAAAACTCATAAAATCCATTTACAAAATACTAAATACCGTCATAAGAATTTCGCCAAAATGATCAAGGCCATAATGCCAAAACTCGGTTAATGGAATCAATTTTCGAAATAAAACTCAATCGGTAAAATACCGAAAATCATTACAAAGGAACTCACGCAATGGATAAAAGAAATAAAGTCAAACATGCACAATCCATCAACACTACTCCTCATATGAACGAAGTATTAGAGTCAAGTAACCACATATCACGAAATCAAAATTCATAAAAGAATTCCGCCGCTTAACAAATAATCATAAAAATAGCTCGTGTCACACGAGGCACAACACAAAGAAGGGAGACTTACACCACAGGTCGCACGAAGATGATGATCGCCACGATACTAATCACGACCAACAAACTCGGACGACGCGTCGCGACACGACTTAGTCGGACATAATCCGACAAGACAAAACTCAATAGACACCATCGACCCGACGGCTAGGTTTCCACAACCTAAGCTCGATACCATAAATGTAACACCCCGCATCAAACCGGGAATATTACACGCCGCACTCTCCGTGAGGATCCACCAGCTAGACATCAAAACAACACATTACATTACATACCGACGAATCAAAATAACGGACCAATAGACCGATTTGGTCTTTCGCTGCACTTACAAATCAAAATCCATAAACTCATCCAGACTCATACCCACACAAGGGTAAAATACTTGCAACAATGAACAATAAGACAATGGAAAAGACAATACAATGGACTCGACTAATCGAACCCAAAAGCGGCCTTCGTGTGATTAGTATCATTCGTCTTTCATCATCCTCGTGCCGATCCCGTGTCTTGCTCCCGAAAACCTGCATGAACACGGACACAACATGATATCCACCCCCGACACCTGGGGTTAGCAAACTCCACTGTTTCGCTAGTGCAAGTATAAAGTGCAAATACGAGCCATACACAACACATTAGAGAATATAACGAAAGACTTCCCGAGATGTATTTAGTTAAAAATAGTTCAAGTCTTGAAAGCGAAACAAAGCAAGTAAGCATTTTGAAAACATTGCAAAATCTCGGGAGTTTTGAAAACATCGAGAAATTAAAAAGGTTCTTAATTCCTCGAAAGCCATTTAGGGTCACACCCCAAAGTTCATTTTTCAAAATACAAATCATTTAACAAAACACGGGGTCCACGACCCAACCATTCCGGTCACAAAACACAGGGTCCACGACCCGATCATCCACTTCAATTCACTTACAAGGTCACATTACACATAACACATTATTCCTATGCCATTCTAGCCAAACACCAAGACTCGATATATAATGTCTCTCGACCTAAGCACAAAGCATTGTGATACTCGGACAATATCACAATTAACGAAAACATCAACGTCATCCTCAAGATGAAAACCACAATCGGTAACCCGGCCGTACCCTTAGTATCGACCCCGGACATCCCGTCGACACTCCGGTGGGAAACCACTTCGCGGCCGTACTTTAGTATCGACCCCAGACATCCCGTCGGACACTCCGGTGGAAGTTCATCCACACACGCACCCTGATCCACTTCCGTGGCCGCACCCTTAGTATCGACCCCGGACATCCCGTCGGACACTCCGGTGGAAGGAACAACACACACACGTTCCAAAAATCACAGCTTGCAAACCACAAGCCTCGAAGGTCAATCACAAGATATATAGTCGAGGTACCTTACTAGAATGGCGATTCATCCAAAGATATACTCACGACCAAGTAATGATACAATGCACAAGGACGCGCAAGATTTCAACAAAGACCGAACGACACAACTAATATCACACAAACTCACATATCCAACTAAACATATTAATTCCCGACACACACGGTTCACCTTTACGAAAAACATGATGGTAAAATATACCGATTCCTTTGAAAATGGTTATAAATATTTATTTAGCACATATCGACGATTAACAACCATAATATCCACAAAACACGTAATGTATGGGCAAGATACTTGCCTCGATACCACGAGCACTGAACCACGAACGGATACAGCTCAACCGGGAAGCTTCGGAACGCCCGATGCTAACGAAAAGGAAGACGACAATGAACGGAACGGAAGAATCAAGCACGGCCGTGAGGAAGCGAAAATGAACCTAACGATTCGAATAGCACAATCACAACCACTTCTAAACGATTATGGAAATGGAATACACAGGAACCCCGCCTACGATTCATGTATATTCATACCGAAAACAACGAGGGCGGACCACAACCAAACCCTCTCGATTCCGTAAAAATCCACAAAATATCCATGAATCCGTAGGGAAACTAAAGATACTAACAAGATTAATCATATTCATCATGAATCCATCAACGAAACGGAAAGAATCGGACAAAACCCCAAAATCCCCAATTATCCAAAAAGGTAGGGTTTCAAGAGATATTACCTTGAGTGATTCAAGTGTTAAGATCCGTAGAACACGCGTTAGATTGATTATCCGAGCCTCACAACCGAAAAGAAATGATGAAAATCGACCGGATGAAGAACTCTCTCCTCTATATCTCCTCTCTCGCGCGATGGAAAAATGGGAAAGAAATGAGCTTCACGCTCAAAACAACGCATTTAAAGTGTAACACAGCAGACCTATCGGCCGGCCTATCGGCCGATAGGCCCAACCGATAGCCATATTGAATGTAGGCGAGAGTCTATCGACCCCCTATCGGCCGAAAGGCTCCCGGAAGTGCTCGCCAAAATCGAAACGACCATAACTCTCTCGTCCGACTGATTGACTCACCGTTTGAACCATTGCAAAGCTAACTCGATGTTCTATAATATTGCAAAGATTTATAATTTTTGGAGTCATCAAAAATTAATGGTGATCTAACAAAGACGAACTCATACTTAGAAAAGTCGTTTAGTAATCCCGAATTCAACAAAACGACACCGAAACCCGAACTCGAATACGAACCAAGATACGGTTACGAAGTACTCACAAAGACGAATCTAAGAGCTAGTAGGACACACGATTCCGACCACCCGAAGGCTCGGAATTCAACAACGGAAGTAATTACCCAAAACTTTGGGAAATTACGAAAATGGCCCAAAACGTCCGAAAATCACGATACGCGATCGAAACACCAAACCAAAGCTCGCAACATGAATAATAACATTAAATGAACTTACGAGAAACTCAAACGACGCTTTTGACGAGATTCGCAAGAATCGAGCTCAAGTGCGGAAAAGTCGCTAAAAAGCACGGAACTCAACAAAACAACACCGAAACGAACTCGGATGACAAAAAGTGAAGAATTAATCATTCTCGAAATGACGAAATGGTCATGAGCGAGTCGTCAAAACGGACTTCCGCCGAAAAAAAGAAAATTACCGAAATTCGAAATTGCGGATATTACAGTGATACCATCACAACTTACAAACCTAATGACGAAAATAAATACCACACATTACATTATGACCAATTAGATAGAGCCCGTGTGCAACGCACGGGTCTGAATAACTAGTAATAATAATAATGTATAGTAATTCTTAATTAAAATCATATAGAAACTATTAGTATAATAATAACGTACTTATATATATAATGTACTTATATATATATATATATTATTTCTTGTTACATTGCAAATTTATAAAGTTGACGCAGTAATGTTAGATAACAGTATGTTCACTACAACAAGAATAATAGCAATAATAATAAGCATTAATAATAGTAGAAATTAAATATAAAATCATCAATGACAATACTTTGATAATACTACTATTAATTAATATACTAAATAATAATATTTAGATTACAACAGCAACAAAAACAATACTAATAACATTGCTACTACAAATAATAATCAAAATAACAAGATCAATAATGAAAAATTTATATATGTGATATTATCGATAATATCAATATTGATAATGACAATAATAATTACTATTAGATAATATTATAAAATAATACTAATTCTATATATATTATTATTGATAATAGTAAGATTAATAATAATAACAATAATAATTAAACTAAATTGAATTTTACTGGACTGAGTTGAATTGAATTAAATTGAATTTTGTTGTTAACCTAAACTGGATCATTTTACTCTTAATTTCAAATCTTTGGTCATGATAAATTTTAGGATCCACAAAATGTATTTAATCAAATCGGAAAAAGCACTTTTGGGATTCCAGAAATGATGTTATGGTAGCCGGGAAATCAATTATATGATCCTAGACGTTACGTACTAAGAATCTATTTTTCTTAAGCTTAATTTTCGTATTTTTCAATTCAATTCAATTCGGCTGAATAAAATTCAGTTCGGTTCAACAAATTATTATTACTATTATTATTATTGATATTAATTTTATCGGTAATACTATATATATATATGTGATTAATTGTATTAATCATTAGTAGTAGTATTGCGTTACTATTATTATTGGCAATATCATGTTTAGTTTTTGCTATTATTTAATATTTATTATTATTATTTCCATTATTTGTTAGTATTTTATGCTTCTATTATAATAATAATAATAATAATAATATGTATTAAATTATTTTAATTAAGAATTATTATACATTATTATTACTATATTAATATTATTTTTTTCAAATGATTTTATTTGGAAAATATTATACATAATTACAATTATCACTATTAATAATATTATTACTATCAATTCACGATATATTGTTAATAATATTATTAGAAAATCTAATTTTTTATATTTAATTTTAGTATTTTTTAATTCAATTTAATTTAGATCAATAAAATTCAGTTCAGTTCAATAAATTATTATCACTATTATTATTATTGATATTAATGTTATCGGCCACAAAATAAGAAAGTATCGATTCTAGCCATACGGAGTGTCGAAGGAGTGATATATTCTTATTTTAAGTCTGTGAAAACACAACAGTAAGAATTTTCTATTTGCTCGATTAGCACAACTTAATTTGGCTCCAGCAGTGTAATTGCTCCACTAAACCAGAATTATAACTGCTCGAGTGACATATTCGTATTGATCGGAGTCCAATAATTTACACAAAAAATGAGCCAAATTATAATCACTAGTATAGTTCCGATGGAAGTTCTACGAGATGTTTATAATCCTTCACAAATAAAAAAGTGAACATATGTAGGTAATTCATTTTTTCTGTAGATGATGGTTGTCGACTAGGGGTGGACTCGGTTCCATTCGGTTCCAACAAGAGTTATATATATTCAAGATAAAAGTTAGAGTTGCACAGCAATTTCCAAATATCTCAAAACATAAACAATTATAAATCACAGTAGTTCATTCTATCAACCTAAATGAATTGAATCACAAATTATATGAGCATATTATGAGTCATCCTTGAACCCATGAGAGTCTTACAAAAGGAAAATAAATTATACTAAAATTTAAAACACACCAAAATCACAAAAACAAGGTCATTTTAATATGTTGAAATTTGACTTCGGTCCATTTCGGTTCGATTCGGTTCCGTCCGATCCCGAACCGAGAACTGAACCAAATTAGTTCGGATCGATTCTGTTTTTTTTGTTTTTCGGTTCGGTCTTCTTCGGTTTCGGTTTTTTGGTTCTTTTTTCGAATTTTTTCGGTTCTGTTTTCGATTTGGTGTTTGGCCTGCCCCCGTAAACAACGGTGCTTGGCCAGTGGCGGATAATTGACAGTGATCAAGCAACAGTAAATAGTATTATAAAAAAAATTTAAAAAAAAACAAAGAAATGCATTATTTTCTTATAAACTATGTTAAACCAACATACCTTTTCTAGTTAAATAATAATTTATTTAAAAATTATTAAAAAATAATTTATTTCGAAATTTTAAAAAATTACATCACTTGTGGTTAGCATCGTGCCCGAAAAAATACCGTTTGTACCAAAAATAATGGTATCTCCTATTATAGCTCATGTCGAATGTAAATTATATGCATTTCGATTAGGGGGCGGTAGTTCGGGGAGAACCTGCTGGTGGTAACTATTAGAAATATACTAAACAAAAATTTGTTTTTTTTTTCCCTATAAAACACATTAAATCTACTAACCTTTCTTATCTAAATTTATCAGATCGAAATTTATTTACAAAATAAAAATTTATTCCAAAAATTCTAAAAGATTAAATAGATCTGCTCGAGCCAAATCATACTCTTCAGGTAAATCGTTTGTACCGATTAGGGCTGTCAAAAAAATCCGAAAAATCCGATATCCATCCGAAATATCTATATTCGTATCCGGAAAAAGCGGATATTATATGTATCCGTAAAAAAGCGGATACGAATATTATCCGTATCCGAAGATTCCGGATACGGATATGGATATAGACGCATCTGTATCCGAAAATATTCGTATCCGAAACTAATTATATTTTTAATATAGAATTACAAAATATAAGCATGCTACTCCCAATAATACTTTGTCACATGTCTTCATTCTTTATTTCTCAATGTTAAAATATAAGCATGCGGTATAAGTTATCTTTACTTATTAGTTATTTCTATTTCTAACACAACAATCAGGTCAGCTAGCCCAAGCGGTATTAACTGGTAAGGAGAAGGAGTTCCATCAAATTTCAAATCCCTCCTCCTGCGTTTAAATTTTTTGAGGATTAAAAAAAATGGCGGATACGAATAATATCCATATCCGAATAGCATCCACCGAATCCGGATAATATGGCCATATCCAGATTCGTATTATGCGTTTGACAGCCCTAGTACATTGAGTCAATTATAAATATAATTGCCCGATCCATCAGTCTCCTAGAGCCAAATAATATATAGTTGTTGAACCAAATAATTTGTATTAATCGAGCTAATTATAATTTTAACTGCTCTAACCAAGTTATATTTCTCAGAACAATTAAGTTAGATTGCTCGAGCAAAAGGCACTGATCTCCAACTTTTATCCTCTACATTATCCGCAAATGTCTTCCAAAATTTTTAATTAGTGTTAAAGTCTGGGTTTCATCTTAAAATCAACTGAGAGGAGTAATTCAGGATCTTTATATATTAATGGCAAGACTTGTATTTTCCCAATTTGGGATTAATGCTTCAACACGCCCCCCTCACGCGTAGCTGGAGTTAAGGCTTACAACGTGAAATTTTTAACTCGGGTGGCGTGGAGCTAGAACATCGTGGGCCGTTGGGTTTGCACATGTAAAGAGTCTGCTCCGATACCATGTTAGAGTCTGGGGTTCTATCTCAAAACCAATTGACAATGAGAAGGTAGTCCAAAATCTTTATATATTACATGCAAGACTTATAATTACCTGATATGGGATTAATATTTCAACACGTCCCTTTAAAACTCAACTCGTTTAGCATGGAAGACATTCAACAAGAATTTAGCATGGAAGCCAACTATCTGTCTTTCTTTAAAAATATAATAATTAACTTGTTTGATATCCGTTTTAGGAAAAAAAAAAGATAAATCATCTTGTCATAATCATGCATATTGGATACTAAAAAGATATTAGGAAAAATATTATTACTATTGTTGGTAGTCGATCCGCCTTGGCGTCCACACAAGCGCTTCGGGCAGCCGAACGGCCGAGCGGATCCCAGGGCCGAACCGGTCATAAACTTGATCGTTTCTCGGGTTCGCACAAAAAACCGGACCGGACCGATACCTTAGAGCCGAGCCGGGATCCGGACCAGGAAAACCGAGCAGACCCTACGTGAATACGCTCCATAACCACGAATAAGGCCGACCAGAGTAGCAGGAAGCTCGAGGGCCGACCTCATTGTCGGTCATAACAGATAAATATCGAAAGCCCAAAGAATGCAGCATACGACAAGAAAAGAGAGTCGTCATGCCCTTCCCAAAGCACACTTAAGAAGGTGACACGTGTCAAAGGAGTCACCTTCATCGTGACAAATGTCATCGATATTCATCTCAATCTTCCTATTGTCATCTAATGAATTACCGATATCGCTATATATAGGGCAGGAGAAAGTACGAAAAGAGGACTTTGGAAAGGAGAGAGAGATACAGAAAAGGAGTAAAAAAAGACTTGTAATTAACAAGCAAACCGAATAGACCGGCATACATTATTCTGCCCGGCTCTATGCTATCAAGAGGTCATTAATAAAATTTAGTGATCAAATATCTTCCATTTTATTTATTATTTTCTACGTGTCTTCGATCCATTCGTCCAGATCAGCACACGTGACGTTGACCAAATCAGACGTCAACAGAATGGTGCTAGAAGGAGGGCGGCCTGAACCTCCGACCTTGTGGTTAACAGCCACAACCTATGCTTTTCTCGTTCATATTGCAAGCCAATCCTATGCTTTTCTTTAAAACATTTCTTGTTAAGTATATGATTCTCCATCTCTAACCACAAGTGGCGAATTACCATCAGGCCCATCCAAAGGGCCCGTTATACAATAGAGGCCACCATTATGAGGTGTACACGCTAAGAAGTTCTCTATCATGCATGGACGTATCGGACCATTCTTGGTGTGCCCATGACGGACATGACTTTGAGCCAAACTACAATCAGCACGCAGATGTTTTGAAAGGCAATCTGCTGGCGGGGCACTTTAACACACCTTGCGTTCATCCGGAAATAACCGCACCCACCAAGGGATGGTAAGATGAAAGCATAGGAATCATCGTAACTATGAGTCGAAAGCATAGGAATCATCGTAATACGAAGTTGAAAGCACAGGAGCCATCGTGACCGCGGGCTCCTGCTCGACTCGGCTGACCTCTTAGAGGTCATAATTTGAAGGATATTGAGCGTCGCTCAAAATTCCAGAGAAGGTCTCAAAGGGTCCTCATATCCTTCAAATTAAAGTTGCAGTCAACATATACTGCAACATCTGAAAACTCCTTCGGAATTCCCATCCGCACCCGCGAAGGTCCTGGTAATCCGGACGGTAATGGGCCAGCTACCAAAAACATCTCCAAGTATTGAGCCATGTGTCGAAAAGCGTGGCCCTTACAAGGGAATGGAAGTTGAAGCAAAAGTAATCCGTAAAGGAGTTTTCCCACAATCACCGACCGGTCGTTAGGTGCCACCGACGAAACCTTAACTCAAAGTGATGAAAAAACCGCGGAAAGTGGAAAATACCAGCAAAACTAGAATAAGCCAAGGAAAAATCTCTATAAGAAAAGAGGGGCCCGGCCGACCGAGTCACTAACAATCCTGCAACGGGCGACCCAAGAAGAATCCCAGGCGTTCTGCGATGACCCCGGTCGAAATTGGGACACACCCACAGGAGAATTCGTTTCAAAAAGCAAGGTCAACGTGACCCCAGGAACCTGGACCTCGTCGCCCAAAAAGGCGGGCCGTCTTCTACAAAACATACAAGGATCATCAGCCTCCAGGCCAATAATCTCATTATTAAGCGAGCACTGGGGCCCGACATGGGACCTCCCGGATCCCAGTAGCAAAGCCCGTCAGAACGGAGACTGCTAGCTAGAATGTGTAAATGACCAAGGATTAATTCATTTGTTGAATGCCATGAAGGTACAATCAATAAAATTCGATTCTATTTTCATCTTGGAATCAAATACACTATAAGACCGAGTTCGTCTCGGCACCTCGAATGATCGGCTCCTCCGGCACTATAAGACCGAGTTCGTCTCGGCACCTCGAATGACCGGCTCCTCCGGCACTATAAGACCGAGTTCGTCTCGGCACCTCGAATGACCGGCTCCTCCGGCACTATAAGACCGAGTTCGTCTCGGCACCTCGAATGACCGGCTCCTCCGGCACTGAAAGTCCGAGTTCGCCTCGGCACCTCACAAGACCGGTCCACCCGGCACTGAAAGTCCGAGTTCGCCTCGGCACCTCGCAAGACCGGTCCACCCGGCACTGAAAGTCCGAGTTCGCCTCGGCACCTCGCAAGACCGGTCCACCCGGCACTGAAAGTCCGAGTTCGCCTCGGCACCTTACAAGACCGGTCCACCAGACCGAAGTCCGAGTTCGCCTCGGCACCTCACAAGACCGGTCCACCTGCATCGAAAGTCCGAGCTCGCCGCACCTTACAAGACCACCCACCCGGCACTGAAAGTCCGAGTTCGCCTCGGCACCTCACAAGACCGGGTCCAACCGCACCGAAAGTCCGAGCTCGCCTCGGCACCTTACAAGACCGGTCCACCCGGCACTGAAAGTCCGAGTTCGCCTCGGCACCTTACAAGACCGGTCCACCCGGCACTGAAAGTCCGAGTTCGCCTCGGCACCTCGCAAGACCGGTCCACCCGGCACTGAAAGTCCGAGTTCGCCTCGGCACCTCACAAGACCGATCCACCCAGCACTGAAAGTCCGAGTTCGCCTCGGCACCTCACAAGACCGGTCCACCCGGCACTGAAAGTCCGAGCTCGCCTCGGCACCTTACAAGACCGGTCCACCCGGCACTGAAAGTCCGAGTTCGCCTCGGCACCTCACAAGACCGGTCCACCCGGCACTGAAAGTCCAAGTTCGCCTCGGCACCTTACAAGACCGGTCCACCCGGCACTGAAAGTCCTAGTTCGCCTCGGCACCTCACAAGACCGGTCCACCCAGCACTGAAAGTCCGAGTTCGCCTCGGCACCTCACAAGACCGGTCCACCCGGCACTGAAAGTCCGAGTTCGCCTCGGCACCTTACAAGACAGACCCGCCCGGCACTGAAAGTCCGAGCTCGCCTCGGCACCTTACAAGACCGGTCCACCCGGCACTGAAAGTCCGAGTTCGCCTCGGCACCTCACAAGACCGGTCCACCCGGCACTAAAAGTCCGAATTCGCCTCGGCACCTCACAAGACCGGTCCACCCGGCACTAAAAGTCCGAATTCGCCTCGGCACCTCACAAGACCGGTCCACCCGGCACTGAAAGTCCGAGTTCGCCT
The DNA here is from genome assembly GCA_033398695.1 of Orobanche coerulescens. Classification (NCBI taxonomy): domain Eukaryota; kingdom Viridiplantae; phylum Streptophyta; class Magnoliopsida; order Lamiales; family Orobanchaceae; genus Orobanche; species Orobanche coerulescens. The sequence continues at coordinate 21,679,817 of CM065813.1, forward strand.
CGGCACCTCACAAGACCGGTCCACCCGGCACTGAAAGTCCGAGTTCGCCTCGGCACCTCGCAAGACCGGTCCACCCGGCACTGAAAGTCCGAGTTCGCCTCGGCACCTCACAAGACCGGTCCACCCGGCACTGAAAGTCCGAGTTCGCCTCGGCACCTCACAAGACCGGTCCACCCGGCACTGAAAGTCCGAGTTCGCCTCGGCACCTCGCAAGACCGGTCCACCCGGCACTGAAAGTCCGAGTTCGCCTCGGCACCTCGCAAGACCGGTCCACCCGGCACTAAAAGTCCGAGTTCGCCTCGGCACCTCGCAAGACCGGTCCACCCGGCACTGAAAGTCCGAGCTCGCCTCGACACCTTACAAGACCGATCCACCCGGCACTGAAAGTCCGAGCTCGCCTCGGCGCCTCAAAAGACCGGTCCCTCCGGCACAATCAGCGAAGGGGGAGCAGAAAAGACGGCGGTCTGACCAACCGGGCCCAAACACAAAAAAGCAACAAAAGCCGTAAAAAGATTTTATTCATTCAAAATAAGCTCTATGTCAAAGTACAAAAAAGAATGGCACGCAGGCCATGCATGGAATAAAACAAAAAATCTACTCGGCCTGGTGCTCCTGATCGGTCGCCTGAGAAGACTGCCCTCCACCTTCGCCAGACACGGTCTCCACAGGATCCTCGACAGCTTCGGCGGCCTTCGGCTCATCATCCCCGAGAGCTTCAACCTTTAGGTCGGCCGCCTGAGACCTTATGTAGGCCTGGACCTCCTCAACGGTCTTCCCTTCCTTCATGAGATCCAATATCTCATAACAGGTGGAGACGTAGTTAAGGTTGATCAATTCCTCGTATTCGGGTGTCTTCTGAAAAGCAGCCGCCTGCCACCTGTGCCCTTGTTATAACCCGCAGACTGCAAGTATGAACCCGCTCGGTCAATTGCTCAAGCTGGGCCTTAGCACTTTGCAAATGAGCCTCGTACTCGGCCCTGATATCCAGGCACTGTTTTTGCGCCTTCCCAGCCGCCGTGGCCATCTCGTCGGCCTTCCCTTTCCATACATCGGCCTCAAAGGCCCGCCTCTCTGAAGCTCCATCTTACCCTCGGAGAAGCCATCTCATCCTCCAAAGATTTGATAAGCGAAGGGCGTAGATGGTGTTCCTCTGTAAGGCCTTGAGATCGGCCTCGCCTTCTTATGTTTCCCAGTGCGGCGGCCGGCCTCCCAGCCTTCACATAGGTGCACAACGCCTGCCCAAAATAGCGTTTCCAAAATGGATCTCGCTCATCCGATCCATGTCGTTGGTCACCATCTCCATCTTCGGCGTCCACCCAAAATGGGGACATAGCCGACTCAACCACCGATGGGGGACCCGATCGAGCGATTCGGCGGTTGGAGTGGTCGCTCGGACGTAGTCGAGAAACCAGCGCGGTCTCCGCCCTTTCATCCGGGCACAAGGTTCTTCCCGATCCTTATTCACCGGGAGATAGTGGCCCTCCAAATCAATCAAGGGCTCCTTACCCTTCGCCCGGCCTGTCCGTGCAGGGCTTAAGGCGGGCACAACGATCTCAGGAAGGGAGAAACCCTCGATCCTGGTCATGTTATCTTCAGGCCCGGCCTCTACTCTCTTCCGCTTGCCCGCGCGCTCCCTACGCTCGGCGGCCTCTGCAGCCAGCCTCGCCACCCGCTGCGCAGGCGTCTCTTTCCGTCCAGACGAACTCCTACCCCTGGGGCCTGGATGAAGAAGATGTAAAAAAAAAAAAAAAAAAAAGCTACCTGATGAAGACATTCTGCTCGGATTAGTGGATCGAAGTCCCGCGGCCCAAAGATTGTCCTCAGTGATCAGAAGGTATGACTTCCTCCGATCAACGGGAAGATCCAAAGTCGCTCAACCCGGCCGCCGAACAAAGAGGAGGTCTCTCAAGCCGGGATACGCTCGCACAAACAACAAATTATGAGCGTTAGACAAAAAAAGGAACAAAGAAGAAAAAAAATACGACACTTACTCATTTTGGCAACAAAGTCTTGGGGACTCAAGCTCGGCGTCTATCACGCCAGTTCCCACTCATCAACCGAGCACACCCACGGAACACCCACATAGAACCACCGTTTCTTTCCAAATATGTATGGTCTCCAGACATCCACCAATTCCTTATACATCGCGTCGGTCACAAATAAAACCAACCAGAACCAGATCGGCCGACCGACCTCCATAAAAAGAGACTGTTAATCTCTTCAAAACTGGGCTCGGTCCATCCATGTTGACTAAAAAGAATTAGAAGACCCACTACTGCCCAAGAATTCGGATGAATTTGGGCAATACAAAGACCCCACCGCCTCAACCACCAGAAAGAACCAACGGCAGAGGGAACCTTAGCCTGCATAACAAAGAGCGGTAATACACCGCCGTGCATCCGACAGAGGGGTGTGGGGTCTCCTCCGGGTCCGAACAAACATCCGCACCACCGCGGTATCTTAAATCGCCCGCCAAGCCTCCAGCTTGCCCATCGGTGACCGTCCGCGTATCAAGGCCGAATCCCATTCCGCCTCCACAAAAGGAGACGGCCGAGGCCGAACTCACCCTGCCTCGCCACCCGCCAACGACGCCGCCACCTCCACGCCTCGCACCGCATCTCCAGAATCCGGCAATCTTGCGACCTCGCCTCCATTCTCATCGCTCCAGTCAACGGGAGCATCACCTATCGACAAATCTGCCACTCCCGTGCGGTCTGGGGACACAACCGACTCCTCCGTCGTATTCCTCCGCTCCGACATCGTAAAATAAGAAAAAAGAGGAGGAAGAGCAAGCTTACCAGGAAAGTCGGCGAAACCAGAAAAGAAGAAAAATTGCTTAAAAGATCTCTCTCTGCAATAAAAATGGCGAAGGAGGCAATGAAGAAGAAGACACTCTATATTTATAGGATGAGACAGGGGCATTAAATACTAAAGCGGCGATTCATAATCATCACGAAGATTAAGAACGCGTGAGACACCGCGACGAATTACATCCCGCCACGCGTCCCTCACTATGACTCTTGGAGATCCGAAGTCAAATCGATGCGACTCTCAAAGATATGTCCCTTCAAGGGATCTTATCCTCCCCAAATCGGATCGACCTCAATCAAACGATTCCAAAGACCGCCAAACCGCACGACTCGACTCGGGGCCCTTGTTGGTAGTCGATCCGCCTTGGCGTCCACACAAGCGCTTCGGCACCAACGGCCGAGCGGATCCCAGGGCCGAACCGGTCATAAACTTGATCGTTTCTCGGGTTCGCACAAAAAACCGGACCGGGCCGATACCTTAGAGCCGAGCCGGGATCCGGACTAGAAAAACCGAGCAGACCCTACGTGAATACGCTCCATAACCACGAATAAGGCCGACCAGAGTAGCAGGAGAGGGCCGACCTCATTGTCGGTCATAACAGATAAATATCGAAAGCCCAAAGAACAGGCAGACACGACAGTAAAAGAGAGCTGTCATGCCCCTTCCCAAAGCACACTTAAGAAGGTGACACGTGTCAAAGGAGTCACCTTCATCGTGACAAATGTCATCAGCATATTCATCTCAATCTTCCTATTGTCATCTAATGAATGGCTGACATTGCCTATATATAGGGCAGGAGAAAGTACGAAAAGAGGACTTTGGAAAGGAGAGAGAGATACAGAAAAGGAGTAAAAAAAAGACTTGTAATTAACAAGCAAACCGAATAGACCGGCATACATTATTCTGCCCGGCTCTATGCTATCAAGAGGTCATTAATAAAATTTAGTGATCAAATATCTTCCATTTTATTTATTATTTTCTACGTGTCTTCGATCCATTCGTCCAGATCAGCACACGTGACGTTGACCAAATCAGACGTCAACAACTATTTCTTGGGAAAATACGTACCTCAACATTAAAAGCAATATATTTGGATAATAGCAGCAGTACAATACTATATAAACAGTATATTTGTATAATAACATCACCGAGAATGCTAGCCATACACATAATTTTTATATTAAAAAACAATATCTGAAATCTATATCAACATTATAATGAGTATATATATATATATATATATATATATACTCAACACATACTAGCATTTTAATAGCTTATAGTATAAATAGACATTAAAATAGACAATCAAGCACTACTATGTGTTTAGAATTCGGCCACTTTGAACTTTTTACACTGTTATTAATTATTATGTTAACAATTTTGAACTTATTAGGGGTTGTTTGTTTGACTCTTAATGGTTACATTAAGAGCCTACCTCTGAATCGCTAAGAGGCGAGGACTGTTTCACAAAAAAAATATGACCTCTTAATGGTTACAATAACCTGTTAACCATTAAGCATCCATACCCTCTCTCAACCATTAAGAGGCAAATAATTTCCAGATTTACCCCTCCTCTTAAATTAAGAATTATTATTCATAATTATTATTTTTTTTAAATGAATTTAAATAAAAAAATATTAGACATAATTATTATTATAATTTTCTAATGAATTAAATTAAAAAATATTATACATAATTATTATTATTATTTTAAATGAATTAAATTAAAAAATATTATGCATTATTATTATTATTATTTTAAATGAATTAAATTTAAAAATATTATACATAATTATTTATAAAAATTAGGGTTTTTATTTACAAAAAGGAGAGGTTTTGGTACGCAAGGGGAGGAAAAATGGGATTTTTAATCGCTACTTTTATTCAGAAGGGTAAAATGGTAATTTGTTACCATTCAGAGTTACCATTCATAACAGTTACCAAACAACCAAATTTCATTCTGTACTCAACCATACAGAGCCTCTCAACCATTCTGGCCTCTCAACCATTCTGCACTAAATCATTCAGCCACTGCCAAACAGCCCCTTACATTGGATACTGCTATAGTGAATTTATAACACTGTTATTATGTTGGTACTGTAAAGTAGTTACACTGTTATACATTATTATATATTACTATTTACTTTCAAACTTATTCTAACCATTTGTAGTACCTATCTATATAATGCTATTGTGTATTTTGTGTAATTTTTTTTATAATTTTATATGATTTTGAATTGGTTTGACGATCAAAACCTTAAATATCTCATTTTGTGTTCGCAAATTTTTAATGCTATTGTCGTTACCCAAAATATTACTCGGAGATGATATGCTGGAATGGTCGAGTAACAAACAAAGTGCGAGAGCATGTCCGTGGGGAAGTAATGCTCTCGCGAGATTTTATTAATACGAATACTTGAGAGTACAAATATTAATGTTAGAGTACAATTACAATGAGTGTAAAGACCCTAGTTATCTTAGCTCTTGAGTGCTGAAAATTACCGGAAGAACCAGAGATGATGCTCTGTGAGTTCTCATAACAACGATGGAGTGCTATGCTGACTGTGAGAAATCGACGGTCTCCCACTGTGCGAATTAGCTGAATTCTCGTGTGAAGTAGTTTCTGTACTTGTGAACCCTTAAATCTGGGGTTCTCTGAACTATAGGGAGTTCTCGTTTCTGCCGATCGTCTTTTGGTTAAGAGGTTCTGAGAGAGAAATCCTAGATAGATTCAAGGGAAAGCCGAGAATCTGAATTTCCGAACCTTTTTCCAGTTGCTGGAGGTTCTCTATTTATAGGACTGGGAGTCGCTGGGCGATCGCCTCTGCTGTATTATAATAAGCGGGCGATCGTCTTTAGCACATGGGTTGGTCTCCTTAAAGTCCGCAGCAGATGCGGGCAGCCGGATGTGCGAACCAATGAGAGGCCAACATGCGTCTATGTCGCTGTCTTGGGAGGCCCCACCTAGTACCTTTCGGCGAGTCTGTCGGTAGGTGAGGTCGTCCTTGTCACTGACAGCTGCTGATGGGCTGGAGTCAACGATCCATGTTCTGCGGCTCCATTTGCGGATCTGCACATGGGTCCTTGCTCCGTGATCCAGTCTTGCGTGATCGGGCACTTGAGACGATCACTAGTTGCCGGGAGACGATCACCTTGGGAGTCGATCGCTCGACGCTGGGTCCAGCTCTGGGTCTTTCGATCGGCAAGTCTGCCTTGGTCTCTTTGACTCTGGTTCGGTCGCCCGGTATTTGTGCTGATCGCCTGTTGAGGTGTATAAATTTCGACACAACAATTGCCCCCCAGCTTGCTCCGATGTTGAAGACATGGGGTGAGGTGGCTCCACTGGCGATCGCTTTTGATTTTAGACAAGCGACCTTTTATGAGTTTAGACGATCATTTTTTGAGTGGACTGGTTTTGAATTTGGACGACCTGGTCGGTCGCTGAAATAAGCGGGGAATGACAGCGGGCTCGAAACTCCACGGGGGTTCGTGTCGCGATGCGATTAGAGGAGTCCGACGGTTATTTAAGACTCCTCGTCTGGCGTGTCCTTGAAACGATGTGTACGCGTTTCAAGGGAGGCATTGATTGCGACTTTATCCGGCAGTTGCACTTCAGTCCTCGAGATTCTCCTTATTTGCACGGAAGCCCCCGCCTTCTCCTATAAAAAGGGTCTGGGTTACAGGGTTAAAAACCTTATGCGATTTCATCGGAGAGGAAGATAGCCAAAAATTTTCTGAAGCCTTTGTCTGCCGATCGTCGATCGACTCAATCCTTCGGCAAGAAACAATCCTCTTTTCCCCTTTTCTTTTTGAGAATGTCTGGAGTACCTACAACGTCTGAAACGGGCATCACCTCCATCGCTGGGACTTCGACTGTCCGGGAAGGATCCTCCGTGGAATTCCATATGGAGATAGCTGCCGAGGCTATCCACGCCGGTATTAATCCTGCGAAAGTCGAGGAATTATTCAACGAGGCCGATGCTGCCAGGGAGGCGGCGGCTGAACAAAAACGCTTGCTGGCGGAGAAGGAGTTGGCGGTGAGGGCATACTGGGAGCAACACAGCGCCTTTGGCCAAGCCTATTTAGCTTTTGCAGAAATCATAGAGAGACTGGTCAGTCCGTGTCCCAAGTTCGACTATCGGGAGTACTCGATCGCCCATCCCTATCAATCCGCGAAGCGGTCGCTGTTCCGGGTTGCGCAGCGCTCCCCGTGGTCTCTTGGCTAGATCAGGAGCTCGGCGACCAGGAAGGACTTGGCCATCTAGTGGTCGAGGTATCATGTCCTTCTGATGTGGACCTTTTCACGCCTGCCGAGAATGAGCGAGCCGACCAACCTCCGGAGGGCATGGTCACCGTGAATGAGGTGATAATGGAGGCCGGGCTGCGGTTCCCACTGTCGTTTGTCGTCTCCAATTTGCTGGTCGCCTGGAATGTGGCGCCGCTTCAGCTAACGCTGAACGCCTGGCTCCAGATTGTCTGTGCCCTCACTTTGTTCAGCGGTCACCGACTGTACCGCCTTCCCTCGCCGTTGGAGATGAACCACCTATTCAAACTGACGGTTCAGAAGGGGTCCGTCGGTGGCTACCATATCCAAGGCCGTTCTGGTTGGGTGATCCTTGGGGTCCCGAACATGGTGCGGGGCGATCTGGCGAAATGGTTCTGGGTCGGCGGTGCATGGAAAGCATCTGCGAGCTACAATCCCACTGGCGAGCTGGACATTCCCACCGGCTTTCGGGAGAGGAATCCGAGTAAGGGTTCTGACTCTCCCTTTGTTCGGATATGTTCTGAACTGATCTAATTTGGTCTTCCTTTTGCAGGCTTCCATATTCCGGCAGCTGACGAGCTACCTTTTGACTTTCTGCTCGTCTGGGAACGGATTCACAGTCTACCGGACGACGATATAGACGCTCGCCAGCTTAACAAAGAGAGCTGTTGGTTGGCTGCTCGGTTATTCCGTTTTCCGCGCCACCTTTTGGTCCCAGGCATGAATTTCCACGATCTCCTTTTGCTTGGCGATTGTCCTGTTTGAGAAAGGTGTCTAACCTTTGTTTGATCGTTTCTTTTTGCAGAGGTCCGTTTCCCTCGCTTCCTGGAGCCTCCTCCAGAGATCGCCATGTCGAACCCTGGAGTCTTAAGTCGCCTGCACAAGAAGAAGTCGAGTCGAGTTCCCCCGGTGGCGCTAACTCTTATCCCGGAGGTGAGGCCTCGTGTGGAGCCGATCGGTGCGGAGGGGATGTTCGGGAGGAGGGACTCCGACTGAACCGCAAGCGGCAGAGGTCTGGGGAACCTCCAGTCTCTGCCTCTGCTGGTGAGCCGCCGATCATCGCGCCGCCGCTTACCGCGGTCCCCTTGGTGGATGAGCCTACACCTTCGACGGCTTTCCTGTAGGCCATGGTGATTGCCGATGCCGAGACCCCTCATGGGAAACCGTTCTTCGGCCGCGACCCCAAGAAAAACGAGAGGTAGGCTTTGGTTGTTTTGCCGAGTTTTGTCACTTGCGTAGGAGATGTGCTAACTCTTCTGTTCTTGATGCAGGATCCGCTGCACCAACCCGAATTGCTCGCCGCTGGTACTGGATTTCCTCGCGAGCCGATATCCTCGCGAGGCCTGTGACGTCCCGCAATACGTCTCCCAGGCTATCTCTGCTCTGCCGAAGGCCTGGACGACCGATTTGGATGCGATCGCCCGCCAGCGATCCGGGGACACGATACAGGCGGCCTTCGCTCTATCCCTCCAGGCGGCGACGATGGATACCCAAGCTGTGAAGGACTTCAAAGGGCGCCCTTCTACTTCCCGCCTTCAGGCGGACCTCGAGGCTGCTCGGAAAAAGAACTCCGAGTTTGCCGACAGGATCGTGGCTATGGAGAAGGATTCCCTGGACGCGGCTAAACGGGCAAGTCAAGATCTTGAGCTGGCGAGACAGGATTCTGAGTGAGCCCGGGCGACGGTCGACCGGCTTCGGGATCAGATGCCAGAGGCCCGTCGGTCATACGCGGCTGCTCAGAAGGAAGCCGATCAGCTGAAGGTGACCGTCGCCCGGATGACTAGCGAGCTGACGTCGTCGAGGGGAGAAACGGCTACTAAGGAGTCCGAGCTCCAGGGTGCGCATCAGGCGGTTGCGGTTGAGAGGAAGATTGGAGGCGACCGATGCCGATCCTTTTCTCAACGTGGAGTTCGTCAGCGAGTTTGCCTACTACATGGTGTTCGCTGACTCACTCCGCGCCGCTAAGAAGGGAGGGCTGGAGGTCGGCCCTCTGGCTGAAAACTTCAAAGCTTACGCGCTGGAGCATCCTCTGCATCCCGCCTTCTCCGTGCCGATCCTGGACCTCTCAGATCTCGGCGTAGACCTGAGCTGGTACTCGATTCCCGGAAATCTCATTCATCCAAATGCCCCAGAGGACTGGGAGGTAGGTCCGGAAGCAAACGAGGGAGCGCGGGCCGATCCAGCGGCCGAAGGTGAAGGCCAGGCAGGGGCAGCCTGAGGTTTTACGTCCTTCTTTTTGTTTTTGTCTTTGGCTTGTATTTTTTGTAGCTTTTCTTGTACTTCTGCCTTCAGGCGACCGTGTTTGTACTTTTGCATTCCAAGTAATGAAATGAATATTTGCTTCTCTGATTTATTGCTTGAGTGATTGTCTTTCTGAGTCTTTGCATGACTTTATACAAGTGTGTGAGGAAAGATTGTTGCGTGTACAACTCCAAGTGAATTGATAAATTCATATTGATAACTTTTACAACAAAGTCGATCGCTACACATACATCTGAACAATTCCGATCGCCGTACAAGTAATTGGGTAGGGACGATCGTGGTATACATAGCTCCACCCTTCCCCCTTGTTTTTGTTCACTTAGTGAAAGTAAGGGGACGAAAATAAATCGTTGAGAGAGCAGTCTTTAATTTTGCAGATTCCTCGAGGAAGGCCGACCATTCCAGCCTAGAAGAACCGTGCATGATCGCGGAGTTCGATGGAATCGACCTCCACGACCATGTCTTGTGTGCGAGCGACATTCCATCTGATGGCCAACTTCTCGCGACTCACTTAATTGTGAGGATCCTCCGTAGGCTGCGCCCGCCTCGTATTTACGAAAGGCGTGCGGTCTTGGTCTGGAGGAGTCCTTGCAAGGGGCGTCGTCGGATTAATCGACTCCACGACCGTGGCTTGTTAGCACTTTTCTACCTCGGACCACCATGTTAGATGGTGATCCTCGACGGTATACGCTGTGACGGGGGGATGGACGCGTCGCATTGTCCGGATCCACCATGTTAGGTGATGGATCTTTGAGGGCGAGCGAACGTGTCCACAAATCTGTTTTGGAGGGCCCTTTGGCTACGCCCGCCTCGTATTTAAACGAAGGGGGAGCGGTCGCTGCCCAAAGGGACCTTGCACGGGCACAGAGAACGGTTCCATCGTCCTCCACAGCCATGTCGACACTCTTCTACCTCGGACCGTCATGTCAGATGATGATTCTCGACGGTATACGTTGTGTAAGGGGAGGCGATCGCTGCTTAGGCCCATCATGTTTAATGACGAACTTTAGAGGGCGAGCAAGTCATCCTCTGATTTGTTTCGGAGGGTCCTTCGGCTACGCCCGCCTCGTATTTAAACGAAGGGCGAGCGATCGCTGCCCAAAGGAACCTTGCATGGACGGATCGTCGGTTTCATCAACCTTCACGACCATGGCGACACTCTTCTACCTCGGACCGTCATGTCAGATGACGATCCTCGATGGTATACGTTGTGTAAGGGGAGGCGATCGCTGCTTAAGTCCGTCATGTTAAATGACGAACTTTAGGGGGCGAGCGGGTCGTCCTATTTTTTGAAGCGTTGCTCAGGCAGTAACCTTTTGTTTGACGTGGTCGGGATTGGGGAAAGACTTCCGAAGTTCCCACCTCTTGATTGAGGCATGCAGATCCGTACGCCGAGGTTGATCGAGGGGCTGACTCGTATTAGCTTTCTGGCTTGTCGCATTCGACTCTGGCGACCGTATCGGGAGATTGGTGGGGCACCGGCTAAGTCAATAAACTGTCCAGCTTGCCCTCCTCGAACAATCTCCAGAGTTGTTTGAGGAGGTCGCGGCATTGGTTGGTGCTGTGGACGGGACTCTTGTGGTACGCACAATATTTATTGTGGTCTAGATGACCGTTGTCCCTTATCGCCTTTGGCTTGCTTAGCGGTTCGCGCCCCTTGATGGCGTAAAAAATGTGGGCCGGAGTTCGGTTGAACTTGTGGAGGAGATGGGCTTCCACGTCCTCGAAGGCCTTGAAATCACCGGGTGGCTTGGCGACCGCCTTGTTGGTTTTGACGATCGCCGTCTTTCGGACGGGAGGCAGCGGCCCCTCGCCTAGGCGGAGGGTGAGCAGCCTCTGCCTGGCTAGAAAATCGGCAGCCTTAGTGCGGAAGATCGCGTAGGTCAGGGGGATGTCCTTTGTGAGGTGCCTAAACATGGGTGAATGACCATAGAATCCCCCCAGTACCGAGTAGAGAGCGAGCTCGTCACTGATGGGCTCGCCGGTGAGGACTATTTCGTCCACCCGGTCGATGTAATCTGCATCGAATTCGTCTTCCCCCTGCCTGATTTTCATCATGCGGTGGGGGCCTTCTGGTCTGGAGACCTTGGCGGCGAAGTATGACGTGAAGTCGCTCGCCAGTTTCTCAAAGGAAATGATTGATCGCGGTGGTAGTGAGACGTACCACCTATGGGCCAGCTCGCCCAACGTTAACGGGAATATTCGGCACCTGGTCGCGTCTGATGCCCCACACCCGGTCATGTAAATTCGGAACTTGGTTAAGTGAGTCTCGGGATCCGATCTCCCTTCATACAAAGGTGTTTTGAGAGGAGCGATCTTTGGTTGTACGGGGGCAAGCTCGATGTGGACCGCGAGTGGCTCAGTCGGTCCGGTGATCTTTCTACTGGCGTTTTCCCCAGTTTCCATGAGCGTTTTCATCTCGTCGAGCTGGCGTTGCATAGCGGCCATCGTCGCGGCCTGGCTGCTCGCGGCTAGGCGCTCGGAGTGGGAACCGAGACGATCAAGTACTGATCCCCTGGCTCCGCTGTCGATGATGCCCTTGCCGCATGGATCGACTCTTCGGCGGATGGGGGCCAAACGGCTGACCTGTATTTCGTTGGGAGTTGGGTATGCCGAACTCCTGGAGACGGACTCGGATTCCGTCGTCTCGTGGTTGGGGCCAGAATGCCTCGGTCGCTATGATGGATCGCTTCCTAAGCGGCTGAAGATGGAACCGTCCCGCCTCGCGAGAGCCTTTTCTCGCGAGTCGGGCCATTCTGACGATCGCTCGACCAGTAACCCCTTGAGCTTCCATTTGCCCGCGCGGCGGATGGCCGAGGGGGTTATAGCGGGCATTGTGCATGCTCTCCGTCGCTCCCTTAGGATGGCCATAGCCTCCTCGATCTGTTCCGCGGTTTAGAACTGGTCGAGCGAGAGGATGGGGTCGTCCCTCAGGTGCGGGATCGAGAGTCTCGCATCGCCGCGGCTACCCTCTGCCATAGGTCGGGGCTCGGATCGAGCCGGAATAAGGCGTCTGGCGGATCAGAGAGTGGCTCTCTTCGATTGTAACACCCCCAAGACATTCAGGTCATATTACAGTGCCGTGGACCCCACACTGTGGAATCCACCAGGCTAACGTACCAAACATGACATACGACAACGACAAACCATCATAAACCCAACGACAAGCTAAATAAAAGACTATAACCGACAAATAAAATTCTATCATCAAATCCATTTCCCAAACGGGGACACAACAGTAACAAGTTTAAATAGGAAGTACTCGAGTACTTAAACCAATTTTATAATACATAATCCCAAAATCAGACATCAATAATAACCGACGGACATAACTCCGGAAATCAAATGCTGGACAATATCATGCTTGCCCATCATCCTCATACAGCTCGGGTGCTCGCTTATCCCCACGATCGCACGAAATACAAAAAGTATTTCCCCCATTTAAGGGGTTAGCGACAACTGCTAGTGCAAGTACAATCCATTTGAACTACATTCTAATCAGATGAATATATGCGCCAAAAAGTCATTTTAGAAAACATTTTATATTCAGGAATATTTATGATGTACAAACACGAAACACATTATCTCCAACAAATCATAATTCAAAGTTAACCGTTGGCACGAGACTCACGGCCACCGTACCCCGCAGAGCCCCGTCGGACATCCCTGGGTGGCTAACCACAGTTCACGATACGCACACTCACGGCAATACGTATCCCTAGAGGCCCCGTCGGACCATCCCTAGGTGAACATACACATAACCATCCACAACAACCACGATACAGCCATAATTCAAATACTAGAACATGTAAACAAATGTAAAGTACTTGCCTTTGAGACATTCTTGAAGAAACGGAAGTGAAACGCGACTACGAACGGTCCGGGTGGAAAGCGACGGTTCCTAAACGAAGGATCAACACAGTTCAGTCCCAACGGACAACAACACTCTAATGGAAAACACCCATAACCCCGATTACATAATACGACAATGGACGATCAATTGATATGGGCGAGGGTTTACGCAAAAATCTCCCCGTATTGATAATTCGCGGATTAAAATCAAGGAAATTGGATTTGGAATCACTCAATAATCACAATCGGTGAAGAATATCATAACATACTGGAATAATTCGGTTCCAATTAGCAAAACCTGGAAAAATCCCCAAATTTGACGAGTTAGGGTTCTAGACGAAAATACCTTGATTTCGGATGATGGATGACGATTATGCTGATGATAATATGTTAGCACGACTCTACGGTGATGGAATTTGAAGAGAACTCCGAATAGAACCGGCGGAAATTGTCTCTGAGGTCGCACGACGAAAAAACGAAGAGAAAAGAAATAAACTGCTGTTCTGAAACTGTCCGCTGACTTATATTCAGTGGAGTTAGCGCACGCTAACCGTCATATGTAGCGCGCGCTAACGGGCCGTGACAGGTCCAGTGGCTACTGCCACCCCTCGTTAGCGTACGCTAACAATAGGGAGTTAGCGTACGTTAACTGCACTTCGGTAGCGCACGCAAGGTAACAGGGGTAGCGTGCGCTACCTACACAGCAGTTCAGCACTGCTGATGTCACATCAGCAGTAAGCTGCTGTCGAGGGTATAAAACACGAAACGCATGACGAAACCAGAATCCAGGAACATAGACGCGAAGCCTACAAGACGACGGAGCTAAGCGCTAAAAGAAAATACAATTCCGACCACCGGAGGGTCCGTAATGCGACAACGAAAACGAGATTCCCTAAACTATTAGGAAATTACAAAAATGGCCCAAGTGCCCGAAAATCACGAAACGACGTCGGATTTACAAACCGAAAGTCTCCACATGACCAACTCAACCATACGAACTTGTACGAACCAAGAAACAATGAAAATGAATGAGTTTTACAAGAATCGAACGTCCGTACGGCAAAACATGCCATAAGCGAAATTACGTGAAAACATCATCAAAACTCATCCAAATGGAAAATTCCAAGAACAAAATAGATTCAAAATGTCGAAACGGTTACAAGCGAGTCGATAAAAATAGACATACACCAAAAACGGAAACTGTTAAAAATGGAAAAATTACGGATATTACATTCTCCCCCTCTAAAATAAAGTTTCGCCCCGAAACTTAAGAATCAAAAAGCTCGGGGTATATCGAACGCATATCCTCCTCTAGCTCCCACGTTGCTTCTTCTACTCCGTGCCTCGACCATTGCACCTTAACCAAAGGAATGGTTTTGTGCCTTAACTGCTTGTCAAGACGCTCCAAAATTCTGACGGGCCTCTCTTCAAACGTAATATCCTTCTCGATCTCCACGTCCCCAAAGTCAATAATGTGGGACGGGTCAGGAACGTACTTCCTCAACTGGGAAACGTGAAATACGCTATGAACATGACTCAGCGACGGAGGTAACGCCAAACAGTACGCTAACTCACCGACCCTCTCTAATACCTCGAAAGGTCCAATATATCTCGGGCTGAGTTTCCCCTTCTTCCCAAAACGGAAAACTCCTCTCGTCGGAGACACTCTCAACAGAACATGATCTCCCACTTCAAACTCCAAAGGTCTACGCCTAACATCCGCATAATGTAACACCCCCAAGACATTCAGGGCATATTACAGCGCCGTGGACCCCACACTGTGGAATCCACCAGGCTAACATACCAAACAAGACATTCGACAACGACAACAATCATCAATAATACGACAATTCAAATAAGATTACAACCCGACAATAAAATCCAACATTAATCCACTTCCCAAATAGGAACACAACATTAACAATTTTGTAAAAGAAGTACTCGAGTACTTAAACCAGTTTTTATAAAACAAAATCCCCAAAACAAGATATCAAAATATTCGACAAATAGAACACCAATAATCAACTTCTGGACAGTATCATGCTCGCCCATCATCCTCATACGGCTCTAGTGCTCGCTTGTCCCCACGATCAATACCTGAAATACAAAAAGTATTTCCCCCATTTAAGGGGTTAGCGGCAACTGCTAGTGCAAGTACAATCCATTTGAACTACATTCTAATCAGATGAATATATGCGCCAAAAAGTCATTTTAGAAAACATTTTATATTCCGGAATATTTATGATGTACAAACACAAAATACATTATCTCCAACAAATCATAATTCAAAGTTAACCGTTGGCACGAGACTCACGGCCACCGTACCCCGCAGAGTCCCGTCGGACATCCCTGGGTGGCTAACCACAGTTCACGATACGCACACTCACGGCAATACGTATCCCTAGAGGCCCCGTCGGACCGTCCCTAGGTGAACATACACATATATTCCCACAACAACCACATATAGCCATAATTCAAATACTAGAACATGTAAACAAATGTAAAGTACTTGCCTTTGAGACATTCTTGAAGAAACGGAGATGAAACACGACTACGAACGGTCCGGGTGGAAAACGACGGTTCCTAAACGAAGGATCAATACAGTTCAGTCCCAACGGACAACAATACTCTATTGGAATACACCCATAACCCCGGTTACAATATACGACAATAGACGATCAATTGATACGGGCGAGGGTTTACGCAAAATCTCCCCGTATCGATAATTCGCGGATTAAAATCAAGGAAATTGGATTTGGAATCATTCAACAATCACAATCGGTGAAGAATATCATAACATACTGGAATAATTCGGTTCCAATTAGTAAAACCTGGAAACCCCCCCCAAATTTGACGAGTTAGGGTTCTAGACGAAATTACCTTGATTTCGGATGATGGATGACGATTATGCTGATGATAATATGTTAGCACGACTCTACGGTGATGGAATGTGAATAGAACGCCGATCGGGACTGATGGAAATCGCCTCTGAGGTCGCACGTCGAAGAAACGAAGGGAAAAGAATGAAATGCCGCTTCAAAATCACTACCGGGCTTATATAATTGTGAAGTTAGCGCACGCTAATCGCCATATGTAGCGTGCGCGGGGCGGGCCGTGATACCGGTGGCTATCGCCACCATTCGTTAGCGTACGCTAACAATAGGGGGTTAGCATACGCTAATCGCACTTCGGTAGCGCACGCAAGGCAACAGGGGTAGCGTGCGCTACCTACATGCAGATTCAAAGATCGCCGATGTCACATCGCCAGAAGTCATTGCCGAGGGTATAAAACACGAAACGCATTTACGAGACCGTAATCCAGAACATAGATGCGAAGCCTACAAGACGACGGAACTAAGCGCTGAAAGAAAATACAATTCCGACCACCGGAGGGTCCGTAATGCGACAACGAAACTAAGATTCCCTAAACTATTAGGAAATTACAAAAATGGCCCAAGTGCCCGAAAATCACGAAACGACATCGGATATACAAACCGAAAGTCTCCACATGACCAACTCAACCATACGAACTTGTACAAACCAAGAAACAACGAAAACGAACGAGTTTTACAAGAATCGAACGTTCATACGGCAAAACATGTCATAAAATGAAATTACGTGAAAACATCATCAAAACTCATCCAAATGGAAAAACTCCAAGAACAAAATAGATTCAAAATGTCAAAACGGTTACAAGCAAGTCGATAAAAATAGACATACACCAAAAATGGAAACTACTAAAAATAGAAATATTACGGATATTACATTCTCCCCCTCTAAAATAAAGTTTCGTCCCGAAACTTAAGAATCAAAAAGCTCGGGGTATCTCGAACGCATATCCTCCTCTAACTCCCACGTCGCTTCTTCTATTCCGTGTCTCGACCATTGCACCTTAACCAAAGGAATGGTTTTGTGCCTTAACTGTTTGTCACGACGCTCCAAAATTCTGACGGGCCTCTCTTCAAACGTAACATCCTTCTCGATCTCCACGTCCCCAAAGTCAATAATGTGGGACGGGTCCGGAACGTACTTCCTTAACTGGGAAACGTGAAATACGCTATGTACATGACTCAGCGACGGAGGTAAAGCCAAACGGTACGCTAACTCACCAACTCTCTCCAATACCTCGAAAGGTCCAATATATCTCGGGCTGAGTTTCCCCTTCTTCCCAAAACGGAAAACTCCCCTCGTCGGAGACACTCTCAACAGAACATGATCTCCCACCTCAAACTCCAAAGGTCTACGCCTAACATCCGCGTAAGACTTTTGTCGACTCTGAGCAGCCAACATCCTCTTTCTAATCAATTCGACTTTCTCCCTCGTCTCCAACACAAGGTCCGACTCGGTGCCAACCAAATCGGACGGCTCATCCCAACATATCGGTGATCGGCAACATCGGCCATAAAGTGCTTCATACGGTGCCATCTTAATCGACGCGTGCCAGCTATTATTATAAGCAAACTCAATTAAGGCCAAATGCTCCTCCCAATTACTACTCCAGTCTAACGCACACGCGCGCAACAAATCCTCGAACGTCTGAATGGTACGTTCGGATCGCCATCGATGCAGGGATGGAGCAAGTGCTCAAACGTATCGTGTCCCCAATGCTTTATTTACCTCCTTCAAAATATGCGATACAAATCGGCCATCTCTGTCTGAAATAATGGTCCTTGGCGTACCATGAAGCCTCACTATCTGTGCAATAAAAATACGAGCCAACTTTTCTGGACCCCAAGTATCCTTGATGCCCAGAAAATGTGCCGACTTAGTCAGTCGGTCTACAATCACCCATACCACATTCATACCAGTCTTTGTCCTCGGTAAACTCGTGACAAAATCCATAGAGATGTCCTCCCACTTCCATTCCGGAACGGGAAGTGGTTTCAATAATCCGGCTGGCCACTGATGCTCAATCTTGACTTGTTGACAAGTCAAACACTTAGCTACAAACTGAACTACTTCCTTCTTCATATCGTTCCACCAGAAATTCTTCCTCAGATCTTTATACATTTTACTCGAGCCCGGATGGACTGAGTATGGTGACGCATGAGCCTCTCGCATAATGCTCTGTCTCAGTTCCGAGTCGTTCGGAACACACAACCGACCTCGGAATCTCAACACGCCGTCCTCATGAATAACGAATCCCGGGGCTTTCCCCTTTCCTACACTCTCTCGGAGCTGAATAAACATCGGGTCCTCCAACTGTCCCGACTTAATGTCCTCGACCAGAGATGAAGAAATCTCAAGAGTACGCAACTGCCCGGAACTCCCTGGCAGTACAATCTCAATGCTCAACCTCATAAACTCTCGCTGAAGTCCCGACTGGGCCGTGAGTAACTTAAGCGCCCGAAGCGATACCGATTTCCGGCTCAAGGCATCTGCTACCACATTAGCTTTGCCCGGATGATAGAGGATCTCAAGATCGTAATCCTTAATCAATTCCAACCATCTCCTCTGTCTCATATTAAGCTCCTTCTGCGTGAAGATGTACTTCAGGCTCTTGTGATCGGTGAAAATCTGACACGACGAGCCATACAAGTAATGACGCCAGATTTTCAGCACAAACACAACTACGGCCAACTCAAGATCGTGCGTAGGGTAATTCAATTCATACGGTTTCAACTGACAGGAAGCATAGGCGATCGTCCTCCCGTGCTGCATAAGTACGCATCCGAGCCCTTGGCCCGAAGCATCACTATAAACGGAGAAACCATCATTACCACTCGGTAAAGCCAACACGGGAGCGGTCGTCAACCGCTTCTTCAACTCCTCAAAACTATTCTGCCTCTCATCGGTCCACACAAACTTCTCCGACTTCTGTAACAACTGAGTCAGCGGTCGAGCGAGCTTAGAGAACCCCTCGACGAATCTGCGGTAATACCCGGCTAATCCCAGAAAACTGCGGACCTCCTTCACGTTCTTGGGCGGCGCCCAATCCAACACTGCCTCTACCTTATGTGGGTCTACACAAACACCCTCGGCCGAGATCACATGACCGAGAAACATAACCTCCCGTAACCAAAACTCGCACTTTGAGAACTTCGCAAAAAGATGCTGAGTTCTCAAAATATCTAACACAATATGCAAATGACGGGCGTGCTCCTCCTCGCTCCTCGAGTAAATCAGGATGTCGTCGATAAAAACGACTACACACTTATCGATGCACTCAATAAAGACTTTGTTCATAAGCTGCATGAACACGGCTGGTGCGTTGGTTAGCCCAAAAGGCATAACCACAAACTCGTAGTGACCGTATCTCGTCCGAAAGGCCGTCTTCAGAATGTCGGTATCCTTCACTCGGAGCTGATAATACCCCGATCTCAAATCAATCTTCGAAAACACGGTTGCCCCTTGCAACTGATCAAACAAGTCATCAATCCTCGGGAGCGGATATTTGTTTTTGATGGTCACTTTGTTCAACTCTCGGTAGTCGATACACAAACGAAGTGACCCATCCTTCTTCTTTACGAATAGGACCGGTGCGCCCCAAGGTGAAGCGCTCGGTCGAATATATCCCATGTCTAGCAACTCTCCCAACTGTTTCTTCAACTCAAGCATCTCGGCACGCGCCATCCGGTATGGCGTCTTAGAGATAGGTGCTGCACCCGGCTCTAAATCGACGGTAAATTCAACCTCTCGGTCCGGCGGCAAACCC
Source organism: Orobanche coerulescens (assembly GCA_033398695.1). Taxonomy (NCBI): domain Eukaryota; kingdom Viridiplantae; phylum Streptophyta; class Magnoliopsida; order Lamiales; family Orobanchaceae; genus Orobanche; species Orobanche coerulescens. The sequence goes on from CM065813.1 coordinate 21,699,664, forward strand.
GGCAACTCATCTGGAAAAACGTCAGGATACTCACATACTACCGGAATAGACGAGAGCTCGACTCCCCCTTCTTCCGATCTCAAAGCGTAACACCAATAACCCGTGCAACCTCCTCGAAGAAGTCTCACCGCCTTTAAGGCACTGATCAGTAATCTATGGCTACTCCGCTTACGCCCCACAAAGGAATGCTCGGTACCGTCAGAGGCTAACATCGAAACCGTCCTCGTTCTATAATTCATGATCGCCCCATGACGGTCCAGCCAATCCTCACCCAGAATCAAATCCTCATCTCTAATATCTACATGATCGATTAGAAGGCCAAACCCTCCCCGCGATACTCACTGGAAAATCTCTAACCTCACGATCCCCCACGATGCTATCCCCACTAGGAAGTTTAACAACAAAAGGCTCACAAGCAACAAGGCAATCAACATGCAGGCGACGCACACAATCCATAGATAAAAAAGAATGCGTAACACCAGAATCGAACAATACGGAAAAAGGATGATCAAGGATGTGGACGGTACCTGTGGCCACCGTCGCGTCAGGATCTCCTGCTCGTCTCATCTCGTACACACGGGGCGGAACAGACCCCGCACTAGAAGCTCCCCCTCTAGAAGGCTGACCACGACCTCGACCTCTACCAAAACTCTGCTGCGGCTGAGGAACTGTCGGTGTCTGATTCACACTCGGCTCTCCATGGTGGGCTGATATCTGAGTAACTGGGGCCCGAGCTGCATCCGTACAAAACTTAGCACGATGACCCATACGACCACAAGCAAGACACTGAATCGGAGGCCTATCACTCACTCATCATGTGGCCCGGACGACTGCAGTTGAAGCACGTAGGACCACGAACGGAACCAGCAGGAGCAGACCTAGAACCGTTTCCTCGACCAACTGATGGCGAATGACTCCCGAAGACTCGCGAACCAGACTGAGTCTTCGGATACCCTCCTGACTTGCCTCCCGAAAACTGACCGGCGGTTTTCTGTTTCTTTCCTTCGGTTGCCGTCTCTGTCGCAGAAAACGACATCTCATAAGCCATCGCCTTATTCTGATATTCTTTCAAAGTCGTGCACCCCAGACCAGACATGTAGTGGCGCACTCTCGGTTTCATCCGCATGTCAAAGTGGTGGATCTTATCGAGCTCATCGCGGACTTGGTTTCTTACATAATGTAACTGCTGATTGTAGTCTTTGATGGCTTGAGATATAGGTACATCTTGGGGCTTAGCCTCAAAGAAGGCTCGGATTCTCCCCTCTTTCACTGGCCACGGACAGAATTCGTCTTCCATCAGATCCCGGAACTCTGCCCACGTAGCTGCCCGGTCATGCGGTTTCACCGCTTGCCACCACGTCGCTGCCTCCTTGGCGAGGAAGTACTGAGCAATGGGTACTTTCCTCTCCTCGGGGCAATTCGCAGCCTCAAACACTTTCTCCATCTCGAACAACCAATTCTCCCAACCAGAAGGGTCGGAAGCACCATCAAACTGCGGAGGACGCATACGAATCACGTCCTGAAGTAGCTTATCATTGCCGGACCCAGTAGGCGGGACCGGGTTGGCATTAGCATGGCCGACTGTAACGGCTCGAGTCGATGCGTCATCGGTTCGCTACTCCGTAAAATGTTGGCCACTCCAACATTCTCATGAGCATTACCGAGCTAGCGGTAGTCTGTGACCTCCGGAACTAGGGGGAACACTGTTCGACAAGGAAGGCATCGCCGAATCAGTTCCCGAGTGATCGGACATGGCCGCCCCACCGGCTGCGCCACGTCCCCTACCGCGTCCGCGACCGCGTCCGCGTCCTCTACCAGCAGGAATTCTGAAGAAGCAACGGTAAGTACAATTCAAACGCAAAACGCAAAAGATACTAAGACAGAAATAGAACAGAACGGTGAAACGAGTCAAGTTAGGGAAACTTACGAGCACCGGCGTACTGAGATGATGGCATAACAGTGATACTGTCCCAAAAAACGACACTTAACTATACCCAAATAACCGACAGCCTAGGTATCCATAAACCTAAGCTCTGATACCATATTCTGTAACACCACCAAGACATTCAGGGCATATTACAGCGCCGTGGACCCCACACTGTGGAATCCACCAGTCTAACATACCAAACAAGACATTCGACAACGACAACAATCATCAATAATACGACAATTCAAATAAGATTACAACCCGACAATAAAATCCAACATTAATCCACTTCCCAAACAGGAACACAACATTAACAATTTTGTAAAAGAAGTACTCGAGTACTTAAACCAGTTTTTATAAAACAAAATCCCCAAAACAAGATATCAAAATATTCGACAGATAGAACACCAATAATCAACTTCTGGACAGTATCATGCTCGCCCATCATCCTCATACGGCTCTAGTGCTTGCTTGTCCCCACGATCAATACCTGAAATACAAAAAGTATTTCCCCCATTTAAGGGGTTAGCGACAACTGCTAGTGCAAGTACAATCCATTTGAACTACATTCTAATCAGATGAATATATGCGCCAAAAAGTCATTTTAGAAAACATTTTATATTCCGGAATATTTATGATGTACAAACACAAAACACATTATCTCCAACAAATCATAATTCAAAGTTAACCGTTGGCACGAGACTCACGGCCACCGTACCCCGCAGAGTCCCGTCGGACATCCCTGGGTGGCTAACCACAGTTCACGATACCCACACTCACGGCAATACGTATCCCTAGAGGCCCCGTCGGACCGTCCCTAGGTGAACATACACATATCTTCCCACAACAACCACATATAGCCATAATTCAAATACTAAAACATGTAAACAAATGTAAAGTACTTGCCTTTGAGACATTCTTGAAGAAACGGAGATGAAACACGACTACGAACGGTCCGGGTGGAAAACGACGGTTCCTAAACGAAGGATCAATACGATTCGATCCCAATGCACAACAATACTCTATTGGAATACACCCATAACCCCGGTTACAATATACGACAATAGACGATCAATTGATACGGGCGAGGGTTTATGCAAAATCTCCCCGTATCGATAATTCGCGGATTAAAATCAAGGAAATTGGATTTGGAATCATTCAACAATCACAATCAGTGAAGAATATCATAACATACTGGAATAATTCGGTTCCAATTAGTAAAACCCGGAAAACCCCCCCAAATTTGACGAGTTAGGGTTCTAGACGAAATTACCTTGATTTCGGATGATGGATGACGATTATGCTGATGATAATATGTTAGCACGACTCTACGGTGATGGAATGTGAATAGAACGCCGATCGGGACTGATAGAAATCGCCTCTGAGGTCGCACGTCGAAGAAACGAAGGGAAAAGAATGAAACTGCTGCTCAAAAGCGCCTGGCTTATATAATTGTGAAGTTAGCGCACGCTAATCGCCATATGTAGCGTGCGCTAACGGGGCCGTGATAGTCCGGTGGCTATCGCCACCATTCGTTAGCGTACGCTAACAATAGGGGTTAGCGTATGCTAACGCACTTGATAGCGCACGCAAGGCAACAGGTAGCGTGCGCTACCTACAGCAGTCAAAGATCGTTGATGTCACATCGCCATAAGTCATTGCCGAGGTATAAAACACGAAACGCATACGAGACCAGAATCCAGGAACATAGATGCGAAGCCTACAAGACGACGGAACTAATCGCTGAAAGAAAATACAATTCCGACCACCGGAGGGTCCGTAATGCGACAACGAAACTAAGATTCCCTAAACTATTAGGAAATTACAAAAATGGCCCAAGTGCCCGAAAATCACGAAACGACGTCGGATATACAAACCGAAAGTCTCCACATGACCAACTCAACCATACGAACTTGTACAAACCAAGAAACAACGAAAACGAACGAGTTTTACAAGAATCGAACGTTCATACGGCAAAACATGTCATAAAATGAAATTACGTGAAAACATCATCAAAACTCGTCCAAATGGAAAAACTCCAAGAACAAAATAGATTCAAAATATCAAAACGATTACAAGCGAGTCGATAAAAATAGACATACACCAAAAATGGAAACTGCTAAAAATAGAAATATTACGGATATTACACATAAGACTTTTGTCGACTCTGAGCAGTCAACATCCTCTTTCTAATCAATTCGACTTTCTCCCTCGTCTCTAATACAAGGTCCGGCTCGGTGCCAACCAAATCGGACGGCTCATCCCAACATATCGGTGATCGGCAACGTCGGCCATAAAGTGCCTCATACGGTGCCATCTTAATCGACGCGTGCCAGCTATTATTATAAGTAAACTCAATTAAAGCCAGATGATCCTACCAGTCACTACTCCAATCTAACGCACACGCACGCAACAAATCCTCGAACGTCTGAATGGTACGTTCGGACTGCCCATCGGTCTGGGGATGGAACGAAGTGCTCAAACGCAACTGTGTCCCCAATGCCTTATGTACCGCCTGCCAAAAATGCGATACAAATCGGCCATCTCTGTCTGAAATAATGGTCCTCGGCGTACCATGAAGCCTCACTATCTGAGTGATAAAAATACGAGCTAACTTTTCTGGACCCCAAGTATCCTTGATGCCCATAAAATGTGCCGACTTAGTCAGTCGGTCTACAATCACCCATACCATATTCATACCAGTCTTCGTCCTCGGTAAACTCGTGACAAAATCCATAGAGATGTCCTCCCACTTCCATTCCGGAACGGGAAGTGGTTTCAATAATCCGGCTGGCCGCTGATGCTCAATCTTGGCTTGCTGACAAGTCAAACACTTAGCTACAAACTGAACTACCTCCTTCTTCATGTCGTTCCACCAGAAATTCTTCCTCAGATCTTTATACATTTTACTCGAGCCCGGATGGACTGAGTAAGGTGACGCATGAGCCTCTCGCATAATGCTCTGTCTCAGTTCGGAGTCGTTCGGAACACACAACCGACCTCGGAATCTCAACACACCGTCTTCATGAATAACGAATCCCGGGGCTTTCCCCTTCCCTACACTCCCTCGAAGCTGAATAAACATCGGGTCCTCCAACTGTCCCGATTTAATGTCCTCGACCAGAGATGAAGAAATCTCAAGAGTACGCAACTGCCCGGAACTCTCTGGCAGTACAATCTCAATGCTTATCCTCATAAACTCCCGCTGAAGTCCCGACTGGGCCGTGAGAAACTCAAGCGCCCGAAGCGATACCGATTTCCGGCTCAAGGCATCTGCTACCACATTAGCCTTGCCCGGATGATAAAGGATCTCGAGATCGTAATCCTTAATCAATTCCAACCACCTTCTCTGCCTCATATTAAGCTCTTTCTGGGTGAAAATGTACTTTAGGCTCTTATGATCGGTGAAAATCTGACACGACGAGCCATACAAGTAATGACGCCAAATCTTCAACGCAAACACAACTGCGGCCAACTCAAGATCGTGCGTAGGGTAATTCAGTTCATACGGTTTCAACTGACGGGAAGCATAGGCAATCGTCCTCCCGTGCTGCATAAGTGCGCATCCGAGCCCTTGGCCCGAAGCATCACTATAAACGGAGAAACCATCATTACCACTCGGTAAAGCCAAAACGGGAGCGGTTGTCAACCGCTTCTTCAACTCCTCAAAACTATTCTGCCTCTCATCGGTCCACACAAACTTCTCCGACTTCTGTAACAACTGAGTCAGCGGTCGAGCGAGCTTAGAGAACCCCTCGACGAATCTACGGTAATACCCGGCTAATCCCAGAAAACTGCGGACCTCTTTCACGTTCTTGGGCGGCACCCAATCCAACACTGCCTCTACCTTATGTGGGTCCACACGAACACCCTCGGCCGAGATCACATGACCGAGAAACATAACCTCCCGTAACCAAAATTCGCACTTTGAGAACTTCGCAAAAAGATGCTGAGTTCTCAAAACGTCTAACACAATATGTAAATGACGGGCATGCTCCTCCTCGTTCCTCGAGTAAATCAGAATATCGTCGATAAAGACGACTACACATTTATCGAGGTACTCGATAAAGACTTTGTTCATAAGCTGCATGAACACGGCTGGGGCGTTGGTTAGCCCAAAAGGCATAACCACAAACTCGTAGTGTCCGTATCTCGTCCGAAAGGCCGTCTTCGGAATATCGGTATCCTTCACTCGGAGCTGATAATACCCCGATCTCAAATCAATCTTCGAAAACACGGTTGCCCCTTGTAACTGATCAAACAAGTCATCAATCCTCGGGAGTGGATACTTGTTTTTGATGGTCACTTTGTTCAACTCTCGGTAGTCGATACACAAACGAAGTGACCCATCCTTCTTCTTCACAAACAGGACCGGTGCGCCCCAAGGTGAAGCACTCGGTCGAATATACCCCATGTCAAGCAACTCTCCCAACTGTTTCTTCAACTCAAGCATCTCGGCAGGCGCCATACGGTATGGCGTCTTAGAAATCGGGGCTGCCCCCGGCTATAAATCGACGGTAAACTCAACCTCTCGGTCCGGCGGAAAACCCGACAACTCATCTGGAAAAACGTCAGGATACTCACATACTACCGGAATAGACGAGAGTTCGACTCCTCCTTCTTCCGATCTCAAAGCGTAACACCAATAGCCCGTGCAACCTCCTCGAAGAAGTCTCAGCGCCGTCAAGGCGCTGATCAGTAATCTCTGGCTACCCCGCTTACGCCCCACAAAAGAATGCTCGGTACCGTCAGAGGCTAACATCGACACCGTCCTCGATCTATAATTCATGATCGCCCCATGACGGTCCAACCAATCCTCACCCAGAATCAAATCTTCATCTCTAATATCTACCGCAATCAGATTAGAAGGCCAATCCCTCCCCGCGATACTCACAGAAAAATTTCTAATCTCACGATCCCCCACGATGCTATCCCCGCTAGGAAGTTTAATAACAAAAGGCTCACAAGCAACAAGGCAATCAATATGCAGACGGCGCACACAATCCATAGATATAAAAGAATGCGTAGCACTAGAATCGAACAATACGGAAACAGGGTGATCAAGGATGTGGACGGTACCTGTAGCCACCGTCGCGTCGGGATCTCCGGCTCGCCTCATCTCATACACACGGGGCGGAACAGACCCCGCACTAGAAGCTCCCCCTCTAGAAGGCTGACCACGACCTTGACCTCTACCAAAACTCTGCTGCGGCTGATGAACTGTCGGTGCCTGATTCACACTCGGCTCTCGCGCAGTTGGGGCTGATATCTGAGTAACTGGAGCCCGAGCTGCATCCGTACAAAACTTAGCACGATGACCCATACGACCACAAGCAAGACACTGAATCGGAGGCCTATCACACTCACTCATCATGTGGCCCGGACGACTGCAGTTGAAGCACTTAGGACCACGAACAGAACCAGTAGGAGCAGACCTAGAACCGTTTCCTCGCCCGGCGATGGCGGCCGACTCGAAGACTCGCGAACTGTGATCGAGCCTTCGGATACCCTACTGACTTGCCTCCCGAAAACTGACCAGAGGTCTTCTGCTTCTTTCCTTCAGCTGCCGTCTCTGTCGTAGAAAACGACATCTCGTAAGCCATCGCTTTATTCTGATAATCTTTCAAAGTCGTGCACCCCAGACCAGACATGTAGTGGCGCACCCTCGGTTTCATCCGCATATCAAAGTGGCGGATCTTATCAAGCTCATCTCGGACTTAGTTTCTCACATAGTGCAACTGTTGATTGTAGTCTTTGATAGCTTGACATATAGGAACATCTTGGGGTTTAGCCTCAAAGAAGGCTCGGATCCTTCCCTCTTTCACTGGCCAAGGACAGAATTCGTCTTCCATCAGATCCCGAAACTCTGCCCACGTAGCTGCTCGGTCACGCGGTTTCACCGCTTGCCACCACGTTGCTGCCTCCTTGGCGAGGAAGTACTGAGCAATGGGTACTTTCCTCTCCTCGGAACAATTAGCAGCCTCAAACACTTTCTTCATCTCGAATAGCCAATTCTCCCAACCAGAAGGTCGGAAGAACCATCAAACTGCGGAGGACGCATACGAATCACGTCCTGAAGTAACTTATCATTGCCGGACCCAGTAGGCGGAACCGGGTTGGCATTAGCTTGGCCGACTAGAACGGCCTGAGTCAGTAGCGTCATCTGGTTCGCTACCTGCTGCAAAATGTTGGCCACTCAAACATTCTCATGTGCATTACCGGAGCTAGCAGACTGGTCCTGCTGACCTCCGGAACTAGGGGGAACACTGTTCGACAAGGAAGGCATCGCCGAATCAGTTCCCGAGTGATCGGACATGGCCGCCCCACCGGCTGCGCCACGTCCCCTACCGCGTCCGCGACCGCGTCCGCGTCCTCTACCAGCAGGAATTCTGAAGAAGTAATGGGTAAGTACAATTCAAACGCAAAACGCAAAAAGATACCAAGACAGGAATAGAACATAACGATGAAATGAGTCAAGTTAGGAGAACTTACGAGCACCGGCGTACTGAGATGATGGCATAGCAGTGATACTGTCCCAAAAACGACACTTAACTAGGCCCAAATGACCGACAGCCTAGGTATCCATAAACCTAAGCTCTGATACCATATTCTGTAACACCCCCAAGACATTCAGGGCATATTACAGTGCCGTGGACCCCACACTGTGGAATCCACCAGGCTAACATACCAAACATGACATACGACAACGACAAACCATCATAAACACAACGACAAGCTAAATAAAAGACTATAACCGACAAATAAAATTCTATCATCAAATCCATTTCCCAAACGGGGACACAACAGTAACAAGTTTAAATAGGAAGTACTCGAGTACTTAAACTAATTTTATAATACATAATCCCAAAATCAGACATCAATAATAACCGACGGACATAACTCCGGAAATCAAATGCTCGAGAATATCATGCTTGCCCATCATCCTCATACATCTCGGGTGCTCGCTTATCCCCACGATCAGTACCTGAAATACAAAAAGTATTTCCCCCATTTAAGGGGTTAGCGACAACTGCTAGTGCAAGTACAATCCATTTGAACTACATTCTAATCAGATGAATATATGCGCCAAAAAGTCATTTTAGAAAACATTTTATATTCCGGAATATTTATGATGTACAAACACGAAACACATTATCTCCAAAAAATCATAATTCAAAGTTAACCGTTGGCACGAGACTCACGGCCACCGTACCCCACAGAGCCCCGTCGGACATCCCCGGTGGCTAACCACAGTTCACGATACGCACACTCACGGCAATACATATCCCTAGAGGCCCGTCGGACCATCCCTAGGTGAACATACACATAACCATCCACAACAACCACGATACTGACCATAATTCAAATACTAGAACATGTAAACAAATGTAAAGTACTTGCCTTTGAGACATTCTTGAAGAAACGGAAGTGAAACGCGACTACGAACGGTCGGGTGGAAAGCGGCGGTTCCTAAACGAAGGATCAACACGATTCGATCCTAACGGACAACAACACTCTAATGGAAAACACCCATAACCCCGATTACATAATACGACAATGGACGATCAATTGATACGGGCGAGGGTTTACGCAAAAATCTCCCCGTATTGATAATTCGCGGATTAAAATCAAGGAAATTGGATTTGGAATCACTCAATAATCACAATCGGTGAAGACTATCATAACATACTGGAATAATTCGGTTCCAATTAGCAAAACCCGGAAAAACCCCCAAATTTGACGAGTTAGGGTTCTAGACGAAAATACCTTGATTTCGGATGATGGATGACGATTATGCTGATGATAATATGTTAGCACGACTCTACGGTGATGGAATTTGAAGAGAACTCCGAATAGAACCGGCGGAAATCGTCTCTGAGGTCGCACGACGAAGAAACGAAGAGAAAAGAAATAAACTGCTGTTCTGAAACTGTCCGCTGACTTATATTCAGTGGAGTTAGCGCACGCTAACCGTCATATGTAGCGCGCGCTAACGGGCCGTGACAGGTTCAGTGGCTACTGCCACCCCTCGTTAGCGTACGCTAACAATAGGGAGTTAGCGTACGTTAACTGCACTTCGGTAGCGCACGCAAGGTAGCAGGGGTAGCGTGCGCTACCTACACAGCAGTTCAGCACTGCTGATGTCACATCAGCAGTAAGCTGCTGTCGAGGGTATAAAACACGAAACGCATGACGAAACCAGAATCCAGGAACATAGACGCGAAGCCTACAAGACGACGGAGCTAAGTGCTGAAAGAAAATACAATTCTGACCACCGGAGGGTCCGTAATGCGACAACGAAAACGAGATTCCCTAAACTATTAGGAAATTACAAAAATGGCCCAAGTGCCCGAAAATCACGAAACGACGTCGGATTTACAAACCGAAAGTCTCCACATGACCAACTCAACCATACGAACTTGTACGAACCAAGAAAAAACGAAAATGAATGAGTTTTACAAGAAACGAACGTCCGTACGGCAAAACATGCCATAAGCGAAATTACGTGAAAACATCATCAAAACTCATCCAAATGGAAAAACTCCAAGAACAAAATAGATTCAAAATGTCGAAACGGTTACAAGCGAGTCGATAAAAATAGACATACACCAAAAATGGAAACTGCTAAAAATGGAAAAATTACGGATATTACATCGATTTGGTGGCAGACATCATGATTATGAAGGTTTTTCTTTGAAGAACAGTGAGTGTTTCTTCAAGTATATGCCTGAGAACAGATTCTTGAGGCAGTCGGAATGAAAATGAAGGTTAAGATTTCCCCTTCTTCTAGCGCCAATTGTCGTTACCCAAAATATTATCCGTCGATGATATGCTGGAATGGTCGAGTAACAAATAAAGTGCGAGATCATGTCTGTGGGGAAGTAAATAACACAAGATTTGCCGGGGTTGTCCCGGGCTTGAATGCTCTCGCGAGATATTATTAATACGAATACTTGAGAATACAAATATTAATGTTAGAGTACAATTACAATGAGTGTAAAGACCCTAGTTATCTTAGCTCTTGAGTGCTGAAGATTGCCGAAAGAACCAGAGATGATGCTCTGTGAGTTCTCGTAACAACGATGGAGTGCTATCTTTGTGAGAAGTCGGCAGGTCTCTCCGTGCGAATTAGCTGAATTCTCGTGTGAAATAGTTTCTGTACTTGTGAACCCTTAAATCTGGGGTTCTCTGAACTGTAGGGAGTTCTCGTTTCTGCCGACCGTATTTTGGTTAAGAGGTTCTGAGAGAGAAATCCTAGATAGATTCAAGGTAAAGCCGAGAGTCTGAATTTCTGAACTTTTTTCCAGATGCTGGAGGTTCTCTATTTATAGGACTGGGAGTCACTGGGCGATCGCCTCTGCTGTATTATAATAAGCGGGCGATCGTCTATAGCACATGGGATGGTCTCCTTAAAGTCCGCAGCAGTGCGGGCGGCCGGATGTGCGAACCAATGAGAGGCCAACACGCATCTATGTCATTGTCTTGGGACGCCACACCTAGGACCTTTCGGCGGGTGCAGCCGGTAGGTGAGGCCGTCCTTGTCACCGACAGTTCCGATGGGCTGGAGTCAACGATCCATGTTCTGCGGCGCTATTTGCGGATCTACACATGGGTCCTTGCTCCGTGATCCGGTCTTCGTAGACTTGATTGTTGGCTTTTCATGGCATGAGGCGGTCATCCGTGATCGGGCACTTGAGACGATCGCTAGTTGCCGGGAGACGATCGCCTTGGGAGTCGATCGCTCGGCGCCGGGTCCACTCTGGGTCTTTCGATCGGCAAGTCTGCCTTGGTCTATTTGACTCTGGTTCGATCGCCCGGTATTTGTGCCGATCGCCCGTTGAGGTGTATAAATCTCGACACAATGACTATAATACTTTATGTCTTGATAATATAAACTTACTAAAGTGCTATTATAGACTCCGATTTTTTGAAACAAAAAACAATATCCTTTTTTATTTAATATTTGTAGATATGCAATGTGCATCTTAAATTGCAGATCATGAAAATGTAATTATTTTAATATATCTTTTTATATAAAAACGAGTGGAGAATCCTTCTTATAACTTCCAACACACCTGATGCGTATAATTAGCATTAAACTGTGCGCATACGTTTGATTACTCCATCTTCATCAATCTAATGGATAAAATTAGTTCCTACTTTTTCATATAATAACAAGGTTCATTCTTTTTTTTTTATGACGGGGTATCCGCAGCCGCTACTCTTCGAGTGCGCACTGGATAAATCCTCGGGCTGGACGTAATAGCCTACAAATTACGCCAACCAGGTAAACCATACTAGGCAAGCCCTGTGTGACAGGCTCAACCAGAAAGTGTTGGTAGAGGAATCGAACTCGTGACTTTTCAGTTTCACGCTCATCTACTCTACCAACTTAACTACCGTGAGTGGTATAACAATGTTCATTCTTGATCTTTTTCATAGTGGTTTCGTAGTTACAACGCGATTGATTTTCTTGTGGCGGTTGCCTAGGCAAATGTGAGTTTTTTCTTCTTCCTTTTCTTTTGTTTATTGTGAAGAGATAGACATGCATAAATGTGGGCACAAAAAAAAGTTAGGAAAATGGAAAGATTTGGACAAGTAGGATTCGAACCAGGCCAATTCGTCGGATTTGGTCAATTCGGACCCATGATATACACGGTGAATTCTGGGTTCTATATTTTGTGACCCGTCGATCCGGCTGAAAATTTAAAAAACATTTTTTTAAAAAATTGACTGTTGGACAAGACGGATCGGACCGAGACCCGGCTGATCCAACGGCTGTATTTTCAAATATTTTCCCAAAAAAATCAAAAATTATATCTATAAATACTCTCTCAACCTCTCTCATTTTTCACACCCACTCATTCTAATCTATCTATCTCTCAACTATTATTACTATAATATTTTATCTCTCTCTTTTTACTATCATTTAATTATTATGTCGAGCTCTGACAAGGGAAAGAGTATTGCTACGTTTCCCAAAAGATCGAAAATGTCCAAATTTGAACAAATGACTTTTTGGGACAAATTGAAAAAATCACCTGGCATAACTATTCGGGAGCCTCAAAACCAACTTCCACCGGTTTTGAAAATAAAAGTCAAGAAGATGAATATGATGCTATACATGAAAGTATCTATTATGGTAGTACAACAACTACTAGTAGACACGGCAAAAGTGGCCCAGGCCCACGGGGCGGCCCAGTCCACCCATGAATAAATGGGCTTTGGGCTTTACATTTTTAGCCCATAGAAACTTGGGCCTTTTTGGCCCGCCCAGATTTTGGCCCAGCCAGGAAGGCCCAGCCCACTGGCGCCCAGAGGCCCATGGAAAATTTAATAACTAATAAATATTAATTAATTAGGCTAAGGTTAATGGGTATAACCTTACACCGTAACTTATTTCAATTTAAAGTTGATTTTGTTTAGATTTTTGTGTTGATATTTTGCTATCGAATACAGATAATGGACCAAGTGATGAGCTACTTTCCGTACCGCTGGTTGTAGTGCAAGAATCTAACGGTTTTAATAGTATTGAAATGGATGTTTGAACTTTTTAAAATAGTTGAAAATATATTTCTATCATATTATTGATATTTTTAATATATTTTGGTTAATTAAGTTGGAAGCAAGAAAAATCAGAGCCCATGGGTCAGGCTAGGCCGCCCGGCCATGGGCCACGGGCCTCAATATTTAGGCCCAAAATCCTGGGCCTTTTGGCCCAAATTTGACCCACCGTTGGCGATTGCCCGGCCGTTTGGCCCACCGCTTGCAGTATAACTACTAGTGAAGATGAAGTTGACTCGGGGATTTCACGTATCCCAAATCGTCAACAACCGCATAATATTGATGAAGAAATGGAGCACGAAATTGATGAAGCTATTAATCGAGAGTTGATAATTTTAATATTATTTTAGCATTGATCAAGAGTTGGCCAGATACCCTTGGTAATTTAATCACTTATGATTTTTAAAATTTGGTAAGAGAAAAATCGACTTATCGACAATTGTCGACCGATTATAATTGATATAATTGGTAGTGAGCAGCGAATATCAAATTCCCTATTATACCCTAAAATTGTCGATTAATATTTAAAAACATGTCGCATGGCCCGAACAAAATACTGGAAGCCGAAAAAAAGTCACTCTCTCTGTCCCGCTCAAAACTGTATACTTACTGTTGATAGCCCGTCCGTCCTGGCATCCACGTTAGCGCTCCCATCCAGCTCAACCGCCACGAGGAAGAGAACCATAAGGGGAAAGAACCGGATCAGGTACAAACAGTCCGAGCACAGCGACAAAAGAGCCGACCGGGCACGACTTGGATCTCCACCCAGGCCCGTTAAAAGCCAGACCGGGCAGAAACATCAGGGCCGACCCGATGACCAGATCGGAAGGGCCGACCAGGTACCAGAAAATATATTCCTAACCGCAATCGTGGTATGACCGATCAGAGCAGCGAGAAACCCAAGGACCGACCCCAGAATTGGCCACAACGGATAAGTATTGCCATAGGCATGAAGAACAGGCAGGCAGGACATGCGGAACAGGCACACAGAACAGTTAATGCTTACTGTCCTCCCCCTTCCCAAAGCAGTCCCTAGAGGCCGCCATGTGTCTGAGGTGCGCTGTCCCTCTGACAGGTGTTTGGAAGCATTCCCAAATATTCTCCAGCTATCGTCCGATGATTGGCCCAAATTCTCAATATATAGAAAGAATGTAGAAAGAAAAAGGATTTTTGGGAATTTATCAAAAAATAGACAAGAGAGAGAAGAAGAGAATATTTGTAACACTACACCAGAATCACGATTTTGTGACTGTTAAAAACTGTCACAAATGGCAAAAACAGTCACAAATGACTGTCATAAAATCACCAGTCACAAGTTTTTTTGTGATCACAAAAACTACAAAACAGTGACAAAACCTCATTTATATGACTTTACAATACCACTTTCCATGGCAGTCACAAATATCATTTATGACTGTCATTGGCAGTCACAAATTTCATCTTTTGTGACAGTCATTAGGAGTCACGAATTTCAACTTTCGTGACTTCCCTGGACAGTCACAAAAATCATTTTTCTTGACTGTCTTGTGACTGTTTTTAGAAGTCACAAATGTTGAAAAAAAATATAAAAAAAAATAGTAAAACCCCATTTTTCTCTGAATGCAATCTAATTATATTTCAGAATGAATTCATAATACAATCCAAACATATTTCTCAAAGTATTCACACCACTCCAATTAATTTTTACAAGACATAAAAATCACAATGTAATGCTGAAAATTAACACATGTTAAAAAAACTCCGAACCAACCCATTGGGAAGACAATAAGTACGGAGTATTAATTATATATTGAAAAATATCAAAAATGAACAAGTTAAACTAATAGAATCGTAAGCTTCATCCACGGAACACACGGGTGGAGCAATGCCTGCTAAAACAACGGTTTCAGGAGCACCTTTTGCCTGAACAACAAAATAAAATATATAAATCAATCATTAACCAAAATAAATAAAGATAAAAAATACCTTGCTGTGCAGTACTACATTAAGATATAATTTGGGAATACAGCACTAACTATTTAGTTCATTTGAATATGTCGACCAATAATCTTAATATACCTGTTCCACAGTTAAGCCAAGTCGATTTTGGCCCTAGCACATATCTCATAAAAATACAAGTCTGAAAAATATACATGTTCCAATGTGTCCCACCAGTCCAGTTAGTAACTAAAGCTTATACTCTTATATCTAAACTACTTAAATGACATCACTGGTTAAATCTAGTAAATTAATGCACATACAACCCTATAAATCTATCATTTCACTTTTAATTCCTAGAAGAATAAAGAACCCTTTAGATTAGGTACCTGGACAAAGAAATCAGCATAGACAAGAATTCATACAGCATCAGCAAAATATATAATAAGCAAGAAATTTCAGGTGAACTTGCTTCAGGCTCCAACATTGCAAAAAAAAATGTTTCCCCTTTTTCTATTTTTCACAAGTAACACAAGTAGATCTCAATATATAGTTTATGTAGTGACTACTGAAATATACAACATGCGACATCTTTGTCAGTGTTACAAGTATTATTCATACATATCATGTATGTTGGAATCTGGAGCAAGCATAAAATTTAAAGGTAACCAATTGGTTGAACTAGCCTGTTTATCTCTTTTACTTTGTTCAGATCCAAGACCGCAACCTGTGAGTCTCCACCATCTACACCAAACACAGAAAATAGGCTGTTCCCCTCGGGATGCCAGGCAATATCTTCCGGCCATCTCCTTTGCTTGACAGATAAACAATCAGTGCTACTTAAACAATTGGCACTTGATTTGACATTTACAAAACAAAAAACTTTAATAAAAAAAATTAAACATCTAAGTCAGTCATTAACCAAAATAAATAAAGATAAAAATATATTTCTGTGCAATATTACATTATTAATTTAAATAGTTGCAGCATCGAGCAAGTTCAAGTAAATAAAGCTCATTATGATGCATTTTAGTATTTCCAACTTGAAAGAGGAAAACAGAAGAAAAAAACTGTATGACAAGGAAAATAAGAAAAGCATTACCAGCATTAGCAGGAATAAGAAAAGCATTACCAGCATCTAAGTTCAATGAACATCAGGCATCCAACAAAGATTAGCTCATAACTAATCATACTTACAAAGTCATATGCAATAAAATTCATTCCTCACACGGTATCACACAAAATGAAACACAAAATTATCCAACAAAGTCCAACTAAGGATATGAAATTTCACCTGTTTAAAAAGTCGAAACAAAGTAGCTGCAGATGATCTGCTCAACCAAGTCATCTACGTGGTAAGTTTCATATCTATGAATTCATCAAAAAGCTCCTTTGTAAAAACATTGTAGTTGAAGATCTTCATGATTATAATAATACTTTGAACTTCCGTCCAAAGATAAGGGCTAATTACAAAAATTTCACCAAGTTTAAGCTAAAAAAAACTATCTATCTTCACCAAAACTTTTAATACCTCCTCAAGTTTGTATTTGTTTTGCAAATACTCCCGTTAATAGGTGCAATTTGTTTAATAGAAACGTGTAAAGGGCAGTTGTGATTCTGAGAGATAACAGATTTTTTTCCTTTTTTGTAATTAGGCTAAACCTTAAGAGTAGTAATCACAAAAATCATTATATTACTGCAATAAGATGACAAAACTGCAAGTGAGAGGAGACCAAAAATGTAATTATAATACTGAAACATGTCGAGCATGACAGGCCTCGGCCAAGCAAGCTGTGCAGATGAATAATGTAACTATTAATATTGAGACATCGAGCATGACAAGTCCCAGCCATGCAACAAGATGATATATCAAGACATTTATATCTTCGAGAAAGAACAAACACATTCCCAGCAAAGGAAAAAGCATTACCAGAAAATCTAGCAGGAAAGTTAGCATAAAGTTTCACTCAAGATACTAGCTCAGGAAATCCTCATTTATGTATTTCAGCTGCCACCAGTAAAGACAGATCATATTAAAAGATAATAAAAGTACATCAATCCGGAACTAAAAAAGGTCTAGTAATAAGGAAAAAAACTGATAAGTGATAACAGTAACATAATAATAAATAAGAGCCAAATATTCTAGAACAAAAAGTTCAATTGCCAATGTCCTTTTAATCAAACACAATATTATCAATCAAATCCACTACTTAAACAATTGGCACTTGATCTGACATTTACAAAACAAAAAACTTTAATAAAAAAAATTAAACATCTAAGTCAGTCATTAACCAAAATAAATAAAGATAAAAACACATTTCTGTGCAGTATTACATTATTAATTTAAATAGTTGCAGCATCGAGCAAGTTCAAGTAAATAAAGCTCATTATTATGCATTTTAGTATTTCCAACTTGAAAGAGGAAAACAGAAGAAAAAAACTGTATGACAAGGAAAATAAGAAAAGCATTACCAGCATTAGCAGGAATAAGAAAAGCATTACCAGCAAAGTTCAATGAACATCAGACATCCAACAAAGATTAGCTCATAACTAATCATACTTACAAAGTCATATGCAATAAAATTCATTCCTCACACGGTATCACACAAAATGAAACACAATATTGAGATATCATGCGCATTTATAAAAACTCCACAAATTAGTTGCATATAAATATATATATATATATATAGTGGTTGAAATGTAAAAAATGCAAAAAAAAAAATTTCATTGAGTCACATTGTGAACCCTACTACAATACCTATAACAAGCATGAATGAACCGCTGTGAACCCTACTACAATACCTATAACAAGCATGAATGAACGTATAAACATTGATGAGAAAAGCGGCACAGGTGGTTTTACCACTACCAGTTTCACCGAAAAGAATTATTGTTTGATTGGCTCGAAGCATCATCAGAAAGTCATCCTTCTGCTGCCACACAGGGAAAGTCTTCTTCTTCTCCAAAATCTCATAATATCTCTAAGAATACCGTCACCCGTTTCAATTTTTTATCATCGAGGGCACTCCAGAAGAAGTGAATGAGGCCCCGCCATGGATTTCTTCCCTGATGCCGCCATCTAGATACGATTCACCTCTGTCACCCCATGCCGCCATGGATTTCTTCTCCATAAATATCGATCTGGTGGACGGCCTTTCGCAAACCTGTCGTAGCAATATAAAGAAAAGAAAAGGAATTATGAGGCAAATGAGAAAGGGGATCGGGAAAAAGTAGAGAGAAAGAAAAAGAAATTATGAGGCAATTGAGAGAGTAGAAGGATTAGAGATGAAGAGGAAAGAAATCGTGAGGCAATTGAGAAAGGGGATCGGGAAGAAGTAGAGAGTAGAAGGATTAGAAAGAAAAAAAATCGTGAGGCAATTGAGAAAGGGGATCGGGAAAAAGTAGAGAGAGAAAAAGAAGAGAAACAGAAGAAAGAGGAGAAAATGGGCGAGGTAGAGAGTTAGGATAAAGAAATGAGAATATGATATGAGGGTTGAGTTTGTTTTGGCTCAAATTCTTTCTATTCATTTTGTGCAAGTATTATGACATCTATAAGAGTCACAAAATTATTGTTGTTTAACTTTATGATCATTCAATGCACATAACACTTATGATACCATTAATGTCATAAATATTTAGATTTATTATCGTTTAGTCTTTGTGATCATTATTGGCGATCATAAAATTATGATCACATTGGCGATCACAAATCATGAAGTTTCAATGTCAAAAATCCTGTTTTTGGTGTAGTGTAATAAGTAAACGAAAAAGATAGACCGACTTAAATTCTCCAGCTCGGCCCTATCCAAAATTACGGTCATTAATAAAGTTTAGTGATCCTATTTATTTCATCAATTTATTATTTTCTACGTGCCTTCGATCCATTCGTCCAGATCAGCACACGTGACGTTGACCAAATCAGCTGTCAACAGATTGGCGCTAGAAGAAGGGGTTACCCAACCAAAATTTCGATAAAAAACCATTCCCCGAATATGTCTCACGAAAGCTCTAAAAATCCTTAGCCTGCCACGGAGGAAGAACACCTCCGCAAGGTGGCGGAATGCTTTAAACATCCGACTTTCATCCAGGGCATGGCCGCCCTTATGACACGGGTCACTGGAGGCGGAACCCTTCAGAAACCCAAAGACCAAGCGGAGGCAGAGTCTTAGACGACCCGTCCAGCTGCCTCGAGACCGGATAAAAAGAGGACCGTCTCTCGAGTCGTCGGGGAAGGGGCGAAAAGCCACGGAGAAAGCTCTCATCCCTCTCGAAAAAGTCAGCTTTCTCGCCCCATATCCATTTTCAATCGACTCGGGGCAGGGAAGAGGGTTGAAAAAGTGGCGCTGGCTCCCACTATTCAAAGTCAGAGCCGTACAGAAGAAAAGGCTCCCCGCCAATCCCCAATCTCGATGCAAGCACTACCTCAAACTCCAGGCGATAACTCGAGTGAAATCGAGTTTCTCAAAAAACGCCTTATGGAGCTTGCAAACAAAGAACTCCAGCCATCCCAAAGTTTGGAATGGCTCAAAAGCCAGGAGAGTCCCCTGGCCCCCAGTGTTTTGGCGGAACCCCTCCCGGAGCAGTTTAAGATCCTTCAGATTCCACCATACAACGGGGAGACCAACCCCAATGCTCATATCGACATTATAACTCCTGGATAGACCTGCATGAGTCTCAGGATGCGTTTCGATGCCGAATGTTCTCCTTGACTTTGGGGGAGAGGGCCCAGAGATGGTATCGGACGCTGCCCCACCATTCTATCCAGACATAGGCTCAGCTCACAGCGACGTTCCGATCCCATTTCATGGGGTCTCTAGTGCGAGTCGCCCCGCGATCCTCCATCGCCTCCGTCATATAGGGACCAAACGAGTCCCTTAAGGATTATATATCTCGTTTTAATAAACGGATATTGGAGACGGAACCCATGTCAGATGACGCGCTGGCCATTATCGCTCAGGCCGGCCTCTTTAAAAATTCTTTTTTCGCTGGACGGTGTGCCAGAATGTCCCACACACCTATCAAGAAATCTTGGAGCGTGCCAGCTCCCATATTGCTGCCGAGGAAGCTATGCTAGCACCGGTTCTGGTCATGCCCTCCGACCAGAAAGGGTCATACAAAAAGAAAGATGACAGGCATGACTATAGAGAGGCCCGCCATGAACCCCGCCGGGAGAATAAGGCCCCTGCCTCCTCCTCGATAGCCCCATCAACCCAGAGCTATCGGGAGCATAGGCCCGAGCTCATGGCTAGCTTTTCCGAAATTTTTCTGTCGGGGCCGCGACCATATTTGATTAGATAAAAGACAAGAATTTGCTCCAGGTTCCTCGGTCGATCTACAAAGATCAAAAGGATATGGACCAGACCCACTTTTGTAAATACCACGAATCAGCGGTCCATAACACCGAACAGTGCCGGGACCTCGTCGCCGCCCTGATCGCGGTATGCGACGATACTGGATTGAGGCGATTTACCCAGAACCCACCCCGGAATCGCCAGGATCGGTCCAACCCGTCAAGAGCCAAAAGCGATCGGGTGCCTCCAGCCCCTAAGTCCCCCTGGGAAATTCTCACTATCATGGGAATGGCCGAGGTCGACGATCATCGATCAAAGTGGCCGACCCGAGGGATTTCTATCAGTGTCCGAAGAAGCCCCCAAAACCCCCTGCTAGCAGTCACTTTCGAGGAGTCAGATGCAGATGGTTTAGATTATCCCTATTCTGACGCCTTTGTCATCACTCTGCCCATAATGGGGATCCCGGTACACAGATTGTTGGTAGACTCAGGGGCCTATGCCAGCATAATCTACCTTCATACCCTTCGCATGATGAAGGTAGACCAATCCTATGTCAGACCCTGGAACGAGGACATTAGTGGGTTTGCCAACTGCCGCACCTCACCATTGGGGGAAATCGACCTCGCCCAGGAGTTTGGTCAGGGGTCGATCAAGAGAACGAAGATCACTACGTTTAAAATCATCGACGTGCACAGCGACTACAATGCCATCATAGGCCGACCTGTGATGTCAAGGCTGAGGGCCACTCAGTCCACATATCACCTGTGCATGAAGTTCCCCACCCCGAACGGCGTCGGGGTACATAGGAGAGATCAACGGGCCGCTCGAAAATGCAATCTCAGCATCCGGGCTCGCGAAATAAACACCGCAGGGGGCACCTCGGGACGTACACCGGAAGAAATGGGAGCCACAAGCTCGGACAGCTGGGAGAAGACGCCCTGCTCGAGCAGGAGGCCGAAGGTCCCGGGGCCGCTCAAGCCATCGAAATGGAAATTGACCAGGATGCGGACTGATGCCACAGGCCAGGGAAAGAGCCGATCCTGGAGGAGGATCCTGTCGACCCGCGATACCAGAATCCGAAAGGGAAAATTCACCATGTTGAGCCGACAGAAGAGCTGGACCAGGTCGACATGGACACATCTAACCCCGTCCGACAGCTAAGGATCGACCACAACCTCCAAGAGCCGATCCGCTCCGAGCTAATCTTCCACCTCAGACAGAATTTGGACGTCTTTGCGTGGACCCATTCGGACATGCCGGGGATTGACCCGGAATTCGCGTGCCACCGGCTGAATATTGACCCCAGTTCAAGGCCGGTTATACAGAAGAGGAGGAAAATGGGGCCTGAATGGCAGAAGGGGATAAAAGAGGAAGTGGGGAAGCTGATCGACAACGGGTTCATCCGGGAAGCCAGATACCCAACCTGGATGGCCAACCCGATCCTGGTGAAAAAGCCGACCGGGCTATGGAGGCTTTGCATCGACTTCTCTAATCTATCTGCCCAAAATATAGTTATCCCCTGCCCCATATCGACTATATGGTGGACGCAATGTCCGGGCATGAGCTCATGAGTTTTATGGATGCATATTTCGGATATAATCAGATCCCGATGCATCCTACTGATGAAGAAAACACCTCCATCTACTCGGCCTGCGTCCTATATTGCTACCGAATGATGCCTTTCGGGCTCAAAAATGCCGGCGCAACCTACCAACGCCTGGTAAATAAAATGTTCAGTAGCTTGATAGGTCATACGATGGAGGTGTATGTAGATGATATGCTAGTAAAATCTTTGCATTCGGTCGACCATGTAAATGACCTCAATAAAATGTTTGCGATTTTACGAGAGTACAAGATGAAGTTAAATCCAAAGAAATGTTCATTTGGGGTAGGCTCAGGAAAATTTTTCGGCTACATGGTAAGCCAAAGAGGGATTGAAGCCAACCCCGATAAAATCAGGGAAGTCGTGGTAGAAGCACCAATCCTGCAACGACCGGCCGGAGGAGAACCTCTCAATTTATATCTCGCGGTGTCTGACTCCGCGATCAGCGCCGCTCTTATCCGGACGGATAATGCGGTTCAACATCCGGTCTATTATGTTAGTCAGGCCCTTCATGATGCCGAGCTCAGATATGCCACAATGGAAAAGCTGGCCTATGCGCTCATAATGGCGTCCCAGAAGTTAAGACCCTACTTTCTGGAACATCAGGTAGTTGTCCTAACAAACTACCCCGTAAAACAGGTCATGCACCGACCCGACGTATCCGGCCGGATGATCAAATGGGTCGTCGAACTCGGACAGTCTCCAACATTCTCATGTGCATTACCGGAGCTAGCAGACTGGTCCTGCTGACCTCCGGAACTAGGGGGAACACTGTTCGACAAGGAAGGCATCGCCGAATCAGTTCCCGAGTGATCGGACATGGCCGCCCCACCGGCTGCGCCACGTCCCCTACCGCGTCCGCGACCGCGTCCGCGTCCTCTACCAGCAGGAATTCTGAAGAAGTAATGGGTAAGTACAATTCAAACGCAAAACGCAAAAAGATACCAAGACAGGAATAGAACATAACGATGAAATGAGTCAAGTTAGGAGAACTTACGAGCACCGACGTACTGAGATGATGGCATAGCAGTGATACTGTCCCAAAAACGACACTTAACTAGGCCCAAATGACCGACAGCCTAGGTATCCATAAACCTAAGCTCTGATACCATATTCTGTAACACCCCCAAGACATTCAGGGCATATTACAGTGCCGTGGACCCCACACTGTGGAATCCACCAGGCTAACATACCAAACATGACATACGACAACGACAAACCATCATAAACACAACGACAAGCTAAATAAAAGACTATAACCGACAAATAAAATTCTATCATCAAATCCATTTCCCAAACGGGGACACAACAGTAACAAGTTTAAATAGGAAGTACTCGAGTACTTAAACTAATTTTATAATACATAATCCCAAAATCAGACATCAATAATAACCGACGGACATAACTCCGGAAATCAAATGCTCGAGAATATCATGCTTGCCCATCATCCTCATACATCTCGGGTGCTCGCTTATCCCCACGATCAGTACCTGAAATACAAAAAGTATTTCCCCCATTTAAGGGGTTAGCGACAACTGCTAGTGCAAGTACAATCCATTTGAACTACATTCTAATCAGATGAATATATGCGCCAAAAAGTCATTTTAGAAAACATTTTATATTCCGGAATATTTATGATGTACAAACACGAAACACATTATCTCCAAAAAATCATAATTCAAAGTTAACCGTTGGCACGAGACTCACGGCCACCGTACCCCACAGAGCCCCGTCGGACATCCCTGGGTGGCTAACCACAGTTCACGATACGCACACTCACGGAAATACATATCCCTAGAGGCCCCGTCGGACCATCCCTAGGTGAACATACACATAACCATCCACAACAACCACGATACAGCCATAATTCAAATACTAGAACATGTAAACAAATGTAAAGTACTTGCCTTTGAGACATTCTTGAAGAAACGGAAGTGAAACGCGACTACGAACGGTCCGGGTGGAAAGCGACGGTTCCTAAACGAAGGATCAACACAGTTCAGTCCTAACGGACAACAACACTCTAATGGAAAACACCCATAACCCCGATTACATAATACGACAATGGACGATCAATTGATACGGGCGAGGGTTTACGCAAAAATCTCCCCGTATTGATAATTCGCGGATTAAAATCAAGGAAATTGGATTTGGAATCACTCAATAATCACAATCGGTGAAGACTATCATAACATACTGGAATAATTCGGTTCCAATTAGCAAAACCCGGAAAAACCCCCAAATTTGACGAGTTAGGGTTCTAGACGAAAATACCTTGATTTCGGATGATGGATGACGATTATGCTGATGATAATATGTTAGCACGACTCTACGGTGATGGAATTTGAAGAGAACTCCGAATAGAACCGGCGGAAATCGTCTCTGAGGTCGCACGACGAAGAAACGAAGAGAAAAGAAATAAATCATTGCGAAGCGTCCAGTGACTTATATTCAGTGGAGTTAGCGCACGCTAACCGTCATATGTAGCGCGCGCTAACGGGCCGTGACAGGTTCAGTGGCTACTGCCACCCCTCGTTAGCGTACGCTAACAATAGGGAGTTAGCGTACGTTAACTGCACTTCGGTAGCGCACGCAAGGTAGCAGGGGTAGCGTGCGCTACCTACATGCGATTCAAGATCGCGATGTCACATCGGCAGATGAAGTCTGTCGAGGGTATAAAACACGAAACGCATGACGAAACCAGAATCCAGGAACATAGACGCGAAGCCTACAAGACGACGGAGCTAAGTGCTGAAAGAAAATACAATTCTGACCACCGGAGGGTCCGTAATGCGACAACGAAAACGAGATTCCCTAAACTATTAGGAAATTACAAAAATGGCCCAAGTGCCCGAAAATCACGAAACGACGTCGGATTTACAAACCGAAAGTCTCCACATGACCAACTCAACCATACGAACTTGTACGAACCAAGAAAAAACGAAAATGAATGAGTTTTACAAGAAACGAACGTCCGTACGGCAAAACATGCCATAAGCGAAATTACGTGAAAACATCATCAAAACTCATCCAAATGGAAAAACTCCAAGAACAAAATAGATTCAAAATGTCGAAACGGTTACAAGCGAGTCGATAAAAATAGACATACACCAAAAATGGAAACTGCTAAAAATGGAAAAATTACGGATATTACATCGATTTGGTGGCAGACATCATGATTCTGAAGGTTTTTCTTTGAAGAACAGTGAGTGTTTCTTCAAGTATATGCCCTGGAGAACAGTTCTTCGAGACGGTCGGAATGAAAATGAAGGTTAAGATTTCCCCTTCTTCTAGCGCCAATTGTCGTTACCCAAAATATTATCCGTCGATGATATGCTGGAATGGTCGAGTAACAAATAAAGTGCGAGATCATGTCTGTGGGGAAGTAAATAACACAAGATTTGCCGGGGTTGTCCCGGGCTTGAATGCTCTCGCGAGATATTATTAATACGAATACTTGAGAATACAAATATTAATGTTAGAGTACAATTACAATGAGTGTAAAGACCCTAGTTATCTTAGCTCTTGAGTGCTGAAGATTGCCGAAAGAACCAGAGATGATGCTCTGTGAGTTCTCGTAACAACGATGGAGTGCTATGCTGACTGTGAGAAGTCGACAGTCTCTCACTGTGCGAATTAGCTGAATTCTCGTGTGAAATAGTTTCTGTACTTGTGAACCCTTAAATCTGGGGTTCTCTGAACTGTAGGGAGTTCTCGTTTCTGCCGACCGTATTTTGGTTAAGAGGTTCTGAGAGAGAAATCCTAGATAGATTCAAGGTAAAGCCGAGAGTCTGAATTTCTGAACTTTTTTCCAGATGCTGGAGGTTCTCTATTTATAGGACTGGGAGTCACTGGGCGATCGCCTCTGCTGTATTATAATAAGCGGGCGATCGTCTTTAGCACATGGGATGGTCTCCTTAAAGTCCGCAGCAGCTGCGGGCAGCCGGATGTGCGAACCAATGAGAGGCCAACACGCATCTATGTCGCTGTCTTGGGACGCCACACCTAGGACCTTTCGGCGGGTCTGTCGGTAGGTGAGGCCGTCCTTGTCACTGACAGCTGCTGATGGGCTGGAGTCAACGATCCATGTTCTGCGGCGCTATTTGCGGATCTACACATGGGTCCTTGCTCCGTGATCCAGTCTTCGTAGACTTGATTGTTGGCTTTTCATGGCATGAGGCGGTCATCCGTGATCGGGCACTTGAGACGATCGCTAGTTGCCGGGAGACGATCGCCTTGGGAGTCGATCGCTCGGCGCTGGGTCCAGCTCTGGGTCTTTCGATCGGCAAGTCTGCCTTGGTCTATTTGACTCTGGTTCGATCGCCCGGTATTTGTGCCGATCGCCTGTTGAGGTGTATAAATCTCGACACAACAGCTATAATACTTTGACTGTACTGATAATATAAACTTACTAAAGTGCTATTATAGACTCCGATTTTTTGAAACAAAAAACAATATCCTTTTTTATTTAATATTTGTAGATATGCAATGTGCATCTTAAATTGCAGATCATGAAAATGTAATTATTTTAATATATCTTTTTATATAAAAACGAGTGGAGAATCCTTCTTATAACTTCCAACACACCTGATGCGTATAATTAGCATTAAACTGTGCGCATACGTTTGATTACTCCATCTTCATCAATCTAATGGATAAAATTAGTTCCTACTTTTTCATATCATAACAAGGTTCATTCTTTTTTTTTTATGACGGGGTATCGCACCGCTACTTTCTTGATGCGCCTTTGGATAAATCCTCGGGCTGGACGTAATAGCCTACAAATTACGCCAACCAGGTAAACCATACTAGGCAAGCCCTGTGTGACAGGCTCAACCAGAAAGTGTTGGTAGAGGAATCGAACTCGTGACTTTTCAGTTTCACGCTCATCTACTCTACCAACTTAACTACCGTGAGTGGTATAACAATGTTCATTCTTGATCTTTTTCATAGTGGTTTCGTAGTTACAACGCGATTGATTTTCTTGTGGCGGTTGCCTAGGCAAATGTGAGTTTTTTCTTCTTCCTTTTCTTTTGTTTATTGTGAAGAGATAGACATGCATAAATGTGGGCACAAAAAAAAGTTAGGAAAATGGAAAGATTTGGACAAGTAGGATTCGAACCAGGCCAATTCGTCGGATTTGGTCAATTCGGACCCATGATATACACGGTAATTCTGGGTTCTATATTTTGTGACCCGTCGATCCGGCTGAAAATTTAAAAAACATTTTTTTAAAAAATTGACTGTTGGACAAGACGGATCGGACCGAGACCCGGCTGATCCAACGGCTGCATTTTCAAATATTTTCCCAAAAAAATCAAAAATTATATCTATAAATACTCTCTCAACCTCTCTCATTTTTCACACCCACTCATTCTAATCTATCTATCTCTCAACTATTATTACTATAATATTTTATCTCTCTCTTTTTACTATCATTTAATTATTATGTCGAGCTCTGACAAGGGAAAGAGTATTGCTACGTTTCCCAAAAGATCGAAAATGTCCAAATTTGAACAAATGACTTTTTGGGACAAATTGAAAAAATCACCTGGCATAACTATTCGGGAGCCTCAAAACCAACTTCCACCCGGTTTTGAAAATAAAAGTCAAGAAGATGAATATGATGCTATACATGAAAGTATCTATTATGGTAGTACAACAACTACTAGTAGACCTGGCAAAAGTGGCCCAAGCCCACGGGCCGGCCCAGCCCACCCATGAATAAATGGGCTTTGGGCTTTACATTTTTAGCCCATAGAAACTTGGGCTTTTTTGGCCCACCCAGATTTTGGCCCAGCCCAGGAAGGCCCTGCCCACGGGCGCCCAGAGGCCCATGAAAAATTTAATAACTAATAAATATTAATTAATTAGGCTAAGGTTAATGGGTATAACCTTACACCGTAACTTATTTCAATTTAAAGTTGATTTTGTTTAGATTTTTGTGTTGATATTTTGCTATCGAATACAGATAATGGACCAAGTGATGAGCTACTTTCCGTACCGCTGGTTGTAGTGCAAGAATCTAACGGTTTTAATAGTATTGAAATGGATGTTTGAACTTTTTAAAATAGTTGAAAATATATTTTTATCATATTATTGATATTTTTAATATATTTTGGTTAATTAAGTTGGAAGCAAGAAAAAATCTGTAGCCCATGGGCTGGGCTAGGCCCGCCCAGCATGGGCCACGGGCCTCAATATTTAGGCCCAAAAAATCCTGGGCCTTTTTGGCCCAGCCCAAAATTTGACCCACTCGTTGGCATTGACCCGTTTGCCGTTTGGTGTTGACCGCTTGCAGTATAACTACTAGTGAAGATGAAGTTGACTCCGGGGATTTCGACGTATCCCAAATCGTCAACAACTGCATAATATTGATGAAGAAATGGAGCACGAAATTGATGAAGCTATTAATCGAGAGTTGATAATTTTAATATTATTTTAGCATTGATCAAGAGTTGGCCAGATACCCTTGGTAATTTAATCACTTATGATTTTTAAAATTTGGTAAGAGAAAAATCGACTTATCGACAATTGTCGACCGATTATAATTGATATAATTGGTAGTGAGCAGCGAATATCAAATTCCCTATTATACCCTAAAATTGTCGATTAATATTTAAAAACATGTCGCATGGCCCGAACAAAATACTGGAAGCCGAAAAAAAGTCACTCTCTCTGTCCCGCTCAAAACTGTATACTTACTGTTGATAGCCCGTCCGTCCTGGCATCCACGTTAGCGCTCCCATCCAGCTCAACCGCCACGAGGAAGAGAACCATAAGGGGAAAGAACCGGATCAGGTACAAACAGTCCGAGCACAGCGACAAAAGAGCCGACCGGGCACGACTTGGATCTCCACCCAGGCCCGTTAAAAGCGAGGCCGGCGAAACATCGTGGCCGACCGATGACCCGGATCGGAAGGGCCGACCAGTACCAGAAAATATATTCCTAACCGCAATCGTGGTATGACCGATCGAGCGGCGAGAAACCCAAGGACCGACCTTAATTGGCCACAACGGATAAGTATTGCCATAGGCATGAAGAACAGGCAGGCGGGACATGCGAACAGGCACACAGAACAGTTAATGCTTACTGTCCTCCCCCTTCCCAAAGCAGTCCCTAGAGGCCGCCATGTGTCCGAGGTGCGCTGTCCCTCGACAGGTGTTTGGAAGCATTCCCAAATATTCTCCAGCTATCGTCCGATGATTGGCCCAAATTCTCAATATATAGAAAGAATGTAGAAAGAAAAAGGATTTTTGGGAATTTATCAAAAAATAGACAAGAGAGAGAAGAAGAGAATATTTGTAACACTACACCAGAATCACGATTTTGTGACTGTTAAAAACTGTCACAAATGGCAAAAATGATCACAAATGATCACATAAAATCACCGATCACAAGTTTTTTTGTGATGTCAAAAATGATCACAAAACAGTGACAAAACCTCATTTATATGACTTTACAATACCACTTTCCATGGCAGTCACAAATATCATTTATGACTGTCATTGGCAGTCACAAATTTCATCTTTTGTGACAGTCATTAGGAGTCACGAATTTCAACTTTCGTGAGTTACCTGGACAGTCACAAAAATCATTTTTCTTGACTGTCTTGTGACTGTTTTTAGAAGTCACAAATGTTGAAAAAAAATATAAAAAAAAATAGTAAAACCCCATTTTTCTCTGAATGCAATCTAATTATATTTCAGAATGAATTCATAATACAATCCAAACATATTTCTCAAAGTATTCACACCACTCCAATTAATTTTTACAAGACATAAAAATCACAATGTAATGCTGAAAATTAACACATGTTAAAAAAACTCCGAACCAACCCATTGGGAAGACAATAAGTACGGAGTATTAATTATATATTGAAAAATATCAAAAATGAACAAGTTAAACTAATAGAATCGTAAGCTTCATCCACGGAACACACGGGTGGAGCAATGCCTGCTAAAACAACGGTTTCAGGAGCACCTTTTGCCTGAACAACAAAATAAAATATATAAATCAATCATTAACCAAAATAAATAAAGATAAAAAATACCTTGCTGTGCAGTACTACATTAAGATATAATTTGGGAATACAGCACTAACTATTTAGTTCATTTGAATATGTCGACCAATAATCTTAATATACCTGTTCCACAGTTAAGCCAAGTCGATTTTGGCCCTAGCACATATCTCATAAAAATACAAGTCTGAAAAATATACATGTTCCAATGTGTCCCACCAGTCCAGTTAGTAACTAAAGCTTATACTCTTATATCTAAACTACTTAAATGACATCACTGGTTAAATCTAGTAAATTAATGCA
This sequence comes from Orobanche coerulescens, assembly GCA_033398695.1. Taxonomy (NCBI): domain Eukaryota; kingdom Viridiplantae; phylum Streptophyta; class Magnoliopsida; order Lamiales; family Orobanchaceae; genus Orobanche; species Orobanche coerulescens. The sequence goes on from CM065813.1 coordinate 21,730,294, forward strand.
CATACAACCCTATAAATCTATCATTTCACTTTTAATTCCTAGAAGAATAAAGAACCCTTTAGATTAGGTACCTGGACAAAGAAATCAGCATAGACAAGAATTCATACAGCATCAGCAAAATATATAATAAGCAAGAAATTTCAGGTGAACTTGCTTCAGGCTCCAACATTGCAAAAAAAAATGTTTCCCCTTTTTCTATTTTTCACAAGTAACACAAGTAGATCTCAATATATAGTTTATGTAGTGACTACTGAAATATACAACATGCGACATCTTTGTCAGTGTTACAAGTATTATTCATACATATCATGTATGTTGGAATCTGGAGCAAGCATAAAATTTAAAGGTAACCAATTGGTTGAACTAGCCTGTTTATCTCTTTTACTTTGTTCAGATCCAAGACCGCAACCTGTGAGTCTCCACCATCTACACCAAACACAGAAAATAGGCTGTTCCCCTCGGGATGCCAGGCAATATCTTCCGGCCATCTCCTTTGCTTGACAGATAAACAATCAGTGCTACTTAAACAATTGGCACTTGATTTGACATTTACAAAACAAAAAACTTTAATAAAAAAAATTAAACATCTAAGTCAGTCATTAACCAAAATAAATAAAGATAAAAATATATTTCTGTGCAATATTACATTATTAATTTAAATAGTTGCAGCATCGAGCAAGTTCAAGTAAATAAAGCTCATTATGATGCATTTTAGTATTTCCAACTTGAAAGAGGAAAACAGAAGAAAAAAACTGTATGACAAGGAAAATAAGAAAAGCATTACCAGCATTAGCAGGAATAAGAAAAGCATTACCAGCATCTAAGTTCAATGAACATCAGGCATCCAACAAAGATTAGCTCATAACTAATCATACTTACAAAGTCATATGCAATAAAATTCATTCCTCACACGGTATCACACAAAATGAAACACAAAATTATCCAACAAAGTCCAACTAAGGATATGAAATTTCACCTGTTTAAAAAGTCGAAACAAAGTAGGCCGCAGATGATCCGCTCAACCAAGTCATCTACGTGGTAAGTTTCATATCTATGAATTCATCAAAAAGCTCCTTTGTAAAAACATTGTAGTTGAAGATCTTCATGATTATAATAATACTTTGAACTTCCGTCCAAGATAAGGGCTAATTACAAAAATTTCACCAAGTTTAAGCTAAAAAAACTATCTATCTTCACCAAAACTTTTAATACCTCCTCAAGTTTGTATTTGTTTTGCAAATACTCCGTTAATAGGTGCAATTTGTTTAATAGAAACGTGTAAAGGGCGATTGTGATTCGAGAGATATGATTTTTTCCTTTTTGTAATTAGGCTAAACCTTAAGAGTAGTAATCACAAAAATCATTATATTCTGCAATAAGATGACAAAGCGCAAGTGAGAGGAGACCAAAAATGTAATTATAATCTTGAAACATGTCGAGCATGACAGGCCTCGGCCAAGCAAGTCATGCGAGATGAATAATGTAACTATTAATATTGAGACATCGAGCATGACAAGTCCCGGCCATGCAACAAGATGATATATCAAGACATTTATATCTTCGAGAAAGAACAAACACATTCCCGGCAAAGGAAAAAGCATTACGAGAAAATCTAGCAGAAAGTTAGCATAAAGTTTCACTCAAGATACTAGCTCAGAAATCCTCATTTATGTATTTCAATTGCCACGGTAAAAAGCAGATCATATTAAAAGATAATAAAAGTACATCAATCCGGAACTAAAAAGGTCTAGTAATAAGGAAAAAAGCGATAAGTGATACTTGATAACATAATAATAAATAAGAGCCAAATATTCTAGAACAAAAGTTCAATTGCCAATGTCCTTTTAATCAAACACAATATTATCAATCAAATCCACTACTTAAACAATTGGCACTTGATCGACATTTACAAAACAAAAACTTTAATAAAAAAAATTAAACATCTAAGTCAGTCATTAACCAAAATAAATAAAGATAAAAACACATTTCTGTGCAGTATTACATTATTAATTTAAATAGTTGCAGCATCGAGCAAGTTCAAGTAAATAAAGCTCATTATTATGCATTTTAGTATTTCCAACTTGAAAGAGGAAAACAGAAGAAAAAAACTGTATGACAAGGAAAATAAGAAAAGCATTACCAGCATTAGCAGGAATAAGAAAAGCATTACCAGCAAAGTTCAATGAACATCAGACATCCAACAAAGATTAGCTCATAACTAATCATACTTACAAAGTCATATGCAATAAAATTCATTCCTCACACGGTATCACACAAAATGAAACACAATATTGAGATATCATGCGCATTTATAAAAACTCCACAAATTAGTTGCATATATATATATATATATATATATAGTGGTTGAAATGTAAAAAATGCAAAAAAAAAAATTTCATTGAGTCACCGCTGTGAACCCTACTACAATACCTATAACAAGCATGAATGAACCGCTGTGAACCCTACTACAATACCTATAACAAGCATGAATGAACGTATAAACATTGATGAGAAAACTGACCTGGGTGGTTTTACCACTACCAGTTTCACCGAAAAGAATTATTGTTTGATTGGCTCGAAGCATCATCAGAAAGTCATCCTTCTGCTGCCACACAGGGAAAGTCTTCTTCTTCTCCAAAATCTCATAATATCTCTAAGAATACCGTCACCCGTTTCAATTTTTTATCATCGAGGGCACTCCAGAAGAAGTGAATGAGGCCCCGCCATGGATTTCTTCCCTGATGCCGCCATCTAGATACGATTCACCTCTGTCACCCCATGCCGCCATGGATTTCTTCTCCATAAATATCGATCTGGTGGACGGCCTTTCGCAAACCTGTCGTAGCAATATAAAGAAAAGAAAAGGAATTATGAGGCAAATGAGAAAGGGGATCGGGAAAAAGTAGAGAGAAAGAAAAAGAAATTATGAGGCAATTGAGAGAGTAGAAGGATTAGAGATGAAGAGGAAAGAAATCGTGAGGCAATTGAGAAAGGGGATCGGGAAGAAGTAGAGAGTAGAAGGATTAGAAAGAAAAAAAATCGTGAGGCAATTGAGAAAGGGGATCGGGAAAAAGTAGAGAGAGAAAAAGAAGAGAAACAGAAGAAAGAGGAGAAAATGGGCGAGGTAGAGAGTTAGGATAAAGAAATGAGAATATGATATGAGGGTTGAGTTTGTTTTGGCTCAAATTCTTTCTATTCATTTTGTGCAAGTATTATGACAGTCTATAAGAGTCACAAAATTATTGTTGTTTAACTTTATGACTGTTCAATGCAGTCATAACACTTATGACAGTCATTAACAGTCATAAATATTTAGATTTATTACTGTTTAGTCTTTGTGACTGTTATTGGCAGTCATAAAATTATGACTGTCATTGGCAGTCACAAATCCAGCGAGTTTCAATGTCAAAAAATCCTGTTTTTGGTGTAGTGTAATAAGTAAACGAAAAAGATAGACCGACTTAAATTCTCCAGCTCGGCCCTATCCAAAATTACGGTCATTAATAAAGTTTAGTGATCCTATTTATTTCATCAATTTATTATTTTCTACGTGCCTTCGATCCATTCGTCCAGATCAGCACACGTGACGTTGACCAAATCAGCTGTCAACAGATTGGCGCTAGAAGAAGGGGTTACCCAACCAAAATTTCGATAAAAAACCATTCCCCGAATATGTCTCACGAAAGCTCTAAAAATCCTTAGCCTGCCACGGAGGAAGAACACCTCCGCAAGGTGGCGGAATGCTTTAAACATCCGACTTTCATCCAGGGCATGGCCGCCCTTATGACACGGGTCACTGGAGGCGGAACCCTTCAGAAACCCAAAGACCAAGCGGAGGCAGAGTCTTAGACGACCCGTCCAGCTGCCTCGAGACCGGATAAAAAGAGGACCGTCTCTCGAGTCGTCGGGGAAGGGGCGAAAAGCCACGGAGAAAGCTCTCATCCCTCTCGAAAAAGTCAGCTTTCTCGCCCCATATCCATTTTCAATCGACTCGGGGCAGGGAAGAGGGTTGAAAAAGTGGCGCTGGCTCCCACTATTCAAAGTCAGAGCCGTACGGAAGAAAAGGCTCCCTTGATCCCAATCTCGATGCAAGCACTACCTCAAACTCCGGGCGATAACTCGAGTGAAATCGAGTTTCTCAAAAACGCCTTATGGAGCTTGCAAACAAAGAACTCCACCATCCCAAAGTTTGGAATGGCTCAAAAGCGAGAGAGTCCCTGGCCCCGGTGTTTAGCGGAACCCCTCCGGAGCGGTTTAAGATCCTTGATTCCACCATACAACGGGAGACCAACCCCAATGCTCATATCGACATTATAACTCCTGGATAGACTGCATGAGTCTCGGGATGCGTTTCGATGCCGAATGTTCTCCTTGACTTTGGGGAGAGGGCCCAGAGATGGTATCGGACGCTGCCCCACCATTCTATCCAGACATAGGCTCAGCTCACAGCGACGTTCCGATCCCATTTCATGGGGTCTCTAGTGCGAGTCGCCCCGCGATCCTCCATCGCCTCCGTCATATAGGGACCAAACGAGTCCCTTAAGGATTATATATCTCGTTTTAATAAACGGATATTGGAGACGGAACCCATGTCAGATGACGCGCTGGCCATTATCGCTCAGGCCGGCCTCTTTAAAAATTCTTTTTTCGTTGGACGGTGTGCCAGAATGTCCCACACACCTATCAAGAAATCTTGGAGCGTGCCAGCTCCCATATTGCTGCCGAGGAAGCTATGCTGGCACCGGTTCTGGTCATGCCCTCCGACCAGAAAGGGTCATACAAAAAGAAAGATGACACGCATGACTATAGAGAGGCCCGCCATGAACCCCGCCGGGAGAATAAGGCCCCTGCCTCCTCCTCGATAGCCCCATCAACCCAGAGCTATCGGGAGCATAGGCCCGAGCTCATGGCTAGCTTTTCCGAAATTTTTTCTGTCGGGGCCGCGACCATATTTGATTAGATAAAAGACAAGAATTTGCTCCAGGTTCCTCGGTCGATCTACAAAGATCAAAAGGATATGGACCAGACCCACTTTTGTAAATACCACGAATCAGCGGTCCATAACACCGAACAGTGCCGGGACCTCGTCGCCGCCCTGATCGCGGTATGCGACGATACTGGATTGAGGCGATTTACCCAGAACCCACCCCGGAATCGCCAGGATCGGTCCAACCCGTCAAGAGCCAAAAGCGATCGGGTGCCTCCAGCCCCTAAGTCCCCCTGGGAAATTCTCACTATCATGGGAATGGCCGAGGTCGACGATCATCGATCAAAGTGGCCGACCCGAGGGATTTCTATCAGTGTCCGAAGAAGCCCCCAAAACCCCCTGCTAGCAGTCACTTTCGAGGAGTCAGATGCAGATGGTTTAGATTATCCCTATTCTGACGCCTTTGTCATCACTCTGCCCATAATGGGGATCCCGGTACACAGATTGTTGGTAGACTCAGGGGCCTATGCCAGCATAATCTACCTTCATACCCTTCGCATGATGAAGGTAGACCAATCCTATGTCAGACCCTGGAACGAGGACATTAGTGGGTTTGCCAACTGCCGCACCTCACCATTGGGGGAAATCGACCTCGCCCAGGAGTTTGGTCAGGGGTCGATCAAGAGAACGAAGATCACTACGTTTAAAATCATCGACGTGCACAGCGACTACAATGCCATCATAGGCCGACCTGTGATGTCAAGGCTGAGGGCCACTCAGTCCACATATCACCTGTGCATGAAGTTCCCCACCCCGAACGGCGTCGGGGTACATAGGAGAGATCAACGGGCCGCTCGAAAATGCAATCTCAGCATCCGGGCTCGCGAAATAAACACCGCAGGGGGCACCTCGGGACGTACACCGGAAGAAATGGGAGCCACAAGCTCCGGACAGCTGGGAGAAGACGCCCTGCTCGAGCAGGAGGCCGAAGGTCCCGGGGCCGCTCAAGCCATCGAAATGGAAATTGACCAGGATGCGGACTGATGCCACAGGCCAGGGAAAGAGCCAATCCTGGAGGAGGATCCTGTCGACCCGCGATACCAGAATCCGAAAGGGAAAATTCACCATGTTGAGCCGACAGAAGAGCTGGACCAGGTCGACATGGACACATCTAACCCCGTCCGACAGCTAAGGATCGACCACAACCTCCAAGAGCCGATCCGCTCCGAGCTAATCTTCCACCTCAGACAGAATTTGGACGTCTTTGCGTGGACCCATTCGGACATGCCGGGGATTGACCCGGAATTCGCGTGCCACCGGCTGAATATTGACCCCAGTTCAAGGCCGGTTATACAGAAGAGGAGGAAAATGGGGCCTGAATGGCAGAAGGGGATAAAAGAGGAAGTGGGAAGTCGATCGACAACGGGTTCATCCGGGAAGCCAGATACCCAACCTGGATGGCCAACCCGATCCTGGTGAAAAAGCCGACCGGGCTATGGAGGCTTTGCATCGACTTCTCTAATCTATCTGCCCAAAATATAGTTATCCCCTGCCCCATATCGACTATATGGTGGACGCAATGTCCGGGCATGAGCTCATGAGTTTTATGGATGCATATTTCGGATATAATCAGATCCCGATGCATCCTACTGATGAAGAAAACACCTCCATCTACTCGGCCTGCGTCCTATATTGCTACCGAATGATGCCTTTCGGGCTCAAAAATGCCGGCGCAACCTACCAACGCCTGGTAAATAAAATGTTCAGTAGCTTGATAGGTCATACGATGGAGGTGTATGTAGATGATATGCTAGTAAAATCTTTGCATTCGGTCGACCATGTAAATGACCTCAATAAAATGTTTGCGATTTTACGAGAGTACAAGATGAAGTTAAATCCAAAGAAATGTTCATTTGGGGTAGGCTCCGGAAAATTTTTCGGCTACATGGTAAGCCAAAGAGGGATTGAAGCCAACCCCGATAAAATCAGGGAAGTCGTGGTAGAAGCACCAATCCTGCAACGACCGGCCGGAGGAGAACCTCTCAATTTATATCTCGCGGTGTCTGACTCCGCGATCAGCGCCGCTCTTATCCGGACGGATAATGCGGTTCAACATCCGGTCTATTATGTTAGTCAGGCCCTTCATGATGCCGAGCTCAGATATGCCACAATGGAAAAGCTGGCCTATGCGCTCATAATGGCGTCCCAGAAGTTAAGACCCTACTTTCTGGAACATCAGGTAGTTGTCCTAACAAACTACCCCGTAAAACAGGTCATGCACCGACCCGACGTATCCGGCCGGATGATCAAATGGGTCGTCGAACTCGGACAGTTTGACTTGACTTTTGAATCGCGCACTGCCATAAAAAGTCAGGTCCTGGCAGATTTCATCGCGGAATTCACACCAGCCATCACACAAGAGAATGACCGATCAGAGGAGTGGTCACTCTACGTGGACGGGTCGTCAACTGCTGACAGGGCAAGAGCAGGAATAGTCCTCGTCAGTCCCAATCAACATTTGTTCTGCTCGGCCATTCGACTGGGTTTTCCGGCCACTAACAATGAAGCAGGGTATGAAGCCCTCCTAGCCGGTCTGGAAATAGTGACCTCCCTCGGTCTCGCTCGCCTCGCTGTCTTAAGTGATTCTCAATTGGTAGTAAACCAAATTAGAGGCGAATACGAGGCCAAGGAACCTAAACTGGTCAAGTATCTCCGCCTGGCGCGGACCCGGCTGTAAGATTTTCGGGGAACTATACAACACATCCCCCGAACCGAGAACATCCAAGCCGACTCCTTGGCCAAACTCGCGTTCATCTCTGGAGCCGAACATATGGACGAGGTCAGCATATGATACCATGCATCACCAGCCCTAGAAATGGCCGAAGTCCAGGCTGCCGAACAATCGGAACCGCATGGATGGATGCAACCTATAATCCGATATCTCCAGAGCAGCGTTTTACCCGAGGACCGAGCCCAGGCACGATCACTTCGAACCCATTCCGCCCGTTTCACCATCGTGGATGGGATTTTATACAAGAGAGGTATTCGGTTCCGTTGCTGAAATGCTTATCCGAGTCGGAGGACGAGTATGCCCTCAGAGAGGTGCACGAGGGTATATGCGGAAACCATTCTGGTGGCCAGGCACTAGCCTATAAATTGATCCGGCAAGGATATTACTGGCCAAAACTTAAAAAAGACGCCATCGAGCTCGTGCGAAAGTCCGTCCGATGCCAAATCTTCGCTCCTCAAATCTGATCCCCGCCAGAAACCCTCACTTCGGTTTATTTCCGTGGCGATTCGCCAAGTGGGGGATTGATCTGATCGGCCACTTACCTAAAGGACGGGGAGTAGTACAATACGCCATCGTCGCAGTTGATTATTTCACAAAATGGACCGAGGCCGAGCCCATGGCACGGACAACCGAACAAAAATAATCAATTTTATTCGGAAGTCGCTCATCTGCCGGTTCAGGATCCCTCAGTCCATTGTATCCGATAATGCCAAACAATTTGACAACGACGGCCTCCCAATACGAAACAACTTTTCCACACCATACTATCCGCAATCCAACGGACAAGTCGAGGCGATTAACAAAATTATAAAACAGCACCTCAAGACCCATCTCGGAGAACTCAAAGGTTCCTGGCCCGAAGAACTCCCTGGAGCCTTATGGGCTTATAGAACAATGCATCGGTCCGCCACTGGAGAAACACCTTTCTCCTTAGCTTTCGGTACTGAGGCAGTCATCCCGATCGAAATCGGGTCACATACCTATCGGGTAACCCATTTCGAAGAACAAGATAACAACTTGGCCCTCCAAGTGAGCCTGGACCTCATCGCCAAAAAATGGAGCCAAGCAAAAATGCGGAACGCCATCTATAAAAGAAGATGCGAAAAATATTACAGCTCCAAGGTTCACCATAGACGTTTCCAGGCCGGAGACCTCGTTCTTAAATGGGTATTGGGACCGGATCCGGGACCACTTAAGCCCAAATGGGAAGGACCGTACAAGATTAGTGAAGTCCTTCAGAACGGAGCCCACCGGCTAGAATATCTGAACGGCCAGGGATTAACTCATCCGTGGAATGCTATGTATTTAAAAAGGTATTATCAATAAAATTTGACTTTATTCCATTCTTAGCTTTGGCACTGTATAAGACCGAGCTCGCCTCGGCACCTCATAAGACCGGCTCATCTGGCACTATGAGACTGAGCTCGCCTCGGCACCTCATAAGACCGGCTCATCCGGCACTATAAGACCGAGCTCGCCTCGGCACCTCATAAAATTGGCTCATCCGGCACTATAAGATCGAGCTCGCCTCGGCACCTCATAAGACCGGCTCATCCGGCACTATAAGACCGAGCTCGCCTCGGCACCTCATAAGACCGGATCATCTGGCACTATAAGACCGGGCTCGCCTCGGCACCTCATAAGACCGGCTCATCTGGCACTAAAAGACCGAGCTCGCCTCGGCACTATGAAAGTCCGAGCTCGCCTCGGCACAACCAACAGAAAATGAACAAGAAAGAAAGACAACGGTCGAACCAATTTGGCCCAAACATCCAGAAGAAAGCAACTAAACAGGTGCTATAAAGAAGATTTTATTCATTTAAGGAGGCATTTCTACAAAGTACATGCGATAAAAACAAAGGAAAAGAAAAACTGGCACGCAGGCCATACTGTAACACCCCCAATCCACTCAGGGATATTACACGCCGTAGACCCTCTCCTCGAAGATCTACCAGGCTGGTACAACATTTAACATCTCGACAATGCCTTCAAGGCTAAATGACTCAGTAGACCGATTTGGTCTTTCAATAAAATATACAACTCAATTACAACATATACCCACGCAGGGGTCAAAGTACAATAAACTCCGTCTAACGGGGAAAAGATCTTGCGTGGAAAAGAAAATACAACTTGTCCAATACGACATCATCGGTTCCTCGTGTGATTAGTATCGTTGATCTTTCATCATCCTTCGTGCCGACCCCGTGTTATGCTCCAAAACCCGAATGCAAAAATAGACATCCACCCCGAATACTGGGGTTAGCAAACTCCTTGTTTTGATAGTGCAAATACAAAGTGCAAATACGAGCCATACAATTCACATTCCACGAATAACAATAACCAGGAATCCTCAAAGATCCAAACAAAACGAAAAGTACTTCTCGAGGCAAGGGTTTGAGAAAATATTTCAAAATCGAAATACCATAAACCAATGGAAATAATTTATAAGACGGTTTAGGATGCCATCGAGAGTTTTAATAGAAAACCATTTAGGATTATCAAATCCTACTTTTCAAAATCCACAAGACAAAAGGGGTCACCGCCCCAAAAGTTTACTTTCCGTAAAATCACCTTTACCAAACCGTTGGGATTTTAGCCCCAAATCCGTAAAAGGACTTTTACAAAAATGTTGGGATTTTAGCCCCAAATCTCATCAACTCACAGTACGCAAGAACGACCACAAGGTTCGTCTCCCAACATCAAAATCCACAAATAAAGGATTTAAAACAAACAACAAAATACTCTAGAGCCATCCTAGCCAAGTAGGCCAAACGAACAACTTACCTCTTACACACTTAGTCAATGCATGCAAATGAAAACCGTTCAAAAGCACTCATTTCCGGAAATGCCAATGATCAAACCACATTTATAAAATGCACCACAATTAACCGCGGACCCACAGCTTCGTGGATCCCTGCCGAGACCCCGTCGGATCTAACCCACAGTGGTTAAAAGCAAGCTCGCGGTTCCACAGCTTCGTGGAGCCCTACCGAGACCCCGTCGGATCTAACCCGCAGTGAGCATACACACACACACGTTACTCATGCAATACTAACATGCTAAGAATGTAAGTTCATTAAGAATACTCACTAGAGATGGCCCTTAACTCGACACCATTATCAAACTCTTCAAAACACAATAACAAGATTAAATACGGAATACACGATTCCATAACTTTAAACAATAGGAGTATCATCATAAAAATCCTTTAACGTTCAAAATAATCAAATCATAATCAATTCTCAAAGTACTGTTCACAAAACACACGCGTTTTGAAAGAAAGCCTTTAACGAGGCCAAGCGAAATCCTTTGAAACTTCATTTCAAATAACCAAATAAACACATCAAGGCGACCACCGATCATCATATCCATAAACGAGAAAGTATGGGCAAGGTACTTGCCTCGATACCACGAGCACCGAACCACGAACGGATACGGCTCAACGGGAAGCTTGGGCGCCCGATGCTAACGAAAGGAAGACGACAATGAACGGGCGGAAGAATCAAGGGCGACCGCGAGGAAGCGAAAATGAACCTAACGATTCGAATAGCACAATCATAACCACTTCTAAACGATTATGGAAATGGAATACACCCGGAAACCCGCCTACGATCCATGTATATTCATACCGAAAACAACAACGAGGGCGGACCACAACCAACCCTCTCGATTCCGTAAAAATCCACAAAATATCCATGAATCCGTAGGAAAACTAAAGATACTAACAATATTAATAGTATACATCATGAATCCACCAACAAAATGGAACGAATCGGAAGAAAAACCCAAAACCCCCAATTTAATCGAAAATAGGGTTTTAGAATATTACCTTACGAGATTCAAGTACCAAGATCCGTAGAACACGCGTTAGATTGATTGCCCGAGCCTCACAACCGAAGAAAAATGGTGAAAATCAACCCCCCAATGGATATGGATGAAGAACCCTTCCCCTCTCTCTCACTCTCTCTCGCGATGCAGGTGAAAATGAGGGAGAAGACGACCGATTTCGTCTAATAAAGACGAACTGCACGATTAACACCGTGTGCGCGGCACGGCCGAAGTGTGCCGCAGCCTGGTAGAAAATTTACTCCTGTGTTTTGGCATTGTGCGCGGCACGGCCTGCGTGTGCCGCGGCACCCTGACAGGCGGGTTTTGGTCGCAGATGTCACACGGGTGTGCCGCGGCACCGGACGGATGTGCCGCGGCTTGACTTCGGCTGCGTGCCGCGGCATCGGATGGGTGTGCGCGGCACAGTCTGATTCGCTCGACCATCGATTGGAGAAATATGTGTGCCGCGGCACACTGTCTTATCCGCGGCCCACACCCCCTTTTGGGTCCCAAAATGATGAAAATGATCCGGAAGAGAATAAAACGATAGGAATCAATATTTGGGAACCAATAACACGAAATGGATCCGCGGCAACCCGAAGCGGCGGTTCGCACATCAATAACGAAAATACAGTTCAACGGTTGACGGAAGGACACCTTTGAAAGGTATACGAGAGTCACTACGATCGAAATACACCAAAAAAATAAAATTACCGAATTGAAATTGCGGATATTACATTCTACCCTCCTTAAAAGAAGTTTCGTCCGAAACTTAAAACAAGTAGGAGAAGCAATATCTCCGAGGAAAACTCAACGAGATACACAAGAAATGCGTAACTTACGCCCATCAAACGTTACAAGCAACGCGAAGAAATAAACGGCGTGAAAACACGCTCCACGACCAACGCAACGTCGCCGTTAGGGATACAATAAAACCAACAATTGTGGCGTCATCAAGCGGATGATATAGCCAAGTCAATTATCCGACAATCACAAAACACAACGAACGAAAGTCGTATGATTGACCAACCCAACGGTACATCAATCAAACGCGAGCCATTCTTGAACTAATACGGAATTCCACCGCCCAAGGATTGAAAGATCGAAAACGAGACTAATTTCCCAAACTTAAGGGAATTACGAAACAGTCTGAACGTTCAACAATCACGAAACGAGATCAACAAAAACCGAACAATCAAACGATCGAACCAAAAAAAAGATCGAGACAACAAAAATCGAACGATCATGTTCGGATCACGAAGAACAATAAGGTTCAACCGACAACTCCGAGGTTCACACCTCGACTCGAGACAAAACATGATCCGGTGAGAACAACAAGATGCACACTCGCATAAGATCCACAGGAAAGGGAATAATGATTGAAAGGTCACAACGACGAACGAGTAATTCCGAAATACCACCCTCGTTCGATCAACAAAAGCAAGGGGCAGGACAAGCTCATAAAATGTCAATGAACATGATGAGTCGACAAAGTCGAAAACACAAGAGTTCCAAATTCGATCCACTTCGAATAAAAGAACTAATAGAACCAAATGATGTTACTCCCGAACAAGGTTCACAAGAATCGAACCGAACTCGAAAAAAGTCACATCGATAACCAGATCGGCCCACAACAAGATCACAGCTCGTTCGAACGATGAAACCGAAATACAGAACAAGTTCATAAAGTGTCAACGAACATGAGTGAATCGATAGACTGGAGAAAGAGAAAATACAGAAGTCAAAATAGTACGGGCATTACCTCCGACCTCGTCCACGAAATTCACAAAAACGGGAGCAAGGTAACAAGACATTAAACAACCGACACATAACGGAACGATCACCGATGCACACGGTCATACCAAACCAAACTCTCACAGCTCGCACATGCGCGACAACGCAGAAATCACCACGAGGCGACAACATTCAACACCAACATTCCACCTCTCACAGAGGGCTAACACAACAAATGTGTGGAAAACGACTCAACGCTCACACCGCCAATTCGGTCATACTCGGGAGCAAACATCAAAATGACAACGCGAACATCATACATATATACCCAGCCCTCAAACGGGAATGGATAGGTTTTAAAAACGAAAACCTCATTTTGAAAATAATTTGAAGAATACTGGTTGATCTTGAGTATCACCTTTCAAAAAGTACAAACGTGAAACATCGTTATCGAGACTTTGGAGAACCGTTTCGCATTTGATAAAAATGAGGACACTTTCTCTTAGTGAAAACTTTCAGAATATTCGACCCTCGGGTCTAGATAAAAGTGTTTCTAAAACATTGAAAATATCTCAAAACATTTTGGTCCTCGAGGCAGAAAATTTTTGAAATATATTGTGGTACCTGGACGTACCACAAGAAAATAACTCATTTGAAAAAAATATGTCTCGAAATTTATTTCTAAGATACTCAAGTTTTCGAAAATAATTCAATGCCAAAAGGACGATGCCAAAAAGGCTAGAATGCCCAAAAATTTCAGGTAGTCACACGGAACATCATAGCGCTGTGGGTCCCGCGTCGGAACCCCAGGCTAAAAACCATTTACAAAAATGCCAAAAAGGCTGATGACGGTAATATTTCAAAAACTAACGAAAGCCATTTACAAAATACTAAATACCGTCAAAAGAATTTCGCCAACGCGATCAAGGCCATAATGCCAAAAACTCGGTTAAGGGAAGCGGTTATCGAAATAAAACTCGGTCGGTAAAATACCGAAAGTCATTACAAAAGAACTCACGCAGCGGATAAAAGAAATACAGTTCAACATGCACAATCCAGCAACACTACTCCTCATAAGAACAAAATATTAGAGTCAAATAACCACATTCAGAACAAAACCACTGGCCCCATTCGAGGCCTCTAAAGACCCTACCGCACTGGCTAGTGAACAAGTCGAACGTGTATAAGTACAAAGCTTCCACAAGAGAACTTGTAAAACGTGCAAATCGATTCGAAAATCATCAGCAACAGACAAAAACAATAATAAAAGACATCACAAGCGACGACACTCCTCGTATAAATCAAATACGAGAGTCGATTAAATACATATCGTGAAATCAAAATCCATATAAGGATTCCATCACTTAACAAATAATCATAAAAATAGCTCGTGTCTCACGAGGCACAACACAAAGAAGGGAGACTTACTTCCACAGGTCGCACGAAGATGATGATCGCCCCACGATACTAATCACGACCAACAAACTCAAACGATGCGTCGCGACACGACTCAGTCAGACTAAATCCGACGAGACAGAACTCAATAGACACCACTGACCCGACAGCCTCGGTTTCCACAACCTAAGCTCCGATACCATTTATGTAACACCCCCAATCCACTCAGGGATATTACACACCGTAGACCCTCTCCTCGAAGATCTACCAGGCTGGTACAACATTTAACATCTCGACAATGCCTTCAAGGCTAAATGACTCAGTAGACCGATTTGGTCTTTCAATAAAATATACAACTCAATTACAACATATACCCACGCAGGGGTCAAAGTACAATAAACTCCCGTACAACGGGAAAAGATCTTGCGTGGAAAAGAAAATACAACTAGACCAATTCGACATCAAAGGATCCTCGTGTGATTAGTATCGTTCATCTTTCTTCATCCTTCGTGCAGACCGTGTTATGCTCCAAAACCCGAATGCAAAAATAGACATCCACCCCGAATACTCGGGGTTAGCAAACTCCTTTGTTTTGCTAGTGCAAATACAAAGTGCAAATACGAGCCATACAATTCACATTCCACGAATAACAATAACCAGGAATCCTCAAAAATCCAAACAAAACGAAAAGTACTTCTCGAGGCAAGGGTTTGAGAAAACATTTCAAAATCGAAATACCATAAACCAATGGAAATAATTTATAAGACGGTTTAGGATGCCATCGAGAGTTTTAATAGAAAACCATTTAGGATTATCAAATCCTACTTTTCGAAATCCACAAGACAAAAGGGGTCACCGCCCCAAAAGTTTACTTTCCGTAAAATCACCTTTACCAAATTGTTGGGATTTTAGCCCTAAATCCGTAAAAGGACTTTTACAAAAATGTTGGGATTTTAGCCCCAAATCTCATCAACTCACAGTACGCAAGAACGACCACAAGGTTCGTCTCCCAACATCAAAATCCACAAATAAAGGATTTAAAACAAACAACAAAATACTCTAGAGCCATCCTAGCCAAGTAGGCCAAACGAACAACTTACCTCTTACACACTTAGTCAATGCATGCAAATGAAAACCGTTCAAAAACACTCATTTCCGGAAATGCCAATGATCAAACCACATTTATAAAATGCACCACAATTAACCGCGGACCCACAACTTCGTGGATCCCTGCCGAGACCCCGTCGGATCTAACCCACAGTGGTTAAAAGCAAGCTCGCGGTTCCACAGCTTCGTGGAGCCCTACCGAGACCCCGTCGGATCTAACCCGCAGTGAGCATACACACACACACGTTACTCATGCAATACTAACATGCTAAGAATGTAAGTTCATTAAGAATACTCACTAGAGATGGCCCTTAACTCGACACCATTATCAAACTCTTCAAAACACAATAACAAGATTAAATACGGAATACACGATTCCATAACTTTAAACAATAGGAGTATCATCATAAAAATCCTTTAACGTTCAAAATAATCAAATCATAATCAATTCTCAAAGTACCGTTCACAAAACACACGCGTTTTGAAAGAAAGCCTTTAACGAGGCCAAACCGAAATCCTTTGAAACTTCATTTCAAATAACCAAATAAACACATCAAGACGACCACCGATCATCATATCCATAAACGAGAAAGTATGGGCAAGGTACTTGCCTCGATACCACGAGCACCGAACCACGAACGGATACGGCTCAACGGGAAGCTTGGGCGCCCGATGCTAACGAAAAGGAAGACGACAATGAACGGAGCGGAAGAATCAAGCACGACCGCGAGGAAGCGAAAATGAACCTAACGATTCGAATAGCACAATCATAACCACTTCTAAACGATTATGGAAATGGAATACACCGGAAACCCGCCTACGATCCATGTATATTCATACGAAAACAACAACGAGGCGGACCACAACCAACCCTCTCGATTAGTAAAAATCCACAAAATATCCATGAATCCGTAGGAAAACTAAAGATACTAACAATATTAATAGTATACATCATGAATCCACCAACAAAATGGAACGAATCGGAAGAAAAACCCAAAACCCCAATTTAATCGAAAATAGGGTTTTAGAATATTACCTTACGAGATTCAAGTACCAAGATCCGTAGAACACGCGTTAGATTGATTGCAGAGCCTCACAAGAAGAAAAATGGTGAAAATCAACCCCCAATGGATATGGATGAAGAACCCTTCCCTCTCTCTCACTCTCTCTCGCGATGCGGTGAAAATGAGGAGAAGGCGACCGATTTCGTCTAATAAAGACGAATCGCACTGATTGACCGTGTGCAGCGCTGGCCAAGTGTGCCGCGCACAGCCGAAAATTTACTCCTGTGTTTTGGCATTGTGCCGCGGCACGGCTTTGTGTGTGCCGCGGCACCTGCAGACAGCGGTTTTGGTCGCAGATGTCACACGGGTGTGCCGCGGCACCGGACGGATGTGCCGCGGCACTGACTCGGCACTGTGCCGCGGCACCGGATGGGTGTGCCGCGGCACACAGTACAGTTCGCTCGACCATCGACTGGAGAAATATGTGTGCCGCGACACACCTGTCTTGTGCCGCGGCTCACACCCCCTTTTGGGTCCCAAAATGATGAAAATGATCCGGAAAGAGAATAAAACGATAGGAATCAATATTTGGGAACCAATAACACGAAATGGATCCGCGGCAACCCCGAAACGGCAGTTCCGCACATCAATAACGAAAATACAGTTCAACAGTTGACAGGAAGGACACACTGAAAGGTATACGAGAGTCACTACGATCGAGAAATACACCAAAAAAAAAAAAATTGCCGAATTCGAAATTGCGGATATTACACATACATAAAACCAAATCAGAAAAAAACTACTCGTCTCCGCCATCCCGGTCAGCCGTTTGGAAGGATTGTCCTTCACCCTCACCAGGGGGAGCTGATTCTGGATCTCCAACATCCTCGACGGCCTTCGGCTCATCAGCTCCAAGAGACTCAACCTGCAGGTCGGCCGCCTGAGACACTATATAGGCCTGGACCTCCTCAAATGTCTTCCCTTCCTTCATGAGATCTAATATCTCGTAGCAGGTGGATACATAGTTTAGGTTGATCAGCTCCTCGAAATCATACGTCTTCTTAAAGGCATCCGCCCCCTCGGCCAGACCCTTGGCATAGCCCTCGGCTTCGCAGACACCGACTCACTCGGTCATACGTTCAATTTGAGCAGTGGTTTCTTTCCGATAAGCATCGTGCTCTGCCCTGGTCTCTAAACACCGCTGATGCGCTAGTTCGGCCGACTTAGTCATCTCTCCGGCTCGCACTTTCCACATATCGGCCTCAAGGTCCCGGCTCTCCAAAATCTCCATGTCACCCTTCAGGAAGACTATCTCCTCCTCCAATGACTTAATCACGGAAGGACAGGGATGGTGCTCCTCCCGGAGGGCTTGAAGCTCGGCCGCCACCTTCTTGTGCTTCTCAACCAAGGCCATTAACTCCTCGGTGGCCTTCACATAAGTGCACATTGCACGGCCGATCAGAGCATTTCCAAATTGGATATGCTCAGCCGGATCCCTATCATTAGTCACCATCTCCAGCTTGGGTGTCCAACCCCGAATAGGGATGTGGCTGGACGCAGCCACCGCCGGAGGAACTCGGTCGAGCATCTCGGCAGTTGGGGTAGCCGCCCAGACATAATCGAGGAACTAGCGCGCCCGCCGCCCCTTCATCTGAGCACAGGGTTCCTCCCGGTCCTTATTAACCGAAAGGTAATGCCCCTCCAAATCGACTAAGGCCTCCTTGCCAGTCGCACGACCTATCCGGACAGGACTCGGCACGGATATAGGGACTTCAGGAGTGGGTTGAGCCTCCGCCTTGTTCACGCTGCCCTCCGGATCGGTCTCACCCTTTTTTCGCTTGCCCGCGTGCTCCCTCCATTCGGCGGCCTCGGCGGCTAGTCTCGCCACGTGCTGCGCAGGCGTTTCCTTCCTCCCAGACGAAACCTTGACCCTGGGGACTGGAAAAGGAAGAAAGATTAAAAAAAAATACCTGAGGAAGACATGATACTCGGATCGGTGGATCGAAGGCCGACCGCCTAGAGGTCTTCTTCAGTAACTAAAAGATGCGACTTCCTCTGCTCAGCGGAAGATCCAGAAGCTCTTCAATCCGGTCGTCAAACTCGGAGAATGTTTCCTACACCGGAATGCATTCTGCACAGAAAGCGAATGATGAGCGTTAGACAAAAAAAAAGAACAGAATACGAAAACACAACACTTACGCATTTTTGCAATAAAGTGTAGGGGGGTCTGAAGCTCCACGTCTATGACGCCAGGCTCAAATTCATCCACCGAGCTCCTCCAAGACCCCCCGACAAAAAGCCACCGCTCCTTCCAACTGTAGATAGTCTCCGACAGATCCATCACCTCCTTGTGCATGGCATGCCGAGTTGTGAGATAAAACCAGCCGGAGCTGAATCTACCAACCGATCTCCACAGGAAGAGACTGTTGAACTCCTCGAAGCTGGGCTCGGGCCAGCCGTGCTGATGAAAGAAGATGAAAAGGCCCACCACCTGAGCCCAAGAATTGGGGTGAATTTGAGCCAGCGGAAGGCCCCACTGCCTCAGCCAACGGGAGAAGGCCAGCAGAAGCGGAAACCTCAACCCTGCGAGAAGAGAACGGTAATACACCGCCGCACAACCGAGAGGCGGATGGTGAGGCCTCTCATCGGGAGTCGGAACAAACATCCGCACCGCAGTCGGGATCTTGAACTGCCGCCGCCAGGCCACCAACTGCTCTTCCGTGACAGTGCTGCGGATCGAGGCTGAGTCCCACTCCGCCTCCACGAAAAGGGACAGCCGAGGCCGAATCCAGGCCGCCTCAGGCTCAACTTTCTCTTCCTCCGAAGCCTCGCCGCTCGCCATCAGCGGCGCCACCACCTCCACGCCTCCAGAATCCGGCAACCTCGCGACCTCGCCGCCTTCCTCCTCGTCGCTCCAGTTGATAAAAAACCCGCCTATAGACATATTCGCCGCTCCGGTGCGGTCCGGCGACATGGTCAACTCCTCCGCCACCGCCTCTGTAACACCCCCAACCCACTCAGGGATATTACACATCGTAGAACCTTTCCTCAAGGATCTACCAGGCTGGTAACAACATAGAACCATCTCAACAATGCCTTTAAGGCTAAAATGACTCAGTAGACCGATTTGGTCTTTCAATAAATACATACAACTCAAACACATTCCATGCCCACGCAGGGGTCGAATAAAACACACTCCCGTGCAACGGGAAAGAAAACTGCAGCGGAAATAAAATACAACTAAACCAATGACATCATGCGGATCCTCTTGTGATTAGTATCGTTCATCTTTCATCATCCGTCGTGCCGACCCTGTGTTATGCTCCCAAACCTGAATGCAAAAAAACAGACATCCATCCCCCGAATACTCGGGGGTTAACAAAACTCCACTATTTTGTTAGTGCAAGAACAAAGTCAAAATATAAGCCATACAATACAAGTTCCAAGGACAATAAGAACCAGGAATCCTCAAAGATCCAAACGTAACGAAAAGTACTTCCCGATGCAAGAGTTTGGGTAAAATATTCCAAAACCGAAAGATCACAAATCAAGGGAAAACAATTTATAAAACAGTTTAAAATGCCATCGAGAGTTTTAATAGAAAACAATTTAGGATTACCGAATCCTTATGTTTCCAAAATCAACAGGGGTCACCGCCCAAAGGTTTTGTTTTTACAAATGAAACCAACAACAATACACAAGTTTAAAACACACGTCATGCGTCCTCGATGGACATAAAATACACACGCACCCGTGAAGTTTCACTCGTGAATCCAGGTCGAAACCATTGGACTCCCTCTGTGTCCCCGTCGAACCCTCCCGAGGTGAGCAAACACATTCACAAAACATACACACCAACCTGTGAAGTTTTTACTCGTGAATCCAGGGCGAAACCATTGGACTCCCTCCGTGGCCCCGTCGAACCCTCCCGAGGTGAGCAAAATACATTCACTAAACATACACACCAACCTGTGAAGTTTTTACTCGTGAATCCAGGGCGAAACCATTGGACTCCCTCCGTGGCCCCGTCGAACCCTCCCGAGGTGAGCAAAATACATTCACTAAACAAGCATCGCCTAGGACCGGGACAAAGCCACGAATCCCACTCGAGGCCCCGTCGGACCCTCCTGAGCTGGCTAGCGAAACAATCAAGCACACACATCGCCTAGGACCGGGACAAAGCCACAAATCCCACTCGAGGCCTCGAAGGACCCTCCCGAGCTGGCTAGCGAAACAATCAAGTACAAATAGCATATCACACCAAGGATATTCAAATAATTCACCCAGAGGCATCAAACACTCACGCTAGCCCGGCAGTACTAGCGCACGTTATTAGGCCGGCCAGCGCCCAGCCGCCATGACTCGACGATTCGGTTTTCTGAAAACGCACGGAACGAACACGACGAAATGCTCGCAGACAACATCATCGATCCAAAACGAAATATCATGCAACAATTTATCGCACGTGACCAAGAAAAAGGGTCAAGACAACAATTACGAATGCGGATACCCACAACTTTGGGTAAATTACAAAATATCCCAAAACGCTCGAAAATCACGATACGTGACCGAATAACCAAACTGAAATTCACAACACGTCTAACAAAGTTCAACGGACTTACGGGAAACTCGAAACAATAGTTTCGAACGAGATTCACAAGAATCGAACTCGAATGCGGAAAAGTCGCTAAGAAACACGAAACTCAACAATACGACACCGAAACGAACTCGAATGTCAAAAAGTGTAGAATTAATCATTCAAAGAATGACAAAACGGTCATGAGTGAGTCGTCAAAACGGACTTTCGCCGAAATTTTTTTACCGGAAATCGAAATTACGGGTATTACAGCCTCGTCCCTCAGATCCGACATCCTAAATCAAAAAGAAGAAGAGACTCACCGGAAATTTCTCTCTGAAATCGGGCAAGATACCAAAGCTCTGGTTTTTCTCTCTGCAAAAATCAGGCATAAAAATGGCGGAAGGAAGAAGAAGAGAAGAGGGTAAAGGGGAACCCTTTATTTGTAGGAAGGAAGGGAATGCGTAGCTGAACCGTCGCATGACACGCAACGCGTGGAACAATAACACGAGCTGAATCGTCGCGAAGACCAAGGACGTGTGGACGCGCTGCCAAATCAAATCCCACCTCGTGTCCCTCATTATGACACTAGTATACGGAAATCGAACACGCACGTCCCTCGAAAAGACGCCCCTTCGAGAATCTGGTTCTCCTCAGCAAGATGGATCGGTCTAACTATATAACGACTCCAGCTCCAACCCCCGGCATGGCCCTGGACTCGGGGGCCCTTGTTGATAGCCCGTCCGTCCTGGCATCCACGTCAGCGCTCCTAGCCAGCTCAACCGCCACGAGGGAGAGAACCATAAGGGGAAAGAACCGGCTCAGAGACAAACAGGCCGAGCAGAGCGACAAAAGAGCCGACCGGGCACGACTCGGATCTCCACCCAGGCCCGTTAAAAGCCAGACCGGGCAGAAACATAAGGCCCGACCTGATGACCAGATCGGAAGGGCCGACCAGGTACCAGAAAATATATTCCCAACCACAATCGTGATATGACCGATCAGAGCAGCGAGAAACCCAAGGGCCGACCCCAGAATCGGCCACAACGGATAAGTATTGCCATAAGTATGAAGAACAAGCAGGCAGGACATGCGGAACAGGCACACAGGACAGTTAATGCTTACTGTCCTCCCCCTTCCCAAAACAGTCCCCAGAGGCCGCCACGTGTCTGAGGCGCGCTCTCCCTCTAACAGGTGTTTGGAAGCATTCCCAAACATTCTGTTGCTACCCAAAATATTATCCGGAGATAGATATTGCTGGAATGGATGGGATAGCAAACAAATGCAAGAGCACTTCCGTGAGAGAGATAAATAACACAAGATTTGCCGGGGTTGTTAGTCCCGGGCTTGAATGCTCTCGCGAGATATTATTAATACCGATATTCGGGGATACAAGTACTAATGTAAGAATACAATTACAATGAGTGTAAAGTTTCTTGTTATCTTAGCTAGTGAGCGTGTAGATTGCCGGAAGAACCAGATTTGATGCTCTGTGAGTTCTTGTAACAAAGGTGATGAACAGTCGCGGCGGTGAGAGATCGACCGCCTCTCACGGCGAGTATTTTGTTGGATGTTTGGGCTTCTGGGCTTATGAATCCCTCGGAATCTGTCTAGTGGAGACTTGCTGCTTCTGCCGATCGTCTTCTGGACGAGAGATTTGGAGAGAGAAGTCCTGAGATGGATTCCGGTGAGATAGCCGGGAGCTTGATGATATGTATGTTCTTTAGTATTTCCGTGAATGTATCGGAATGTGAGAGAATGAGCTCTGAGCGTAAGTCAGAATGAATTCGGAACTGTAGTGGATGAGTTCTGAACTGTTGGTTAAAATGAATTCTGAACTGAGAACCTTTTTCCAGTAGGAGGAGGTTCTCTATTTATAGGGCTTGGATCCGCCGGGCGATCGCCTTTACTGCAATATAATAATCGGGCGATCGTCTTTTAGCACATGGGCCTGTCCCTTCAAAGCCTGCAGGAGTTGTTGGCAGTCAACTACTCGGTCCAATGGGGAGCTTACACGCGTCCTGAGTTAGTCACATGCGGCCCTACTGACCACTTTCGGCGCACATGCCGGTAGGTGGGGTAGGTGACAGGCTTTGGTCAAAGATCTTGTCAGTTAGCAAAAGATCTTGTCAGCGCCTTTTATGGATCTGCACGTGGGTGCTTTTCTGAGATCCAGTCCTCGATGACTTGGACCGGCGATCATCTCGCCGGGGCGCAGTCGATTGCCCTTAGCCGGTTAGTAGAGCAGATCGCCCGGCCAAAGGGCGATCGCCCGGGAGTCGATCGCTGTGCACTGATGGTGGTTTGATATCTTCGACTTGGCGAGCTAGTCGTGGTTTGACCGGAGTTGACTTGGTCGCTCGGCCTTATAGTCGATCGCTGTCGGGATGAATAAATCGTGACACAACAATTGCCCTCACCTCGCTCATACGTTTGGAAACGTGGGGTGAGGTGGCTTTCTGGCGATCGAAGCTTTTGACGAGCGACTAAGTGTTTTATTGAATCGCGATCGTCTTTGGTGATATACTGGATTTGGACGACTGGTTGGCCGCCGAATCGCGGAAAAAACAACGGGCGTTGAAAAGTCTCCTCGCACGTGTCGGGCTCCTATCGAGGACGCCAACGGTCATTAATGACTCCTCACGACGCGTCCTCGAAAAGACGCGTACGCGGGTCTCGAGGGGGTCAAGTGCGCGCTGCTTGAGATCCGACCCCCGAGGTTTTCCTTTATTGCAATCGGGTCCCCGCTTTCTCCTATAAAAGGGGGCGCGGGTCAGCCTTACTCACGCGTACGCATTGGAGAAAGAAGGTCCTGCCGCCGAATTTTCAAGATCTAAGCGCCGATCGTCGATCGATTTCACTTTAGGGTAAGAAAATCCTTCTCTTCCTTTCTAACTCGAAAATGGCCGGAACCTCATCGTCGTTTGGAGCGGGAACTAGTTACGCCGCCGGACATCGTGCCGCCCGGGAGAAACTTCTTCCGTCTTCCACTGGAGACGGCGGCTGAGCCATTCGAGCCGGAATCGACCTACTGAAGTTGAGGCTTTGTTCAATGAGGCCGATGTTGCTAGGGAGTGAGCTGGCGAGGAGAGACGATCGCAGATCGAGAGAGATCCGCGATCGGGGCTTATCGGGAGCAACATAGTGATTTCGGACGCCTATAGGGCCTTTCTGAAATAATGGATAGATTGGCGTCTACTCGCGATTCGATTTCGTGGGGATATTCGGTCGCTTATCCCTATGTGCTCCCAAGCGGTCGCAGATCGTGCCGCCTGCCGATCGTTGTGGTCGCTCGCCAAATACGGAGCTCGACGTCCAGGAGAGATCCGCCGTCGAGGACAAGATTCCATGTTCCTTCGATGTGGACATGTTCGCGCCCGCGGAGAATGAACGAGCCGACCAGCCTCTCCGATGGGTATGGTCGCAGTGAGTGAGGCCGCATGGAGGCCGGCCGCGCTTCCTCTCGTCCTTTGCGGTCTCCCATCCGTTGCCGCTTGGAATGTAGCGCCACTTGGCCGCCGAACGCCCGGCTCCAAATCATATGCACTCTCACCCTTTTCGGCGGTCACCGCCTCGTACTGCCTCTCCGCCGTTGGAGATGAACTATTTGTTTAAACCGACGGCACATAGAGGGTTGGTCGGCGGTTACCATATTCAAGGCCGATCTGGCCGGGTGATTCATGGAGTTCGAATAAGATACGGGCGATCGACGAAGTGGTTCTCGGTCGGCAAGTGGAGAGCTTCGCGAGCGACAATCCCATGTGCGAACCGGATATCCCCACCGAATTTCGGGAGAGGAATCCGGTAAGGGTTTAGACTCTCCCTTCGCTTGATGCGTGTTGACCGATCTAATTTGATTGCTTTTGCAGCTTTCATATCCCGGCGATCGAGGAGCCGCCTTCGACTTCCTCGTTGTTTGGGAGCGAATTAGGAGCTTGTCTGGACGACGACCTAGACGCCACTCGGATCAACAAGGAGAGTCGCCGGTTGTCGGCTCGACTATTCCGCTTCCCGAGACATCTCGCGGTGCTGTGTATGACTTTATGCGACCTTCAATTTCTAGGCGATCGCCTTATTTGAAGAGTGTCGACCGTTAGTCGATCGTCTTTAATCGCAGAGGTTCGTTTCCCTCGCTTTTGGAGCCTCGTGGAGATCGCTATGTCGAACCAGGAGTCCTAGGCCGTCTCAAGGCGAAGAGGTCGACTCGGGTTCCACCGCCGCATTGCTTATAGTTCCAGAGGCGGTGCCTCGTGCGAGCCGGATCTCGCGTAGAGCAGTGTCGAGGTTGAGGAGGAAATTCGGAGGAGGGGCTTGGGCGACCGCAAGAGGCCGAGGCCGCAAGAAACTTCGCTTCTGCCCGGCGATGAAGGGCCGATCGCCGCGCCTCCGTCACCATCGTTGCTCCGGAGCGCGAGCCGCCCTCTGCGGCTTTTCTGCGGGAGACGGCGATCGCGGATGCGGAAACTCCTCGAGGGAAACCGTTTTTCGGTCGGGATCCCGCGAAGGCTGAGAGGTAGATAGCATTTTGGTGTTTGAAAATTGCATCTGCATAGGAGTTGTATTAACCTTGGTGTTTTGGTGCAGGATCCGTCGCGCAGACCCGTCTTGTCCACCGATGGTCGTGGATTTCCTGGCGAGTCGATCCCCTCGCCATTCCTGCGACATTCCTCCCTATGTGAGCAAGGCCGTCGCTTTGCCAAGACGTGGACAATCGACTGGATGCGATCGCCCGGCTGCGATCGTCGAGTTCGATGGATGCTGTTGTCGCCCTTTCTCTTCAGACGGCGACCATGGCCGTCCAGGCTGCTCAGGAGTTTGAGGGGCGGCCCTCCACTATTCGCCTTCAGGAGGATCTTGAGGCGGCTCGGAAAGAGAACGCCGAGTTTGCCGACAAGATCGCAGCGATGGAGAAGGACTCCTTGGAGGCGGCCAAGCGGGCGAGCCAGGAGCTCGAGCTGGAGAAGAAGGAGACTGAGAAATTCCGAATGGCGGTCGACCGATTTCGGGACCAGATGCAGAGTGCCGTCCAGGCGAGGAATGTAGCTGAGGAGGAGGCCGATCGCCAGAAGGTGACGATCGCTCGGCTGACCAGCGAGCTGGCGGAGGCGGAAGAGATGGTTGCTGCGAGGGAGGCCGAGCTCCAGGGGTCGCAACAGGCGATGGCCGAGATGAGAGGAGAAGTTGAGGCGACCAAGGCCGATCCCTTCCAAAATTTGGAGTATGTCAGCGAGTTCGCCTATTACTTGGCGTTCGCCGACTCGATCCGAGCGGCTAAGAAGGGAGGCTTGGAGGTCGGTCCTCTTGCCGAGAAGTTCAAGTCATATGCATTGGAGCATCCTCTCACCCGGCTTTCTCCTTGCCGATCTTGGACTCGCGGACATCGGTGTGGATCTCGAGCCGGTATCCGTCTCCATGGGCCTTGCTCATCCCGATGCTCCGGAAGATGAGGGAACCGCGCCGAAGGCTGATGGCGAAGGCCCGGCAGGGGCCTGAGGCGCTTCCTTTTTGATGTTTTTAGCTTACTTTCTTTGTAGTTTGTAGCTTTCTTTTTGTAGCACTTAGGCCTTCGGGCGATCGTGTACTCTATTTTTTCAAGTAATGAAATGAGCATTTGTCTTTCTGACTTATCACTTGAATGAATGGTTATTTTTAAGTCTTTGTTTGACTTTGTACAAATGTGTGAGGAGAGATCGCTGCAGGGTAGTTCCAAATGAATTGATAAACTCATAAGACAACTTTTACAACAAGTTCGATCGCCGCACTACATCCGAAAAAATGACGATCTCCGTATGTGGTTGAATAGCGACGATCGCCGTGTAGGTAGTCCGCACTCTTCCCGCCCTTGTTTTTATTCACTTAGTGGAAGTAAGGGGATGAAAATAATTCCTTGAGTGAGCGGTCTTCAAGTTTGTCGAATCCTCTGGGACGGCCCATCTTGAGGAACCGTGCACGATCGCGGAGTTAGATGTACCGACTCCTTGATCATGTCTTGATGCGCGAAGACAAAGAGTCACTCGTGACTAACTTAAATATGAGGGTCCTCCGATAGCCGTCGCCTCGCCTCGTATTTAAACGAAGGGCGTGCGGTCTCGGTCTAGAGGAGTCCTTGCGCGGGGCAGCGTCGGATGAATCAACTCCGCGCCCGCGGCTTGTTAGCTCTGCTTCCACCTCGGCCAGCCATGGAGATGGCCGACCTCGACGGTGTACGTTGAGACGGGGTTGTGGCACGTCGCATTGTCCGGGTTCACCATGTTAGATGATGAACCTTTGAGGGCGAGCGATCGTGTCCACTGATTTATTTTGGAGGGCCCTCAGACTACGCCGGCCTCGTATTTAAACGAAGGGCGGGCGATCTTGGCCTAAAGGGACCTTGCATGGCCTAAGCAGTCGGTTCCATCGACCACCAGGACCATGGCTGCACTCTTTCACCTTGGATCGTCATGTAGATGTCGATCTTCGACGGTGTACGTTGTGCGGGGGAGGCGATCTCGTGCCTTAGTCCATCATGTTATATGGTGAACTGTAGATGGCGATCGAGTCCTCCGGTTTCTTGAATAAGGAGGGAGATCGGGATGACTTCCGTGGTCTCCCTCTCTTGATTGAAGCATATAGAGACGGTCGCCGAGGTTGATCCAGGGGTCGGCTCGTATGAGCTTCCCAGCCTGTTTTGCGTTCGACTCGGACGATCGTCTATAGGGATAGGCGGGGGCTTCGGCTAAACCAATAAGCTGTCCAACTTGCCCTCCTCGAACAGTCTCCAGAGCTGCTTGAGGAGGTCGCGGCAATTGTTGGTGCTGTGGCCGGGACTCTTGTGGTAGGCGCAATATTGATTGTTGTCCAGGTGACCGTGGTCCCTTATCGCCTTTGGCTTTTTGAGCTCTTCGTGCCCCCTGATGGCATAGAAAATATGTGCCGGAGTTCTTTTGAACGTATGGAGGAGATGGGCTTCCATGTCCTCGAACGCCTGGAGATATCCGGGTGTCTTGGCGATCGCCTTCTTTGCTTTGGCGATCGCTATCTTCTGGGCAAGAGGTGGCGTTTCCTCGTCTAAGCGGAGGGTGAGTAGCCTTTGCCTGGCCAGGAAGTTGGCAGCTTTAGCGCGGAAGATCGTGTAAGTTGGGGGGATATCCTTGGAGAGATGTCTGAACATGGGAGAGTGACCGTGGAATCCCCCCATGACCGAATAGAGAGCGAGCTCATCACTGACGGGCTCGCCGGTGAGGATGATTTCGTCTACTCGGTCGATGTAATCAAGGCTGCCATTCTTCCCCGCTTGATTTTTATCATGCGCTGGTGGCCTTCTGGTCTGGCGACCTTGCCGGCGAAGTATGACGTGAAGTCATCCGCCAGTTTCTTAAAAGAGGTGACCGATCGTGGTGGTAGTGAGACGTACCACTTATGGGCCGCTCGCCCAATGTCGGCCGGGAAGATCCGCACTGGTTGCATCGGATGCCCCACACCTACCATGTAAATTCGGAATTTACTCAGGTGGGTTTCTGGGTCCGATCTCCCCTTATACAGAGGTGTTTTAGGAGGAGCGATCGTTGGTTGTATCGGGGCAAGCTCGATGTGGACCGCGAGTGGCTCGGTCGGCCCGGCGATCTTCTTGCTGGTGTTTGCCCCAGTGTCCAAGAGTGCTCTCATCTCGTCGAGCTGACGTTGCATGGCGGCCATCGCCGTGGCCTGACTGTTAGCGGCTCGGCGATCGGAGCGGGAGCCGAGGCGATTGAGTACTGAGTCCCTGGCGATCGGGGCGGGAGTCAGATGGCTGACATGTGTTCGGCCGTGAGGTGAGTAGGCCGAACTCCGGGGGACGGATTCGGATTCCGTCTTTTCAAGGTTGGAAACAGAGTGCCCCGGTCGCCGGGAAGGGTCGCGTCCCAAGCGATCGAATATGGATCCGTCCGGTCATGCAAGAGCCTTTCCTCGCGAATTGGGGCTTTCTGACGATCGCTCGTTCAGTAGCCCGCTGAATTTCCGTTTTCCCATGCGGCGGATGATTGAGGGAGTTATCGCGGGCGGCGCGCATGCTCTCCGTCGCTCCTCCAGGATGGCCATAGCCTCCTCGATCTGTTCCTCGGTTTGGAACTGATCGAGTGAGAGGTTGGGGCCATCTCTCGGATGCGGGATCGAGAGTCTCGCGTTGCCGCGGCTTCCCCCTGTCGTCGGCTGGGGTTCGGATTGAGCCGGGATATGGTGTCCGGCGGTTCGGAGAGCAGCTTGCTTCGATGTACCGGCGGATGTCATGATTCTGGAGGTTTTCTTTGAAGCGCAGTGAGTGTCACTTCAAGTATATGCCCCGATAACAGTGAGTGTTCTTCGGGACGGTAGAAATAAAAATATGAGGGTTAGATCCCCTTCTTCTAGCGCCAATTGTTGCTACCCAAAATATTATCCGGAGATAGATATTGCTGGAATGGATGGGATAGCAAACAAATGCAAGAGCACTTCCGTGAGAGAGATAAATAACACAAGATTTGCCGGGGTTGTTAGTCCCGGGCTTGAATGCTCTCGCGAGATATTATTAATACCGATATTCGGGGATACAAGTACTAATGTAAGAATACAATTACAATGAGTGTAAAGTTTCTTGTTATCTTAGCTAGTGAGCGTGTAGATTGCCGGAAGAACCAGATTTGATGCTCTGTGAGTTCTTGTAACAAAGGTGATGAACAGTCGCGGCGGTGAGAGATCGACCGCCTCTCACGGCGAGTATTTTGTTGGATGTTTGGGCTTCTGGGCTTATGAATCCCTCGGAATCTGTCTAGTGGAGACTTGCTGCTTCTGCCGATCGTCTTCTGGACGAGAGATTTGGAGAGAGAAGTCCTGAGATGGATTCCGGTGAGATAGCCGGGAGCTTGATGATATGTATGTTCTTTAGTATTTCCGTGAATGTATCGAAATGTGAGAGAATGAGCTCTGAGCGTAAGTCAGAATGAATTCGGAACTGTAGTGGATGAGTTCTGAACTGTTGGTTAAAATGAATTCTGAACTGAGAACCTTTTTCCAGTAGGAGGAGGTTCTCTATTTATAGGGCTTGGATCCGCCGGGCGATCGCCTTTACTGCAATATAATAATCGGGCGATCGTCTTTTAGCACATGGGCCTGTCCCTTCAAAGCCTGCAGGAGTTGTTGGCAGTCAACTACTCGGTCCAATGGGGAGCTTACACGCGTCCTGAGTTAGTCACATGCGGCCCTATCGACCACTTTCGGCGCACATGCCGTAGGTGGGGTAGGTGATGTGCTTTGGTCAAAGATCTTGTCCGCTAGCAAAAGATCTTGTCGGCGCTTTTATGGATCTCGCACGTGGGTGCTTTTCGAGATCCACCTCGATGACTTGGACGGGCGATCATCTTCGCCGGGCGCAGTCGATTGCCCTTAGCCGGTTAGTAGAGCAGATCGCCACCGCCAAAGGGCGATCGCCCGGGAGTCGATCGCTGTGCACTGATGGTGGTTTGATATCTTCGACTTGGCGAGCTAGTCAGGGTTTGACTGGAGTTGACTTGGTCGCTCGGCCTTATAGTCGATCGCCTGTCGGGATGAATAAATCGTGACACAACACATTCTCCAGCTGTCGTCCGATGATTGTCCCAAATTCTCTATATATAGAAAGAATGTAGAAAGAAAAATTTACTTTTTGGGAATTTATTAAAAAAAGACAAGAGAGAGAAAAAGAGAATACTTGTAATAAGTAAGCGAAAAAGATAGACCGACTTAAATACTCCAGTTCGGCCCTATCCAAAATTACGGTCATAAATAAAATTTAGTGATACTGTTTATTTCATCTTTTTATTATTTTCTAGGTGTCTTCGATCCATTCGTCCAGATTAGCACACATGACGTTGACCAAATCAGCCCTCAACACTTACCATTTTATGTTCCTTTAAAAACTTTAAATTTATCAACTTTACACAATCAAATCAAATATCTTTTACTTTTTAATCTCTAACACACATTTACAATCAATCTTGTTACTGTTTAATCTCCATCACATATTTATCATCATTATTTATACCAATCATTACTTAAAATACATCAAATATACATTTCCTGCCAAACCTTGAACGAGAGAGAGTATATTAAGACGCAGTTGATCGGTCGAATGTGAGTGGAATGTCTAATTGCTATGGAAGGATATAAATGAAAGTCAATATTAATGACTTTTATGTAAAAAATGAGATTTACTTTGTACTTTTGGGCTAAGGCCCTTTATTGTTTTTTTATATACGGAGGTTCTAAACTTAAATTTGACTAGTTTTTGTGACAATAGTCTCCGCTTCTCAAAATTGCTATCAGTTAATTCTCGAAATATGTATCCGACTCATAGGTTCTTAAATATCCTCAATTACCACGTACAATGAGTCACCCCCCAATTGATTGCTTCATGCTGGACCACTCAAATCCAACCACAGGGTCCCACCGAGATCTGGCCTCTCACACTGCCGCTTGAAGCCCCTCAATATTTAATTATTCCATCAACTTTATATATTTAACCAGTGGCCTTGGTCCACTGACCGCCGAAGTGAAAGACTTAAGTTCGAGTCCATCCAAGGACAATTTTTTTTAAAAATTTATGACTCTTTAATCTATGACTAAAGAATCAACCTTTATTTTTTTTTAGCATGATGCGAATGAGAGTGAGGTTAGCCCAATCTTTACATATGTCGCACCATGAAAGTCTTTTAATTTTTTTTTCTTCGAGTTAGTCTATCTTCTGCCCGTTCGTTTAGTTCCTGTGTTAGCATCAGCAAGGAGGAAGTAAAGGGTGCTCTTATGAAAATGGGTAGAGCTAAGGTGGTAGGCCCAGATCAGATCCCTATTGAAGTTTGTCTTTGTCTGGGGGAAGTTGGAGTTCAGTGGCTAGCAGAGCTGTTCAACATCCTCCTCAGAGGTTCTAAGATGCCGACGGAGTGTAGGCATAGTATTGTCGTGCCGTTTTTCAAGAACAAAGACGATGCTCAGAGTTGTAGTAACTATAGGGGTATTAACTCTTCAGTCATACTATGAAACTTTGGGAAAGAGTGGTGGAATGCAGGGTTAGAAGAGAAGTTGAGATCTCAGAGAACCAATTTGGCTTCATGCCGGGGAGGTCCACGACTGAGGCCATTCATCTCGTCAGACGCCTTATGGAGAAGTTTAGAGAGCGGCGTAAAGACCTTCATATGGTTTTCATAGATTTAGATAAAGCTTATGATAGCATTCCGCGCGATGTTATTTGGAGGAGCCTAGTAGAGAGGAGGGTGTCGTTGCCGTTCGTTAGGGCGATCCAAGACATGTATTCCCAAGCTAGGACGTGCGTTAGGACCCCAGCTGGTGACACCTAGTATTTTCCGGTTGAGATAGGGCTACACCAGGGGTCGTCGCTAAGCCCTCTTCTCTTCGCTCTGATCCTTGACGTCATTTCACGGGGGATACAAGATGGCATCCCGTGGTGCATGCTTTTTGCTGACGACATTGTGTTAGTAGCGGAGTCGAGGAGGGAGGTGAACTCAAAGTTGGAGCTATGGAGGTCTAAGTTAGAATCCCAGGGCTTGCGTGTGAGCCGGTCTAAGACAGAGTATCTCTGGTGTAACTTTAGTGGTGAGGCCAACGAGGAAGATGTAGAGGTTATGATTGCGGATCAGATCGTTCCCCGTACGGATAAGTTCAAGTATTTGGGTTCGATCATTTAGAAGGAAGGTGAGTGTGAAGATGATGTCACTCATCGCATTAAGGCGGGGTGGCTAAGGTGGAGAGCAGCGATAGGGGTCCTGTGCGACAAGAAAGTCCCTCTAAAGTTGAAGGGTAAATTCTATAGAGCGGCAATTCGACCTGCAATGTTGTATGGCTCTGAATATTGGGCGATGAAGAAGTCGCTTGAGAGCAAGTTGGAAGCGGCTGAAATGAGAATGTTACGCTGGTCGTGTGGTCGCACAATGTTAGATAGAATCTCGAACGGGGTCTTCAGGAACGCGCTAGAAGTGGCGCCCATTTCAGCGAAAGTTAGGGAAGGGAGATTGAGATGGTTTAGCCACGTCCGCAGGAGGCAGGCATCTGCTCCGGTGAGGAGGGTCGAGAGTTTAGTTGTTGTCGGGGAGAGGAGGAGAGGCAGACCGAGGAGGACGTGGGAGGAGCAGCTGCGATTAGATTTGAAGGCCTTAAACCTTTCAGAGACCATGACTGTTAATAGGTGCGCTTGGAGGCGCCAGATCAGAGTTGTGGATTCTTTAGTTGGGAGTGGTGCTGTAGTTGAGAGCCTCAGGGTTGGGTTGTCTCGGTTAGCTTTGACCTAGAGCATTGCATTTTTAGATTTATTGTATATTTAATCCTATTGTCTTTTGCGTGTGGTGTATTTTTGACAGGGAGCTGTGCACGGAGTCAACCTCTCTTCTGTTTGAGCAACGTTCATCGGGAGTGATGTAGCCAAATTCCTCTTAGTTGAGTCCCATGTGGATTAAGCCATGGGCTCAGGTATGGTATTGAGTTTTTTCGTATCATATGCTTCCCTTTGTATTTTTCACTCAATATGTTGTTGTGCACTGTTCGAGGGTCTTCACTAAATGAAATTTCCCTACCGTAATAGATAGGGGCATGGTCTGCATACATCTTACCCTCCTCAGACCCTGTTCTGAGCGGGATATACTGAGTATGTTTGATTTGGTTTGATTTGCATCCATACAGCATTTCAAAGTAGGTCCCAGCTTTTTTTTGTAAGCATTTGTAATTTAATTCCAGTTTCAAACAACACTGACAAAAAACCAAACAACACTAATAAAAACCTAAATAATAGTATTGCTCGTGCTTTTTCAAGTATTGATTTGGTTTTTCTAAATATTGTTTTTAACTATAATTTGACTTTTTTCGAGTACTAATTAGTCTTTTAAAGTACCGACCACCCACAGTAATCGCCTGCCGGCAGCAACAAAATTCGTCGGCAAGGGCGACCGTTCATATAAAGTTTGGAACTTTGTACAAAATGATGAGGGAGTAGAAACTTTTTTGCGGAAGACAACCCATTCATTGAGATAACCCCGCTTTTTTCTCCCTATATAAATAGGGTACCACACACACACACACAATTTTTTTTACATAACTCACTTTATCAGAGAACCAATTTCATTCGACGCCATGACAGGCTGCTTCATAAGAGTTTTAACGGCGGTCATTTTCGCGGCCCTGGTTGTCGGCCAGCGGGTGACGGGTCAGATCCAGTGCCGCGAGGCCATTTCTCAGGTGCTTCCTTGCGAAGCCTACTTGCTGAGCGGGGACGCCACGCCAAGCGCGGCCTGCTGCCGTGCGGTGCAGTCCCTGGCCAAGATCGCCACGGCTTCCGACGGAGATCGTAAGGCCATTTGCCAGTGTTTTAAGGAGATAGCAAGCTCTTTGCCAGTTAACTTGGCCAAAGCCCAGCAGCTCCCCGGTCTCTGCCACGTCACCATCGGCGTCAAGATAGATCCCAATGTCAACTGTGACAGGTAAAAAATTATTTATATTTATATATATATATATATGATCATCAGATTTACTATATTTTTCTTATTACACCGAGATGGAAGTCAAACGAACAACAAGCTGCGCCGCTATCCCTTTCGAATAGCAAAATTAACTCTTAAAAACTACGTCAATAAATTTTGGGGTCACAACATTAGAGTGTATGACGAGTTGAACTCTATTGAAGAGCTACACGGCCGTTGGTACTAAGAAACTAAAAGTATCAAACGCGAATAGTATAAACGCATGTTGATTTTTTATACATTGCTGATGTTCCTATACATACATAGTGACATGTGTATATATTATAATATATATACATAGAGACGTGTTTTCAAGGATATGTAGTTATTGATTTATTATAATCTCTGTCATTTTGATTCAAATTATGCAGCGTTTGAAGGGCAAATAAGAATTCCGGAGCGGATGGTTCGTGGCTGCTGAGTTTCTGCATGGCTATATATAACTGGAGAAAATGGAAAAATGGTTTTAGTATTAATTTATATATGTAGTACTCCATTACAAGAAGGGTATGTTTTTCATAATGGCTGAGAGGCCTTTCTATATCTATCGGAAATTGATACTTGCTCTGCTATGATTTTTGGCGGGAGAATGGCAAGTTTGGTCCAAAATTATGGCTGGAGTGAGACGTTCAGTCCCGCGTTTGTTCCACATGTGATTTTTAGTCCATTACTTTCAAAAATTGGCAAAGATGGTCCGAAATTGTAATTGTGTGACTAAACTCGCTAAATTGCAGATTTTGCTTTGGTGGCCAAAATTCAGATTTTGTTAAGTTATTTATTTTTATTAAAAAAAATCTGCAAAATTAAAAAAAAAATTCTGAACTATATTAATATTAAAAAATATTAAAATCGGTAATTTTATTTTTAATTCTAGAATATTAATATTGAAAAATAAAAAAAAAAGTTATTTTAATTCGGAAATTAAAAAATCTAAAAAATTCTGAACTATTTAAAAAATTCAGAAATTGTTAAATTTATTAAAAAATATTAAAAATTTCCGAATATTAATATTAATATTAAAAAATATTAAAAAATCGGTAATTTTATTTTTAATTCTGGAATATTAATATTGAAAAATAAAAAAAAAATTTAAATTCGGAAATTAGAAAATCTAAAAAATTCCGAACTATTTAAAAAATTCAGAAATTAGTAAATTTATTAAAAAATATATTAATATTAATATTAATATTAATATTAAAAAATCAGTAATTTTATTTTTAATTCTGGAATATTAATATTAAAAAATAAAAAAAAATTATTTTAAACTTGGAAATTTTTTAACGGTCACATGCTATCCGAATATTAATAATTTTTTAAATCGTTCAGAATTTTTTAGATTTTCTAATTTCCAAATTTAAAATAATTTTTTTTGATTTTTTAAATTAATATTCCAGAATTAAAAATAAAATTACCAATTTCTTAATATTTTCCAATATTAATATTAATATTCGAACTTTTTTAATATTTTTTAATAAATTTACTAATTTCCGAATTTTTTAAATAGTTCAGAATTTTTTAGATTTTCTAATTTCCGAATTTAAAATAACTTTTTTTTATTTTTCAATATTAATATTCCAGGATTAAAAATAAAATTACTGATTTTTAATATTTTTTAATATTAATATAGTCCAGAATTTTTTATTTAATTTTGCAGATTTTTTTAAATAAAAATAAATAAGTTCACAAAATCTGAATTTTGGCCACCTAAGCAAAAATCTGCCAGCTAAGCAGATTTAGTCCACAAAATTACAATTTCGGACCATCTTTGCCAATTTTTGAAAGTTGTGGACTAAAAATCACACGTGGAACAAATGCGGGACTGAACGTCTCACTCCTACTATAATTTTGGACCAAACTTGCCATTCTCCCGATTTTTGGCTAATGGAGCTATTTTTTTCACAAATATTAATAGCAACGAAACAAAGAACAATGATATTGACATCCCATAATGTCACAATGAAAGAGTTATAATTGGACTAGAATTAACAAATTATCAAATTAACTTGCTAACAAATTGTTTTAGTCGCCACGTACAAAAAGACTGTCTCAGTCTGTCACCAAAGAATAGGCCGACAGGCGGCCAAGAAAAAACAAAATTGCTCGGTTGCAGGAGGTTTTTTGGCGGTCGGCAGTGGTCCTGTTAGAGAACATGCTGGCAGGACGGTCGCAAAAAGTACTCGAGTACCAACTAACAATTCATGACAAAAATAATCTCAAAAGACAGGACTCGAAGAAAACACAGTATCACGCCTGGCCGTCCCCGTCGTACTGCTCTGGTACTCGCCCACTCGAATACATGAAACGTATTTCCTCATAACAGGGTTAGCCGTGGAATAGCTAGTGCAAGTAATACAAATGAACCCTCACGTCTTATATTTTAAAGAGCATGCATCAATCATTTCAAAAGCCAATATAATGATTTTCGAAAATGCAATATCCAAAATATGTCACAGTAATATAAATCCTCATGAATCATGATTAACCATGGACCCAACCATGCGCGGATTCCTCCGAGGCCCCGTCGTGTAACACCCCCAGAGCCATCCAGGAATATTACAGCGTTGTGGGCCCCGAGATGGAACCCACAAGGCTGAAGGAAATTTCCGCAAACATGTACAAACACCCAAGGGGCTAACGACGGTACTATCTTTTAAAAACATTCGAAAACTTTACAAAATCCGTTTAACAAAACCGTCGTAAAATCTCATTTGAAACCACAAGGCCAAACATTCGTAACTCAATAGTTTAGAAAACGATTTGCCAAAGTAACTCAAGTTATCAGAAACCAAAAGGCCATTTAAAAATACTCACGCGGCGGAAAAAGACAAACAATTAAAAATACTCTAGCAGCGGAATACAAGAACTGATCAGGAAACTCAATACACAAATACATGCCCTAGCCAGTATCCTCCGGGAAGCTCATCTCTCCACGACCGCTACAAGCTTGATAATCCAAGAACCTAAAAAGAATGCCCACGAAGGGGTCAGCCATAATGTCCAATAATGATAATCATCACATCACATCACATCAATAATTACATACCAATGAAAATACGAAGTAAGAATACGACCAATGTAATCTTACCGCCATAACTTTACCAACTCGTGATAATAATTACCAAAGTTCACATCTCGTATCCTCAACAACCCGGTAAGATCATATCTAATCATCGGTACTGTATCTCAAACGGAACCCAAGGTTCTTAAAACATCATCATAACTCACTGTTACGAATTCTGCTAACTCGGTCCAATCCCAATCCATCGGGTGACATCATCACATCTCAACACAATAATCGATTGTCCATCAAAAGACAACAACCAATGGAAATACGGAACATACCTCGAGATGCACAATATCACGACAATCATGTCACTCTAATCCGAGATCAGATCGGGCACGGTCCTAACACAAGACCTACAAATGCATACTCATATGACCACGCCAATATGCTCAAAATAATAACAACAATGTATACTCAATGGAAATCTCATGATCCAGCGCCCTCAGCATAGATCCCCTGATGATCCTACTAGATCAACATGAGATGGATAACCAACAATATACATATGCACAAAAACACATATAAAACCAACGATGTGAATCCACATGATTCCATCAACACAATACTGGGTAATCCAACGATCCAGCGCCCTCAGCATAGATCCCCATGATGATCCCGTCGGACCAACGCATGGTGGAAACCTTTCCAGCGATCCAGCGCCCTCAGCATAGATCCCCATGATGATCCCGTCGAACCAACGCATGGTGGACATCCGATCCAGCGCCTTCAGCATAGATCCTCATGATCCCATCGGATCATTTACAACATAAACAATACAATTATGCATACACATATGCAACTCGATATGTTCATCAACATGAACAACATATGAATCAAAACATGAACGACACTATGATGAAACAACTAGGACGACTTCATGTTCAGCAACATGAATGACAACCTGCATGATCAATATCATTAACACTAAACCGAATCAAACTAAGATACTTGTCCCGAGTCCTTCAGGAGCAATCTCGATGTCAAATCATCACCGCATCCTCAATGCTCGGCGATCCAAACGTACAATGAATTATAGATACTCATATCCTCGTCTTTACCATAATGTAACCTCGATACCCGAATATGCCAATAACCGAAATAAATCATATACAGTATGATTTAACTTCCAGAATCGGAAAGACAACATATAATCATTGCTATATGCATTATAAATGAAATGAAACTGAAACCATTCATTAAACATTATAACTGAGCAAGTAATAACTTGCCTCGATACCGATGAAGTCGTTACCAAATCCATTGTCGTCATCTACAAGTCCCTCAGCCCTGATCAATGCAATCTACGAACATTCTCGAATACGACCGCAAAGCATGGTTCTAATCACCGATCACTTACCACAACCTACGGCAATAATCAATAAACAACAATCCGATAAAACCAATTCACAAACCCAATGGCTCAACAATATCTCGGTTAACCACAAGTCTGATCAAACCAACTTAAATGATCATGAATTCATAACCGAAACAGAATATACTACCCTGCCTGTTGACTTAGCGCACGTTAATTACTTAACGTAGCGTGCGCTAAGTTGCTCCCGTTAGCGTGCGCTAGCCATTAGGCTTAGCGTGCGCTAATGACATGCAATTGCATGTATTTCGGATACCGATCAACATATGGAGATTATCAAGAACACTAAGTGATTCGAAACCATGTTCATAGCTATCAAAACAACGAAATCCGATATCCTTTAACATATAGGTAATCATCCAACTCTTAATCCAATTCATATATTCACATATTATCTTCTTCATCAAATATCAACCTCATGAAACATTAAGAACGTAACAACACTTCCATAATCTATCATTACAGGGAGTAATTATCAACAATAACATCAACATTCGAAACTGAGGAGAAGAATTAACCAACTAATCTCAAGAAGACGAATCAACACGATTCAAACCATACGAATCACATTAATATCATCATACTCTGGTAATCCCTCTCATAATCATGCTTATCAACTTGTTTATGTAATAATCATCAACTCAAGAACATCAACATTCAATCCAAAACGAAATCCAAAGATGAAGAGTGATTACCTTTTTGAAGGAATGGATTGATTTCCAAGGTTGAATCCATTTCCAAGAATCGCCAATGATTTAAAGAACAAAGCTTTAATCCATGATTTCCATCTTTAATCTTGTTAAAGAGGACCATCCCTCAGTGCTTAGGAACTCCCAAATGTCCTCCCAAGGTTCTCTCTATCGGTTGCAAGAAGAGAATGGACGAAATGAGGAATGACAGCCAACTACTCATATATATACACTGTACATTATTAACGTACGCTAACCTCTTCATTTAACGTAGGATACCAGTTTAGCGTGCGCTATCGAAGTCCAGAGGTTACTATCTTGCTGCATGAAATGATTTACGTACGCAATGCCCATGCAATAGCGTACGTAAAGGCCTGTATTTAGCGTACGCAAACCTTCCACCGTAGCGTGCGCTACTCATAGTTGACTTGCTACAGTCTGCACCTACCCCCGTGTCCCCACATGCCGAAAGTAACCAGACAAATCCAAGATTCCTTTGGTCCGATCTGATTAGCGTGCGCTATAAATATACATTAGCGTGCACTAATCGTTCACAACAAACATCCGTTGATCTTGTCGGCACATGCGCCGAAAGTGACCGGGTCCACACATAGATTCCTTCTGATCTGGTCTGTACTAGTGTTCATTATCTTTTGACTCTAGCGTGCGCTAAACCAGAACGATAGCGTGCGCTAGGCATGTATATTAGCGTGCACTAATAATGTTACACTTAGCCATTTTCAGCTACTCTTGTCCAACGTCTCAACATACAGAATACGAACATACGGCATACTGAATACATATACTCAACACATTATATCCTCAAATACAATTGTCGACCAAATACGACAATTATACCAATACTGACATCTCAGTCCTTCATTTATTTTATCCATACTGTACCGATTCCACACTGTACAACATTACTCGAATAAAA
This sequence comes from Orobanche coerulescens, assembly GCA_033398695.1. NCBI lineage: Eukaryota > Viridiplantae > Streptophyta > Magnoliopsida > Lamiales > Orobanchaceae > Orobanche > Orobanche coerulescens. The sequence goes on from CM065813.1 coordinate 21,771,211, forward strand.
TAACATTAAACAATAGAAGTAGAATTAAAATAAGTTTCGTCCTCGAAACTTGCAATCCGTCATAGAAAACAAACAAACCGTTCAACCAAAATATTCCGAAACCATCACGACAACGATCAATCATCATTATTACTGAATAACCAAAATAGCATACTTACATATGCGCCAAGTCGACGATCTCCTGAGATACTAGCAAGTGACTTCACTGTAAAGCCTCAACACGCTTACAATAACAATTCCATGAGTCCCAACCAAATATATCATCATCAGATGAAATAATCTATCCGTGTCAAATCCTGTCTGCCTGATTACACAATCAAGTCCCAATCTGCTAAAAACCAATAGTGCACGATACATCTGTGAAACAACTGCCCAACACAATGGCAAAAAATCCCGAAACATCGACACAAAATCCAAACGCTCAGATGATCACCAACAATGATCAACCAATAAATTAACCGAGAATATCATCGACATGATAAACTCTAATACGACCAATCCAAAGGTCAAAACACAGTCGAGAATATCATGATCATGATAAACTCCAATATTACCAACGAATGATCAATGGAAATCGAGAATACCTTCACACGGTAAGCTCCAACACGATCAACACAAAACCACAGAATAGATATACGAACAAATAAAGTTCTCAAAACGACACACCAATCACATACAATGGATCTCAATAAACACATCTGACTGTCGAACATACTCCTCGGCATACGAACAACCAATCACAATCCGACGAACATATCCAACCATACATGGAGTGAGAACGACCACTCACTATCTAAAACAGCCAGCATGGGGTCACCATCCCCAAATCTTCATTTACAAAGAAATCATTCAAAAATCACCTATGATAAAATCGCGCTACTACCATACCAATGGAATCACATAGCACATATGTCCCGGTTTCACAAAATCCAAAGTTCCAAAATTACATCCTATGTATAAATCTACAACACGCAGCATGTAATATCCGCAATTTCGAATTTCGGTAATTTTATTTTTTTCGGCGGAAGTTCGTTTTGACGACTCGCTCCTGACCGTTTCGTCATTTCCGAGAATATTTAATTCTGCACTTTTTGTCATCCGAGTTCGTTTCGGTGCTGCTTTGTTGAGTTCCGTGCTTTTTAGCGACTTTCCGCGCTTGAGTTCGGTTCTTGCGAATCTCGTTCGAAACTGTCGTTTGGGGTTTTTCGTAAGTTCATTTAACGTTGTTATACGTGTTGTGAGCTTCGGTTTGATTATTCGTTGTCGTATGGTGATTTTCGGGCATTTGGGCCATTTTCGTAATTTCCCAAAGTTTGGGGTAATTACCTTCCGTTGTCGAATTTCGAGCCTTCGGGTGGTCGGAATCGTGTGTTCAACTAGCTCTTAGATTCGTCTTTGTGAGTACTTCGTAACCGTATCTTCGGTTCGTATTCCGGTTCGGGTTTCGGTATCGTTTTGTTGAATTCAGGATTACTAAACGACTTTTCTAAGTATGAGTTCGACTTTGTTAGATCACCATTAATTTTTGGTAACTCCAAAAATTCTGAATCTGTACAATATTATAGAGCATCGAGTTAACTTTCCAATGGTTCGAACGGTGAGTCAATCGGAGTCCGGACGAGAGAGTTATGGTCGTTTTAGCTCACCCGCTCGTTATTGGCCGATCACTGCCGGCCGAACTCGGCCGTGTCGTCCGACACGGCCCGTGCCGTACTCGTCCGGATAAGCCGGAAGCGACTGCCTCAGGACTCGACCGTGTCGTCTGGCACGGCCGAGCCGTACTCGTCCGGATAAGCCGGTAGCGTCTGCCCAGAGGCCCGACCGTGTTCCAGGACACGGTCGAGTCAATGCCGAGCGCCCCTTCGCGACACGACCGTGTCATGCAGGACACGGTCGAGCCCCTGCCGGCCAACTGCGCGCCACGACCGTGTCATGTCGGACACGGTCGAGTCTGTCAGCCTATTTAAGGCCTGGCAGCGTATTTTTCGCCCAGTTTCTCATTCCTTTTCTTCCCGTTCGCATTGTAGGTGTATACATCATGGAGACATGATGTTGTTCTTTCAATCCATGAAGTTTTGAGGCTCATAACATCAATCATACGTCCTATAACATCCACCGATCTACCGACCAGCCGATTTCCTAGAAATCTAATTTTGGGGATTTTGGGTATTTTGGTTGTTTTAAATCCGATTAATCCGATTTAACTTAGGATTTTGATGGATTGATGATTATTTAGATGTATTATATCATTTCCCTTGTTATTCCATGGTTGGATCGTATCGATTCGTTGTTTGAGTCGAGTTCTTGACCGACGCCTTGAAGGTGTCCGGTAAAATGTCTTAGAGGGGTTTTCGGGCGTTCTACGATTATTCTTCCTCGTATGGTTGATGATTTATTGATTGTATGATGTTAGGGTTGTGTTTCTTGCGAAGAAACCGTGTTGAACCCTTTCGTTCGTCGTCATCTTCCGTTTCGATAGCATTGGGCGTTTCGAAGCTTTCCGGTTGAGCCGTGTTCGTCGGAATACTTGCGTACCGATTTTGAGGCAAGTATCTTGCCCATACATTTCATGTTTCGTTGATATAATTCTTGATAAATGGTTTTATGCGAAATCCAATATTTAATGAACGTAAAAAAGGGATTGGTATGTTCTCGATAAATGATGTCTTTCAACGATAATTCGTATACTTCGTGAATATGTATTCTCGGAATATGTGTGTTGGTTTTGTATGTTGAAAGATAATATGATCAATTCGAGTGAGTTTGATAGACCGTAATCCTTTGTCGGGGATTACGTATTGTTATTATGTACTTGTTCGGTAAGAACGTAATGTGTGTGATATTAGTTGTTACTCCTTGAAAGGAGTTTGTGATGCTTAATGTTGTTTGGATTGATAAGTGATTATTGTTGTGTGCTTGATGTATTGTGATGTGCCTCCGGGTAGGATTTGTTGAATCTCCGGGATCCATACTTGCTAGTATGGGTCGGGCGAAACCGTAAGGTTATCCAATACTGGTATGTCTTGCGGGGACTCCGAGGTTCGGGGCTTGCTAGCCCGATGCCGGGATAACTTGTAGGGTTATCATCGGGTATGTCTTGCGGGGACTCCGAGGTTCGTGGCTTGTTAGCGCGATGCCGGGATAACTTATGGTTGTGGTTTGATTATGTACGTATATGTGCTTGTAGTCACGTGACTGCGGTTACGGTGACATGTGATTTGATATGTTTTTCCTATTGGGTTATTCACTCGGGTTTGTTCTTCGGGAGCATCTGAGGTTCGTGGCTTGTTAGCACGGGACACGAATAATCCTTAGGAACATGTGATTTGTGATTTGGGTCACGGACCCGTGTTTTGTGAAATGGGTTATGGACCACTGCGTATTATTCTAGGAACTTGAATTTTGGAGAATGACTTTTGGGGTGTGTCGCTATATGTTTTTGAAAGGTTTGAGAATTCTTAAAATCCCAAGTGTTTTCAAAACTCCGAGATCGTAAAATGTTTTCACAAGATGTATATCGGGTTTACCCTATCTTTCGATTTAACCGTTTTGATTAAGTGATTTACCTCGGGAAGTATGTTTATGATTAACATGTTCCGTGGAGTATGATATGTATGGCTCGTTTTCGTATTTTATACTTGCACTAGCAAAACGGTGGAGTTTTGCTAACCCCAGTATTCGGGGGTGGATGTCTGTGTGCATTCGGGTTTTGGAGCGAGCACGGGGTCGGCATGAAGGATGATGAAAGATGAACGATACTAATCACACGAGGACCCGTTGTTGTCGTATTGGTATAGTTGTACTTTTATTTCATTGCTATATCTTTCCGTTATGCGGGTGTGGTTGTATTTTTGACCCCTGCGTGGGCATGAGTTGTATTCGAGTTGTATGTATTTATTGAAAGACCAAATCGGTCTCTCGAGTCATTTTTGCCTTGAAGGCATTGTCGAGATGTTAAATGTTGTTACCGGCTGGTAGATCCTCGAGGAGAGGGTCTACGGCGTGTAATATCCCCGAGTGGATTGGGGTGTTACGAATGGTATCAGAGCTTAGGTTGTGAAAACCTAGCCTGTCGGGTCAGTGGTGTCTATTGAGTTTTGTCTCGTCGGATTTAGTCTGACTGAGTCGTGTCGCGACGCGTCGTTTGAGTTTGTTGGTCGTGATTAGTATCGTGGGGCGATCATCATCTTCGTGCGACTGTGGAAGTAAGTCTCCCTTTTTGTTGTGCCTCGTGTGACACGAGCTATTTTTATGATTATTTGTTAAGTGGTGGAATTCTTATGTGAATTTTGATTTCACGATATGTATTTAGTCGACTCTCGTATTTGATTTATACGAGGAGTGTCGTCACTTTTGATGTCTTTTTATTGTTGTTTTTGTCCGTGGCTGATGAATTTGAATCGATCCGCACGTTTTACAAGTTCTATTGTGGAAGCTTTGTGCTTATACGCGTTCGACTTGTTCACTAGCGATCATGGAGAGTATTTTATCGTGGTTTTGTTCTGAATGTGGTATTTTATCGTTTATTTCCGTTTAAAGACATGTGTTGTCTTGATTTTAAACGTTTTGATGCGTGTGCTAGGAGTTGTTTTAGTGAACGTCGGTATGTGTGAGTTTTGGGCATTCTGACCTATTGGATTTTTGAAAACCTTGAGTATCTTAGAAAAATAAACTTGAGACATACTTTTCAAATGACTTATTTTCTTGTGGTACATCCTAGGTGCCACAATATATTTCAAAAATTTTCTACCTCGAGGACCAAAATATTTTTGAGATATTTTCAACACTTTTATTTAGACCCGAGGGTCGAATATTTTGAAAGTTTTCACTAAGAGAAAGTGTCCTCATTTTTATCAAATGTGATATGGTTCTCCAAAGTCTCGATAATGATGTTTCACGTTTGTACTTTTTGAAAGGTGATACTCAAGATCAATCGGTGTTCTTCTAAATTATTTTCAAAATGAGGTTTTCGTTTTTAAAACCTATCCATTCCCGTTTGTGGGCTGGGTATGTAAGATGTTTGCATTGTCATTTTGATGTTTGCTCCCGAGTATGATCGAGTTGGCGGCGTGAGCGTTGAGTTGTTTTTCCACACATTTGTTGTGTTAGCCTCCGTGAGAGGTGGGATGTTGGTATTGAATGTTACCATCTCGTGGTGATTTCTGCGTTATCGCGCACGTGTGAGCTGTTATAGCTTGGTTTGGCATGGCCGTGTGCATCGATGATCGTTCCGTTATGTGTCGGCTGTTTAATGTCTTGTTACCTTGCTCCCGTACTTGTGAATTTCGTGGACGAGGTCGGAGGTAATGCCCGTACTATTTTGACTTCTGTGTTTTCTCTTTCCCCAGTCTATCGATTCGCTCATGTTCGTTGGTACTTTATGAACATGTTCTGTATTTCGGTTTCATCGTCCGGGCGAACTGCGACCTTGTTGTGGGTCGATCTGGTTATCGCTGTGACTTTTTCGAGTTCGGTTCGATTCTTGTGAACCTTGTTCGGGAGTAACATCATTTGGTTCTACTAGTCCTTTTATTCGAAGGGATCGGATTTTGAACTTCTGTATATTTTACTTGGTCGACTCATTTATGTTCGTTGACCTTTCTGAGCTTGTCCTGCCCCTTGTTTTTGTTTATCGAACGAGTGTGGTATCATTTCGGAATAACTCGTTTGTCGTTGTGACTTTTTAATTGCTATTCCCTTTCCTGTGGATCTTATGTGAATGCACATCCTGTTGTTTTCACCGGATCATATATTGTCTCGAGTCGAGATGTGAACCTTGGAGTTGTTGTTTGAATTTTATTATCCTTCGTGTTTCGGACATGATTGTTCGATTTTTGTTGTCTCGATCGTTTGTTTGTTCGGTTTTTGTTCTCGTTTCGTGATTATTGAGCATTCAGACTCCTTCGTAATTCCCTTCAGTTCGGGAAATTAGTTTCGTTTTCGATCTTCCATCCCTTAGGCGGTGGGATTCCGTGTTTGTTCAGCGGTTGGCTCGCGTTTTGATTGATGCACCGTTGGGTTGGTCAATCATATTGATTTTCGTTCGTTGTGTTTTGTGATTGTCGGATAATTGACTTGGCTATATTATCCGTTTGATGACGCTTGTCATTTGTTGGTTTTATTATATCCCTAACAGCGACGTTTTGTTGGTCGCCGTGGAGCGTGTTTTCACGCCGTATGTTCCTTTGCGTTGTTTGTAACGTTTCGCCGTTGGGCGTTAGTTACGCATTCTTGTGTATCTCGTTGAGTTTTTCCTGGCGGAATATTTCTTCTCCCTACTTGTTTTAAGTTTCGGGACGAAACTTCTTTTAAGGAGGGTAGAATGTAATATCCGCAATTTCGAATTTCGGTAATTTTATTTTTTTCGGCGGAAGTTCGTTTTGACGACTCGCTCCTGACCGTTTCGTCATTTCCGAGAATATTTAATTCTGCACTTTTTGTCATCCGAGTTCGTTTGGTCTTTGCTTTGTTGAGTTCCGTGCTTTTTAGCGACTTTCCGCGCTTGAGTTCGGTTCTTGCGAATCTCGTTCGAAACTGTCGTTTGGGGTTTTTCGTAAGTTCATTTAACGTTGTTATACGTGTTGTGAGCTTCGGTTTGATTATTCGTTGTCGTATGGTGATTTTCGGGCATTTGGGCCATTTTCGTAATTTCCCAAAGTTTGGGGTAATTACCTTCCGTTGTCGAATTTCGAGCCTTCGGGTGGTCGGAATCGTGTGTTCTACTAGCTCTTAGATTCGTCTTTGTGAGTACTTCGTAACCGTATCTTCGGTTCGTATTCCGGTTCGGGTTTCGGTGTCGTTTTGTTGAATTCAGGATTACTAAACGACTTTTCTAAGTATGAGTTCGACTTTGTTAGATCACCATTAATTTTTGGTAACTCCAAAAATTCTGAATCTGTACAATATTATAGAGCATCGAGTTAACTTTCCAATGGTTCGAACGGTGAGTCAATCGGAGTCCGGACGAGAGAGTTATGGTCGTTTTAGCTCACCCGCTCGTTATTGGCCGATCACTGCCGGCCGAACTCGGCCGTGTCGTCCGACACGGCCCGTGCCGTACTCGTCCGGATAAGCCGGAAGCGACTGCCTCAGGACTCGACCGTGTCGTCTGGCACGGCCGAGCCGAACTCTTCCGGATAAGCGGTGGCGTCGCCAGAGGCCGGCCGTGTTCCAGGGACACGGTCGAGTCAATGCCGAGCGCCCCTTCGCGACACGACCGTGTCATGCGGGACACGGTCGAGCCCTGCCGGCCAAGCTGCGCGCCACGGCCGTGTCATGTCGGACACGGTCGAGTCTGTCGACTATTTAAGGCACAGCGGCGTATTTTCGCCCGATTTCTCATTCCTTTTCTTCCGTTCGCATGTGGGTGTATACATCATGGAGACATGATGTTGTTCTTTCAATCCATGAAGTTTTGAGGCTCATATCATCAATCATCCGTCTATAACATCCTCCGATCTACTGACCAGTCGATTTCCTAGAAATCTAATTTTGGGGATTTTGGGTATTTTGGTTGTTTTCGTCCGATTAATCCGATTTAACTTAGGATTTTGATGGATTGATGATTATTTAGATGTATTATATCATTTCCCTTGTTATTCCATGGTTGGATCGTATCGATTCGTTGTTTGAGTCGAGTTCTTGACCGACGCCTTGAAGGTGTCCGGTAAAATGTCTTAGAGGGGTTTTCGGGCGTTCTACGATTATTCTTCCTCGTATGGTTGATGATTTATTGATTGTATGATGTTAGGGTTGTGTTTCTTGCGAAGAAACCGTGTTGAACCCTTTCGTTCGTCGTCGTATTCCGTTTCGATAGCATTGGGCGTTTCGAAGCTTTCCGGTTGAGCCGTGTTCGTCGGAATACTTGCGTACCGATTTTGAGGCAAGTATCTTGCCCATACATTTCATGTTTCGTTGATATAATTCTTGATAAATGGTTTTATGCGAAATCCAATATTTAATGAACGTAAAAAAAGGGATTGGTATGTTCTCGATAAATGATGTCTTTCAACGATAATTCGTATACTTCGTGAATATGTATTCTCGGAATATGTGTGTTGGTTTTGTATGTTGAAAGATAATATGATCAATTCGAGTGAGTTTGATAGACCGTAATCCTTTGTCGGGGATTACGTATTGTTATTATGTACTTGTTCGGTAAGAACGTAATGTGTGTGATATTAGTTGTTACTCCTTGAAAGGAGTTTGTGATGCTTAATGTTGTTTGGATTGATAAGTGATTATTGTTGTGTGCTTGATGTATTGTGATGTGCCTCCGGGTAGGATTTGTTGAATCTCAGGGATCCATACTTGCTAGTATGGGTCGGGCGAAACCGTAAGGTTATCCAATACGGGTATGTCTTGCGGGGACTCAGAGGTTCGGGGCTTGCTAGCCCGATGCCTGGATAACTTGTAGGGTTATCATCGGGTATGTCTTGCGGGGACTCCGAGGTTCGTGGCTTGTTAGCGCGATGCCGGGATAACTTATGGTTGTGGTTTGATTATGTACGTATATGTGCTTGTAGTCACGTGACTGCGGTTACGGTGACATGTGATTTGATATGTTTTTCCTATTGGGTTATTCACTCGGGTTTGTTCTTCGGGAGCATCTGAGGTTCGTGGCTTGTTAGCACGGGACACGAATAATCCTTAGGAACATGTGATTTGTGATTTGGGTCACGGACCCGTGTTTTGTGAAATGGGTTATGGACCACTGCGTGTTATTCTAGGAACTTGAATTTTGGAGAATGACTTTTGGGCTGTGTCCCTAAATGTTTTTGAAAGGTTTGAGAATTCTTAAAATCCCAAGTGTTTTCAAAACTCCCGAGATCGTAAAATGTTTTCACAAGATGTATATCGGGTTTACCCCTATCTTTCGATTTAACCGTTTTGATTAAGTGATTTACCTCGGGAAGTATGTTTATGATTAACATGTTCCGTGGAGTATGATATGTATGGCTCGTTTTCGTATTTTATACTTGCACTAGCAAAACAGTGGAGTTTGCTAACCCCGAGTATTCGGGGGGTGGATGTCTGTATTGCATTCAGGTTTTGGAGCAGAGCACAGGGTCGGCATGAAGGATGATGAAAGATGAACGATACTAATCACACGAGGACCCGTTGTTGTCGTATTGGTATAGTTGTACTTTTAATTCATTGCTATATCTTTCCGTTATGCGGGTGTGGTTGTATTTTTGACCCCTGCGTGGGCATGAGTTGTATTCGAGTTGTATGTATTTATTGAAAGACCAAATCGGTCTACTGAGTCATTTTTGCCTTGAAGGCATTGTCGAGATGTTAAATGTTGTTACCAGCCTGGTAGATCCTCGAGGAGAGGGTCTACGGCGTGTAATATCCCTGAGTGGATTGGGGGTGTTACACATCATATTTCTCTTATCCGATAATTCAACCGATCATCCCTGGATAACCAAACTGCCATACTGAAGTTCGAATCTCTATTCATCGTTCCATACTGATGTCTTATCCAGTTCGTGAGTCACACTCATAGCTTCACCATGATGTACACTATGCACTAAATGCGTATGTATATCAGTCACATTTTCAAACCAGTTTGAAATCATGTAATTTTGTCAAGAAGACAAATTTTCGAAAGTTCTTTCAAAAATTTCAAAGCTCAAAAAATAAATTTTGGTAAGACCACAAAATCAATTTTCAAAAAATTAAATCGGCTCGCTGATGCAAAGTATTCGATAACAGTTTCCTTCGAATCCACACGATTTCGAAGTTTTTAAAATGAAAACTATGCAAATGATTGACCACATCCATACTCCTGTGTACCAACTCGGCTCATCACCAATTCCACTGATATTCCATCGGAAAGCCACACGATAGAGTTCCAAAATCTCAATATATAAACTCCGACCCAAAAACTCCTTTTCCACATATGACTCGCAATGTCAACCATTAACCCATCCTGGATTACCTCAATTATGCTATGACAAAACATTGAAACAAATCCACACAGCGAAAGACTTCCCGAGAAGTTTCATTTGAACAAGTAAATCAAAACCCCAGAAGGTAGTAATAAAATAGGTAAACAATTGGTAGAGTGTTTTACGATTCTCGGGAGTTTTAAGAAAACAGAAAGGCCTTTTGAAACATTAGGGTCTCAGCCAGTATATCGTTCCGCATTACAAGAAGTTTAAGAAGTAGAAAAACCTTTTTCGGACCCAAGTCATGAGTTATAAAACTATTTCAAAAAAATCTATTGGGTCTCGGCCCAAAATCATTTTCCGTAAAACATTCGTAAAACATTCATTTTGAAAAGTATCATTTTCAAATGCTCAAAAACAGTTCCACATATCTCAAAATGAACTAACATGACTACATGCTCTTCTCAACTATCCACAACATTTCTCCCAAATGCACAACTCCATTCCAAAACTTAATCGACATATTGATTTCCAAAATCATAACTTCTCAAGATCATCAATCATGTCCCAACTCTGTCACCTTATACTGTAATGCATAATATTCTGCTAAATCTCAAAGCATATCAACTTAGAACGGCAATAAATCTCGATGAAATTCAAATATCCAAATACTTCCAGATCGTGAAGCCGACGATTCCCCGTGATACTGGCACATAACTCAAGAAAACACTCGACACAGATATTTTCAAAACACACATTTTGCAAACTCAGTTCAACTAGAGAACACAACGCATCTCTATCCGAAGAAACACATTAATACTATTTGGAAAAGTTTATGACAAATCCAGTACTACACTGGAAAATCACGTAACGCACAAGCCCGAGTGAACAACAAAAACTTACGGCTCTAATATTTGTCAATCGACAACTCAAATGACACGACAAAAACAGGACCCAACTCGACCCGACTGCCTAGGTTTTCTCAAACTAAGCTCCGATACCATAATCTGTAACACCCCCAGAGCCATCCAGGAATATTACCGCGCCGTGGGCCCCGAGATGGAAGCCACAAGGCTGAAAGAAATTTTCGCAAACATTTACAAACACCCAAGAGGCTAACGACGGTACTATCTTTTAAAAACATTCGAAAACTTTACAAAACCCGTTTAACAAAACCGTCGTAAAATCTCATTTGAAACCACAAGGCCAAAAAGCCGAAACTCAATAGTTTAGAAAACGATTTGCCAAAGTAACTCAAGTTACCAGAAACCAAAAGGCGATTTAAAAATACTCACGCGGCGGAAAAAGACAAACAATTAAAAATACTCTAGCAGCGGAATACAAGAACTGATCAGGAAACTCAATACACAAATACATGTCCTAGCCAGTATCCTCCGGGAAGCTCATCTCTCCACGACCGCTACAAGCTTGATAATCCAAGAATCTAAAAAGAAAGCCCACGACGGGGTCAGCCATAATGTCCAATAATGATAACCATCACATCACATCAATAATTACATACCAATGAAAATACGAAGTAAGAATACGACCAATGTAATCTTACCGCCATAACTTTACCAACTCGTGATAATAATTACCAAAGTTCACATCTCGTATCCTCAACAACCCGGTAAGCTCATATCTAATCATCGGTACTGTATCTCAAACGGAACCCAAGGTTCTTAAAACATCATCATAACTCATTGTTACGAATTCTGCTAACTCGGTCCAATCCCAATCCATCGGGTGACATCATCACATCTCAACACAATAATCGATTGTCCATCAAAAGACAACAACCAATGGAAATACGGAACATACCTCGAGATGCACAATACCACGACAATCATGTCAGTCTAATCCGAGATCAGATCGGGCACGGTCCTAACACAAGACCTACAAATGCATACTCATATGACCACGTCAATATGCTCAAAACAATAACAACACTGTATACTCAATGGAAATCTCATGATCCAGCGCCCTCAGCATAGATCCCCTTATGATCCTACTAGATCAACATGAGATGGATACCCAACAATATACATATGCACAAAAACACATATAAAACCAACGACGTGAATCCACATGATTCCATCAGCACAATACTGGGTAATCCAACGATCCAGCGCCCTCAGCATAGATCCCCATGATGATCCCGTCGGACCAACGCATGGTGGAAAACCTGTCCAGCGATCCAGCGCCCTCAGCATAGATCCCCATGATGATCCCGTCGAACCAACGCATGGTGGACATCCGATCCAGCGCCCTCAGCATAGATCCTCATGATCTCATCGGATCATTTACAACATAAACAATACAATTATGCATACACATATGCAACTCGATATGTTCATCAACATGAACAACATATGAATCAAAACATGAACGACATTATGATGAAACAACTAGGACGACTTCATGTTCAGCAACATGAATGAAAACCTGCATGATCAACATCATTAACATTAAACCGAATCAAACTAAGATACTTGTCCCGAGTCCTTCAGGAGCAATCTCGATGTCAAATCATCACCGCATCCTCAATGCTCGGTGATCCAAACGTACAATGAACTATAGATACTCATATCCTCGTCTTTACCATAATGTAATCTCGATACCCGAATATGCCAATAACCGAAATAAATCATGTACAGTACGATTTAACTTCCAGAATCGGAAAGACAACATATAATCATTGTTATATGCATTATAAACGAAATGAAACTGAAACCATTCATTAAACATTATAACTGAGCAAGTAATAACTTACCTCAATACCGATGAAGTCGTTACCAAATCCATTGCCGTCATCTACAAGTCCCTCATCCCTGATCAATGCAATCTACGAACATTCTCGAATACGACCGCAAAGCATGGTTCTAATCACCGATCAGTTACCACAACCTATGGCAATAATCAATAAACAACAATCCGATAAAACCAATTCACAAACCCAACGGCTCAACAATATCTCGGTTAACCACAAGTCTGATCAAACCAACTTAAATGATCACGAATTCATAACCGAAACAGAATATACTACCCTGCCTGTTGATTTAGCGCACGTTAATTACTTAACGTAGCGTGCGCTAAGTTGCTCCCGTTAGCGTGCGCTAGCCATTAGGCTTAGCGTGCGCTAATGACATGCAATTGCATGTATTTCGGATACCGATCAATATATGACGATTATCAAGAACACTAAGTGATTCGAAACCATGTTCATAGCTATCAAAACAACGAAATCCGATATCCTTTAACATATAGGTAATCATCCAACTCTTAATCCAATTCATATATTCACATATTATCTTCTTCCTCAAATATCAACCTCATAAAACATTAAGAACGTAACAACACTTCCATAATCTATCATTACAGGGAGTAATTATCAACAATTACATCAACATTCGAAACTGAGGAGAAGAATTAACCAACTAATCTCAAGAAGACGAATCAACACGATTCAAACCATACGAATCACATTAATATCATCATACTCCGGTAATCCCTCTCATAATCATGCTTATCAACTTGTTTATGTAATAATCATCAACTCAAGAACATCAACATGCAATCCAAAACGAAATCCAAAGATGAAGTGTGATTATCTTTTTGAAGGAATGGATTGATTTCCAAGGTTGAATCCATTTCCAAGAATCGCCAATGATTTAAAGAACAAAGCTTTAATCCATGATTTCCATCTTTAATCTTGTTAAACAGGACCATCCCTCAGTGTTTAGGAACTCCCAAATGTCCTCCCAAGGTTCTCTCTATCGGTTGCAAGAAGAGAATGGACGAAATGAGGAATGACAGCCAACTACTCATATATATATACAATGTACACTATTAACGTACGCTAACCACTTCATTTAATGTATGTTACCAGTTTCGCATGCGCTAACATTCTTTGTTAGCGTGCGCTATCGAAGTCCAGAGGTTACTATCTTGCTGCATGAAATTATTTACGTACGCAATGCCCATGCAATAGCATACGTAAAGGCCTGTATTTAGCGTACGCAAACCTTCCACCGTAGCGTGCGCTACTCATAGTTGACTTACTACAGTCTGCACCTACCCCCGTGTCCCCACATGCCGAAAGTAACCAGACAAATCCAAGATTCCTTTGGTCCGATCTGATTAGCGTGCGCTATAAATATACATTAGCGTGCGCTAATCGTTCACAACAAACATCCGTTGACCTTGTCGGCACATGCGCCGAAAGTGACCGGGTCCACACATAGATTCCTTCTGATCTAGTCTGTACTAGCGTGCGTTATCTTTTGCCTCTAGCGTGCGCTAAACCAGAACAATAGCGTGCGCTAGGCATGTATATTAGCGTGCGCTAATAATGTTACACTTAGCCATTTTCAGCTACTCTTGTCCAATGTCTCAACATACAGAATACGAACATACGGCATACTGAATACATATACTCAACACATTATATCCTCAAATACAATTGTCGAACAAATACGACAATTATACCAATACTGACATCTCAGTCCTTCATTTATTTTATCCATACTGTACAGATTCCACGCTGTACAACATAACTCGGATAAAATAACATTAAACAATAGTAGTAGAAATTTCGGATATTACACGTCGGACCCTCTTGGAGTGGTTAACCCCAATGTTCATGGACCCAATCAAACATGGATCCTTTCGAGGCCCCGTCGAACCCTCCCTGGGTGAACGTACATACTCTCACACTCATATATAGTACTTTTCATGCTCCTGTGTGACTCGTGCATATGTTTAGCATGCTAAACAGACACTACCAAAATTCACACTTTAGCCGACGACTTTAAGTCGTCGGCTAAACCCTAAAATCGTCGGCTAATCACGTGAGCCGTCGGCTAAAAAACCGTCGGCCGATATTCGTCGACCAAGGTTTAGCCGACGACTTTTTTGGTAGTCGTCGGCTAAAGTTCAAAGTTTAGCCGACCACTACAGCAAGGTCGTCGGCTAAAACCTGTTGGAAAAAAAAAACTTTAGCCGACGACCTTATCAAATGTCGTCGGCTAAAACCTAATTATTAAAAAAAAAAAAAACTTTAGCCGACGACCTTTACATATGTCGTCGGCTAAAACCTGTTTTAAAAAAAATAAAAAGGACGCTTTAGCCGACGACGATTTTAAACGTCATCGGCTAAAACCTTTTTTTTTTTAAAAAAAATATACTTCAGCCGACGACCGTTTTATATGTCGTCGGCTAAAACATATTTTTTAAAAAAAAATAATTTACTTTAGCCGACAACCTTTGGAAAGTCGTCGGCTCAAACCTAATATAAAAAAAATTAATTCAGATTTTGGGATCCCAAAACCTGTATTTTTGCACCTGCAATATTTATACATCAGCTCCCATTATCAACAACAATCAACGCGCAACACATTCAACTAATACCATCAATAATATGCCCAACATTATATGCAACACAACGCACAACACATTCAAGAACATTAATTTCATCAACATACTAGTAGCGTCAACAAAATCACTTACATAATTGTAACACAAATATAAATATACAAGAGTACTACAACAACACAACTAAAATCCACTACCAAAATCATCTAAATGTCGAAATGTAGTAGTAGAAGGATTACCACCATCCCCTACATCCTCGTCATGAGGCTCTGAAGATGGGGTCTGTCCGAAGAGAGAAGGCGGTGGAGCAGGTGTCTGCAGTCCAGCCTGAGTAATGGTCTGAGTCAGCGTCATCATATAGTCCATCATGGCCTGCTGCTGTCTCTGGAAACTCTCTAACCGCGACTCGGTCCTCTGCTCGCTCTCATGTAACCGCGTCTGAGTCTTCCTTTCATTCTCAGCTCGGAGCTCCCTCTCCGCCCTCAACTGCTCCTCGAGATAGGCAGTCTGTGCATGCCGTCCGCGAGGGCACTGGAAGCCGGGGGTATCTTTCAATACATGGTGACCCTCAGCTCCCATCATCTTAGTGCGGTACCGACTACCTCTAGGAGGGTAGACGGTACCCCACACCCTACCGCAAACATAAGGATCGGCATGATCGATCTGTCCAATGGCAGAATCGAGATCGGTCTCCGCTAAGTCCGGATACTGCTCCCGAGCAATCTCAGCAAGCATCCTCTGAGACTCCTCCCGCACACGCTCATAAGTTAATATGAAAACAAATATTTCAATATCAATAAAAGTATGATACAAAGGCATTTATTTTATTACCAAAATAAAATAAAAAAAGACTTACATGCTCCTCGGGACGGTTCGAATATGCTTTCTGAGTCACGTAGGCAAATACATCCAACGAATCAGAAGAAATGGCCTCGTGCGCAACTCTGGCTAACGACCGGGAACCCAGACTGTGATGGTCAGTCAGACCAGCACGATTGGTCGTGTTGGTCAAGCTAGTCGCCTTCAAAAAAAATATTATTTAGAATCGAGTTTATATTTAGAATTCAAAAAAAAATAAAAACTGAAATATTATTATTTTTTATTAAATACTAGCAGTTTTTTAATAAATAAAATATAATATTCAGATTTTTATTTTTTTATGGAAAATAATATTCTAGTTTTTATTTTTATTAAAACAATTTATTTCCACTTTTGAATAAAAAAATTTGGTTTTTTAATATTAATAATATTCCAGAATTTAAAAAAAATACCTGAAGTTCCGATTTTTTCTAATTTAAAAAAATCGAAACTTCAAGTATTTTTTAAATTCTGAAACATTAATTTAAAAAAATCGAGTTTATATTTAAAATTCAAAAAAAATAAAAACTGAAAGAGAACGAATGAAATGAGGGTATTTTAGTCATACCATGAACTCCGGGTCGCGAAAATGGGCGCGTAGCCACTTCCACTCGTATCCCGGAACTTGAATTCTTCCGGGGTAGCCTCTCGGGTATCACCCCAGGATGTCCAGAACATGTGCATCTCATTTTTCCAAGATTTGTACCTACAACACACGTTGCACAACATATGTTATTTGTAAGAAAAAAAATTACGCAACCAATGTAGATACAAAATAAATTAAAATGACTTACTTGGTAGACTGCACCTCGTCACACCAAGTACGTAGTAGAGAGTCGGGAATGACAAACCACACCTATGAACAGCATAAATACGCAATAAATTAAAAATATCACATATTGCATTTTGAAGAACTACGTGTTGATTGAAAAACACTTATTAAATATTTATTAACTTACCGACATAGCATTGTTCAAAGCATCCTTCACGCACTGCGGCACGTCCCCCCAATCGGGCCACAAAACGGGGACTCTGTCCCGAATGACAAAGCCAACATTACGGCTATATGACGCCGTAGCGTCAGAAGACATCACCGGCCGGCCGTGTCTATCTAGAGGAATCTCCTAACGACCATGCTTACTTACGTACGAGTCGAGCGCCAGACCCTTTGCTGGGCCACGAGTCTTCTTCTTTTTCTTCTCCTCCTCGACTACATTTTTCCCCTTCTCCTTCTCCCTATCTATCTCCTCGTACAGTTTCGTCTTCGAAACCCGACAACTCCGCCAACACATGTTGTCTGGCCAAGACTCATAGACGTACGCCTCGTTAGGGCTAATCAATCGAACGGGAACTCGGACTCCCGTCTCATCGACCTCTGGAATAGTCGGAACCATCGGAGGCATGAATAGAGTCGGCGCCGGACCGTGGGGCACCGCGGACGAGGAACTCCGTACATCTCCTGATGTGTGAAAGCTAGACGTGGGTCGGTGGATGGGAGGCATACGAGTCTCCGGCTGCGAGGGGGTCGGCCGTGGTGTTTGAAAGGATAAACGCCGCGCTAGTGCAGCGGGCTCATCTGTCGCCCTAAAAAAATCGTCAGCGTTCTTGCCGGTAGCTTCTAGTATCTGGAGGGCACAAACGCTGCTCTGAGATATGTATAGTGTAGCGGGATCCGTCTTACTAGAGGCTGCCGAACTCCCCCCCCGAATCGGGAGTGGTCGACTTTGTCGACTTCTTCCCCAACGTTTTCTTTATTCTATCCATAATCTAAACAAATAAATCAAATTCACAACTCAACACAACAGTAATTATCAATGTCATACCACGTTAATCTTTCGATAACGTCGGCTATACAATTCCTTCCACCTCAAACAAATTCATCAAAACTCATTACACAATTTACCTAATTCATCAAATAATCTAAACAAATTCATCAAATTCACAACTCAACACAACAGTAATTATCAATGCCATACCACGTTAATCTTTCGATTAACGCCGGCTATACAATCCCTTCCTCCTCAAACAAATTCATCAAATTCACAACTCATTAAACACAAAATATTGAAAATACTAAATTCATCAAATATTGCATCACAACTCATTAAACAATTTATCTAATTCATCACATAATCTAAACAAATTCATCAAACAAATACAATAAATTCAACAAACAAAATAAAAAAATAAGGAAAAGGGTTACCTGTCGGGAGGCGGTCGGATGGCGCATGCAGGGCATCGGCGACGGCGGACGGGCCGCTGACGGCGACGGACGGGCCAGCCGGGCGGGCGGATCGGGCTCGAGACAGCGGGGCGGGACGGCGGCCGGGGGGGCGTCGTTTTTGTGACGGGAGTTGGGGGCTGGTTGTCGATCGGCGGTTAGGGGGCTAGGTGACGGGCGGCTAGGTGACGGCGGTTGACGGGGTTGGGGTCGGGTGACGATCGGCGACGGCTAGGGGACGGGCGATCGGGGTGGGCTAGGGAAGGAGAACATAATACAAGTTGGGAATGAGAAAACGTATAAAATGTAGGGGGTTTAGCCGACGACAAGATCTACGTCGTCGGCTAAAGTTTTAAAAAAAATATTTTACTTTAGCCGACGACATTCCAATAGTCGTCGGCTAAAGCAAGTATGACCCGACCGTAGTCTAACACGGTCGTCGCATACTGACGTGTTTTCACTTTCGGCGGAGTGCGACACGGGCCGTGTCATTTGACACGGTCGGAGGTTTAGCCGACGACATTGATAGAGTCGTCGGCTAAAGTATAACTTTTTTTTTAAAAAAAACTTTAGCCGACCGTGTCAGGAGACACGGGCCGTGTCGCACCAGCCCAGAAAGTGAAAACACGCTGTATGCCTGACCCGACCGTGTTAGACTACACGGCCCGTGTCATGGTTGGGGTTTAGCCGACGACTATTTGAATGTCGTCGGCTAAAGTATAATATTTTTTTTTTAAAAAAACTTTAGCCGACGATGTAGATCATGTCGTCGGCTAAACCCCCGATTTTTTTTAATAATATTATTAATATTATATTAATGTTTTGATTTTTATTATTACTATTTTTTTTAATTATATTTAACATATGAAAATATACAGCTAATAAATTTATGGCTCATAGTTTGAGTCATCACTACAGTCTGTCTCATTATCTGAGTTGATATCCAGCAACATATGCTTCAAGTCGTCCACATTATCGTCATCATAATTTTCAAGTAATTCGTTTGTATCAACGTCAACATACCCGCGAGCATCACCACGGAGTCGGGCGACTCGTCCTTCAGGAACATTATTCATTGTAATTGTTGTTGATGGTGGAATATTTGCTGTATTTGGCTCTTGATAAGCATCATCGTCATCGCACTGTTGTTTCTCCCAGCAAAGACTATAAATATTCCTCGTTGTCACAACGTTCACTATCTTCCATCTGCCTTTCTTCACCAAGTCGTCCAAATAATACACCGACTTTGCTGATGTAGCAAATACAAAAGGATCACTTTCATACCATAAAGTGGAAGTGTCAATGATAATGACCCGTAGTCGTCTTGCATATCGGTTCCAAGACTGGTGTCATACCATCGACACTTAAACAAGTAAATTGTCATGCCTTCCCCGTAAATCAGTTCTACCACTTCCAAAAGAACACCGTAATATCCACCATCTATCATAACCCCAGAATTTTGACATCTTCTTTTTTGGTCTCTCTCAAGGCATACGAATGTGACACTGTTGACTTTGGCCATCGAATAAATTCTTGACATAACCGGCTTCATAGAAAGAAGCATACGTTCACGCGACCAGTTAGGGTGTCCGTCATCTTGTATGTGTGTCATCTGTCGTAAATAAACTTTTTATATAAAAAAAATATCTTAAGTCCAAAATCAATAGCAACTGAATGTATACGTACCCATTCTCCAAAATAGTCGGCAAAAGTGTCATTGTGGAATCTAGTGTCACCTCGCACCATATCGCATGACAAGTGGATGTCTTTCCAATACTGAACTTCTGGACAATTGAGCAATATCCACCAATGTGCAATTCGTGACTCGTACGGGTCTAATTGTCTTTCTAGCAACCTCCCATAGACGTCAACCTCAGTGGATATGATAGAAAGATTGAATTGTATTTTATCTGCTGGAATAGAGCGGGAAGAGGGCTTGAAGGTGCCCAAATACAACTTGATATGCGTAATACACTCCGACGCAAGGTAAGATTCTGCAATGCATCCTTCCGGTGCAGACTTATTGGCCACGGAGTCTTTGTAATCACCGAGTTGCCTGTAATATTGTCATTGTGTTAGAAATCATACTTAATTTGACAATATATATATATATATATATCATACAAAATTATGTTACCTTTCAACCGGGTACATCCACGTGTAGTGGACTGACCATTGACCAATCACGGGGAAGGTGGATCATGAGGTGAGGCATGAGGTCAAAAAAGTTTGGAGGAAATATTCGCTCAAACTTACACAAGATATAGATGATCTCATCTTGCATTTTACGCAAATCAGATCTCTTCACTTCTCTCGTACATAATTTCTGGAAAAATCTTGACAATATAAATTTTCCAATATTAATCCAACTAACTAATATTGTTCAAATTATAAATGAAATCACAACAAACAATTAATCATAATGATTATCATCATAAAACTTAATCGTTATACATGAAAGATTTCGAATGTACAACATGAATAATACAAAGTTTCGAAATCACAATAAAAAATACAATAAAATACGTACCTTAATCGAAATGGTGATTATAACAACCGGTAGAAACCTTCATCACTCCAGCTAGCACAACTCAAAGTAGCAACACAAACTCAAAAAATACATAAAGGGATTTCCAAGAACCGGGTTGATCTTTTTCGCAAGGTCGCAATGCTCAAAGTAGCAACTCACAAGCTTTTTTCGGGAATAACTGACAGGATCGGGAATAGAAATGTGCTCTTTAGAGGGGAGAGGGGCAAGATTGGGTTGGTGTTCCGTGAACTATATATAATTTTCACTTGGAGGTTTAGCCGACGACTTGATCTAGGTCGTCGGCTAAACCCCATTTTTCGAAGGCTTTAGCCGAAGCCTAGATCTTGCCGTCGGCTAAAATTTGATTTTTTTGGGAAAGGGTTTAGCCGACGACCTGCATCAAGTCGTCGGCTAAAACCTTTTTTTTGAAAAGGTTTAGCCGACCCGCATCAAGTCGTCGGCTAAAACGCTTTTTTTTCAAATCGGCTAAACAATATCTAGGTCGTCGGCTAAACCTCTTTACTATAGCCGACGACTATGTTGTACTTTAGCCGACGACCTAGATCAAGTCGTCGGCTAAAACTGTTTAGCCGACGGCAACCCGAGTCGTCGGCTAAAGTGCAAAGTTTAGCCGACGACACTTTAAAGTCGTCGGCCGTTTTTTTTTCGAGTCGTTGGCTAAAGTACTTTTTTTGGTAGTGAGAATAGATACGCACGACCAAATCTGCTCGTGCGTTAGTCCGTGCGTCAGGTTGTGCGAAACTCACTATCCAACTCCTGTTGGGGACGTACGAGCAGCAGCTCGTCCGTCTGCTCGTGTGTCAGCTCATATGTCAGCTCATGTGTCATTGCCATGTGCAAAAGATGCAGCAGATAGCTGTTAATTTACGCCGAGACTCGCTGCCTCGATTGTCTGCTCTCGCACCAAAATTAACACGTGACAAAACGCTTACGAAGAGTCTCCATATACGAAGTCGAGCACAACGCAAAAACACGATTCCGACCGCCCGAAGATAACGGGCAAAAATAAATTTGAAACCAACACGCCCAAAACTTTGAGAAATTACAAAATGGCCCAAAATGTTCGAAAAACACGATACGGTCGAATAACCAAACTGAAGCTCACAACATGTCTAACAACGTTGAACGAACTTATGAGAAATACAAAACAGCAGTTTCGAACAACGACCACGCCAAACGAACCAAAAAGCAGAAAAATTGCTAATAAACACGAAATTGAGTAAAACAACTCTGAAATACGCTCGAATGACAAAGCATGCAGAATTAAACGTTCTCAAAATGTTAAGACGGTTACAAGCGAGTCGCTGAAAATGAAAAATACACCAAAATAAAAAAATGCGGATAATACATTATTAACTTTATGATATTGTATTAAAACATTGATTCTAACTTATCTTGATAATATAAAGGACATTGATATTTTTTGATAGTGTGCACCTAAAAAAACAAATTCACCCCTCTTTTCTCCTTCCCTTCTCTTTGTGTGAATTCAATAATAAATAATATCAAATAAATAACAACAATAAATTTTAAAAAATATATAATATTAAATGAAATTAAGGGGTAACTAATTAAGGGACAACTAATTCTTATGACAGGCCTGTCGGCCTGCTTTCCGGGGGGCCATGGTCGGACAGTTTTTTTTTTTTACGACAAGCCCGCTCATAGACCTACGGCGGCCCAGCCATTTTCCCTTTTTAAGACAGGCCCGTCGACCAGTTTTCCGGCGGGACACTGTGGGTGGCCGACTATTTTTTTAAGCGTCAGGCCTGCCAGTCTGCTTTCCGGTGGTCGGTCATTTTTTTTCCTTCCGACATGCTTTTCGGCGCTCCATGAATTTTGTTCTTTTTTTTTAACGGCAGGCCCGTCAGCCGCCGATAGATTTTCAAGAACCAACATATTTTTTTTCAGCAAATTAATCTGATAATTTGATTATTTTAATTCAATTATGGCACTCTCACCGTGACATTATAAATTAACAAGGAAGATGACAAATGACGACATATGGAGGAATCTTTTCTCAAAAATATAGTAGTGAACGTATACCACTAAGGCTCTCTTCTTTTGGACTGAACTGAACTTGAACTGAACTGAATTGAACTGGAATATATATTAAGAGTAAATAATAATAAAATAATAATAATAATAATAATACTAATAATATAATAAATACTATTAGTAATAATAATAGTAATCATCATCAACAACAACAATACTAATCAAGATTAATAATAATAATAATAATCAAGATTATTATTAATATTCATAATATATTAAATATTATTAGTAATAATAATAGTAATCAACAACAACAATAATAATAACAATAATAATCATCATGATTAATAATAATAATAATAATAATAATAATAATAAAAATTATTATTATTAATATTATTAATAATAATAATAAGAAGAAGAAGAAGAAGAATGAACTGAACTGAACTGAACGGAATGAACCTGAACTGAACTGAACTGAACTGAAATGAAAAACTGAAAAATAAGTCCAAAAGAACATGACCTAGGTTTGAAGTGGATCCGACTATGGTCGTGATGCGCCCTGTCGACACTGTTCTGCTCAATGACTCAGGGCCTGTTCTCTTCGGAAAAATTCAACTGAATTGAATTGAATCGAATCAATCGAATCGAGAAAACTAAATTGAATCGAATCAAATGAATCAAAAAACTCAATCGAATCAATCGAATCGAATCGAATGAAAGTAACTAATAATTTAAAAATGAGTAATAATAATAATAATAATAATAATAATATAAATGATATTTTATTAATAGAAATAATAAATGATTATAAATAATAAGCTAATATAATAATACCTATTAACAATAGAAATATTTTAAAAATATATTATTAATTTTGATAAATAGTATGAGGAGATGAATATACTTGTTGATAAATATATTATTAATTTTCTTTCACTTTTTAGTTTATCTCTTCTTCTTTATTTATTTCCATTGCTTCCAATGGAGCCAAAGATTCCTTATTCTTTGGTTCTGGATTATAATGGAATAAAACAAAATTGTTGGTATAAAATCGGTGATTTGCGCCGTTTGTGCGGAAGCGTAAATATAAATTGCAGAAAATAAATCCCACAAGGATTTATAGAGGTTCGGCTATTAACGAAGTCTACGTCCTCTCTCGATGTATCTTTTTCTTTAGGATCAAGATCAAAACCTCTGCACCTCTCTTCTATCGGTTGAGGGATTACCGTTACAAGCTCGTCTTCTATCGGTCCGAGTAAAACCATTTTTCCTTTTCTATTGGATAAGGAATCAACCACTCTAGCTTTCTATTGGTACTAGATAAACCTCGCTAAGATAGCGATTGTGATTCTAACAATGTCGGATCCTTGATCCTAATAACACCGAATCCAATCGTATCTTTTCTTTTACCTCTCGTATATAATGTTGAATGTATAAACACTCAAACTAACAATATAAGCTCAATATTGCAACAACAATAATATCAATATGAATAAGTAATCAATGTATCTCTTGCTTGAAGTTGTTGTATGGAATAATACCAAATATGTGGTATTTATAGCCTTCATCCACCAAACTAGCCGTTAGTCTATTTTGACTAATTAGCGTGCGCTAGGCTTTCTCTTTAGCGTGCGCTAGTACATTTGATTTGATCCGGTAACCCGTTTCTCCTTTAGCGTACGTTATATTCTTTGTGTTACGTACGTTATCTGACTCACTTAGCGTACGTTAACCATGATTGAGTAGCGTGCATTAACGTAATATATCCATTGCCTTCACTTGTCAAACTATCGGTTTGATGCTTGACTTTCCGCCGAATCTTTCCAACGTTCTGATTGAATTGATTCAAACTGATATTTAGCGTGCGCTAAATATCATCTCTTGCGTGCGCTAATACTGACTTCATTGCATACGTCATTCTGTGTTTGAATATCTTCACAACGGTAATATTGGCTCGATAGCATGCGTTAGGAATAAGGTGTAGTGTGCGCTATCCTCATCAGATGACTTCACTTCAGGTAACTTCGAACTTGTCTGATCTGCAGCCGGGACCCGTTAGCGTGCGCTAACTTATATATCTAGCGTGCGCTAGCTTTATATTTTGTCCATCTTCTTGTGTCTACGTCTGCTTCGATGCTTTGCTTCACGTTGATGTTGTTTTGTTTTGTTTAGCAACTTAATCATCAAAACACTATTTATTAATATGTGGAATAAATATTCCAACAATCTCCCCCTTTTGATGATTACAAAACAACTCTTTGAATTGGATAAAACCTGTAAAGTAAAATTATATATATATATATATGTATATTTATACGAATCAAAGTTTTCGGCTTTGATCGTTTCGTTAGTTTCTCCAGTCCTTTTCTTTTTCTGTCATTTTCGACTCCTTCGTTTCTCCCTCTTTTTGTATGCTTTCTTTTCTTTTTCGATTTCTTCGATTTTTCTCCTCCTTCTATTTTGCAGGTTTTTCTCGTCATATCTTTCATGACGCTTTTATCCGATTCAACTCCTTCTCCCTCTTTTTATATTCAGCAAAATGTGTAAGAAATAGAGAATACCAATTTGAATATATAGAAACTATGCATGAATATAAAAAATATGCAATAATAGGAAATATCTCCCCCTAAACATATTATTTCCTCCTTTGTAAAATGTCAAAAATTAATTTTTGAGGACCCAACCTATAGTTGGTTTTTCTTTCGAGACGTAGACGATATTTGAAACAATTATTCCTTTAGGAACCCAAATTTTCTTGACTTTAATCGTCCGTCTTGGGCTTTTGCAATTCGAAATGTGATGCCCAAGTTTT
Source organism: Orobanche coerulescens (assembly GCA_033398695.1). Classification (NCBI taxonomy): domain Eukaryota; kingdom Viridiplantae; phylum Streptophyta; class Magnoliopsida; order Lamiales; family Orobanchaceae; genus Orobanche; species Orobanche coerulescens. Next base: position 21,796,920 of record CM065813.1, read on the forward strand.
AAACATTTTTCACATCGGGGTATATTAAGATTTACGGATTCGTTTTTAAAACGTGGTTTGAATCCTAACCCCTGTTTGTTCAACGTGAATTTCTGAACTGAGAGCATTTGTTCAAATTTTTCGTTTCCACACAAAAATTTCTTCGTTAAGTTTTTTTAGCTCGGTTTGAATTTTAGCAAGATCATCCTTCAAAATATTTTCATTTTCAATACATTTTGAATGATTGATTTCAACAGCTTTTCCCTTTTCAAGTATTTTGGAAATCTCGGTTTCCAATAATTTATTTTTCGATTGTAGGGATTTAATTTCTTTTAAAGCATTTTGATAATCCGTATGTAATAATTCGAATGCTTCAAAAAGTTCGTCGTAAGAATTACTTACTTGGCTTTCGACGTCGCTGTCGTCGAACGAACTTCAGGCCATGAGAGCGAGATTATTTTGATCGATAAATTCGTCGTCTTCGTCTTCATCGCTCCATGTTGCTTGATTTGTTCCTTCGTGAGTTGCCTCTAACTTTTTCCAAATTTCTTTGGCACTATTATACGAGGAAATATGATCGAGATCTTCCGGATTTAAGGCACAATAAAGCATTTGCGTTGCCTTACAATTTTGGTGGTCGTTCCCCCAATCCATATCATCATATTCTTCGAAACTTTTTATAGTCCCGTTGGAATTCGTGGGAATTTTCGGACCAAGACATATGATCTTCCAAAGCTCAATATCATAAGCTCGGATGAAGATTGACATCTTTTTTTTCCATTTCATATAATTTGATCCGTCGAAGAATGGAGATTGGTTCGACACAAGATCTTCATTTGGTGCAAATTGGAACGCCATTTGGATCGACTCCTCGGATGTTAAGCCGTGTATTGGAGGAACCGCTCTGATACCAATTGTTGGTATAAAATCGGTGATTTGCGCCGTTTGTGTGGAAGCGTAAATATAAATTGCGGAAAATAAATCCCACAAGGATTTATAGAGGTTTGGCTATTAACGAAGCCTACGTCCTCTCTCGATGTATCTTTTTCTTTAGGATCAAGATCAAAACCTCTGCACCTCTCTTCTATCGGTCGAGGGATTACCGTTACAAGCTCGTCTTCTATCGTTCCGAGTAAAACCGTTTTTCCTTTTCTATTGGATAAGGAATCAACCACTCTAGCTTTCTATTGGTACTAGATAAACCTCGCTAAGATAGCGATTGTGATTCTAACAATGTTGGATCCTTGATCCTAATAACACCGAATCCAATCGTATCTTTTCTTTTACCTCTCGTATATAATGTTGAATGTATAAACACTCAAACTAACAATATAAGCTCAATATTGCAACAACAATAATATCAATATGAATAAGTAATCAATGTATCTCTTGCTTGAAGGTGTTGTATGGAATAATACCAAAGATGTGGTATTTATAGCCTTCATCCACCAAACTAGCCGTTAGTCTGTTTTGACTAATTAGCGTGCGCTAGGCTTTCTCTTTAGCGTGCGCTAGTCTGTTCCAGTTTCAGTCCAGTAGCTTCGTTTCTCCTTTAGTGTACGTTATATTCTTTGTGTTACGTACGTTATCTGACTCACTTAGCGTACGTTAACCATGATTGAGTAGCGTGCATTAACGTAATATATCCGTTGTCTTTACTTGTCAAACTATCCGTTTGATACTTGACTTTCCGCGGAATCTTTCCAACGTTCTGATTGACTTGATTCAAACTGATATTTAGCGTGCGCTAAATATCATCTCTTGCGTGCGCTAATACTGACTTCATTGCATACGTCATTCTGTGTTTGAATATCTTCACAATGGTAATATTGGCTCGATAGCGTGCATTATGTAACACCCCCAGATTTAACCGGGAATATTACAGCGCCGTGGGCCCCGAGATGGAACCCACAAGGCTGAAGAAAATTTTCTCAAAAATTTACAAATGTCCAAGAGGCCAACGACGGTACTATCTTTAAAAATGCACAAAGACTTATAAAATCCATTTATCAAAAACCGTCGTAAAAACTCATTTGAAATCACAAGGCCAAACGGCCGACACTCAAAAGTTTAGAAAACAATTTCCAAAGTAACCTCAGTTACCAGATACCAAAAGAGCATTTCAAAATACTCACGCAGCAGAAAAATACTAACCATAAAGATACTCTAGCAGCGGAATACAAGAACCAATCAGAAACTCAATGCACAAAAAATGTCCTAGCCAGTATCCTCCGGGAAGCTCATCTCTTCACGACCGCTACAAGCTCGATACTCCAAGAACCTAAAAAGAAATCCCACGACGGGGTCAGCCATAATATCCAACAATGATAATCATCACATCACATTAATAATTACATACCAATGAGAATACAACAAAAGAATACGACCAACGTAATCTTACCGCCATAACTTTACTTACTCAAGTCATTCTTATCAGAATAACCATTATCACATTATACATCTCGTACTTGCTTAACCAATAAACTCGAACCTAATATCTGTATTGTACCTCAAACAATACTCAAGATTCTCAAACTATCATCACCAACTCACGATACGGAAATATACCATTTCTGACCAATACGATACATCGAATAACATCATCAAATCCCAAGACAATAACCGATTGTCCATCAAAGACAAATACCAAAGGAAATACAGAACATACCTCGAGATATGAAGTGCCACGACAATCATATCAGTCTAATCCGAGATCAGATCAATGCAATACGGACACGGTCCTAACACAAGACCTACAAATGCATACTCATATGACCACGTCATTATGCTCAAAACAATATCAACAATGTATACTCAATGGAAATCCCATGACCCAGCGCCCTCAGCATAGGTCCCAAGATGATCCTACAAGATCAACACGAGATGGATAACCAACAATATACATATGCAAAACAACACAACACTGGGTAACGATCCAGCGCCCTCAGCATAGATCCCAAGATGATCCCGTCGGACCAACACGAGGTGGAAAAACCCGTCCAATGATCCAGCGCCCTCAGCATAGATCCCAAGATGATCCCGTCGGACCAACACGAGGTGGACATCTGATCCAGCGCCCTCAGCATAGATCACACGATCCCATCGGATCAACACAACACAAACAACACAATTATGCATACACATATGCAAATCAAAATGTCCATCAACATGAACAACACCACATGAACGACAATATGACAAATCAACTAAGACGACCTCATGTTCGACAACATGAATGACAATATGCATGATCAAATCACTAACACTAACTGAATCGATATAAGATACTTGCCCCGAGTCCTTCGGGAGAAATCTCAATATCAAACCATCACCGACGATTATCCGCAATGATCGGCGATCCAAACGTACCATGGACTACAGATACTCATATCCTCGTCTTTACCATAATGTAACCTCGATACCCGAATATGCCAATAACCAAAATAAATCACATACATTATGATTTAACTCCCAGAATCGGAATGACAACATATAATCATTGCTATATGCATTATAAACGAAATGAAACTGAAACCATTCATTAAACATTATAACTGAGCAAGTAATAACTTGCCTCAATACCGATACAACGATGACGAAGCCGCTACCAATCCCATTGCCTTCATCTACGAGCTCCTCGGCCCCGACCGAAGCAATTCACGAACGTACTCGAACACGACCGCAGCATCCGGTTATAATCACTGATCAATAATCTCAACCTATCGAAGTAATCAAATAACATATATCCGATAACTATTAACAACCAACACGACCAACCAAATCATCTCAATGATTCAACGATACCTCAATCATATACAAAACCAAATAGTATAACTCAAACTATTTTACGAATTCATATCCATCATATGAACCGAAATCCGATAATTACTAATCAATATCATCGATCGATAAACTTAACGATTTCACAATTATCCTGATTAACACAATTTCGAATAATCCAATTCTAACAATTACGAATTCACAACCACAATGCGATTACGGGTACGGACGTAAAGGAAATCATATTCAACGAACAATCGCAATCTTTCCGGATTCCAAATTGATATCATGATTCGTATTTCATTAAGAACATACGAATTATACCACTACAACCAACGAATATTCGATCTTCATATCCAAAAGTACCGATAATTCAACCTACGATCGTCTTGCTATGTTAAATTCATCAAGAAGTTCCTCAAGAACAATAATGGATTCAAAACCTTGTTCATAGCCATTAAAACAATGTAATCCGATGTTTTCTAACATCTAAAAAATCCCTAATCACAATTCAATGTGTATATCAACATGTTCTTGAACATACGATCTCCCTAACATCAAGAATCGAAGTAACAATACCAAGAACATCAAGAACTCTATGATTTCATAATCATAATCAACATATTCAAGGTATAAACCATCATAACACCATCTTCCTTCAACATATAGTTCATGTAGCCTCAATAATCGTAACAACAACATCACAATCAACTTCATACGAATCATATACTGATAACAATACCAAAATCCGAAATCGAAGTGAAGAATTCAACAACATACCTCAAGAACATGAATAACCCAATCAAACCCTTCAAGAATCATCCATAATTCCATATCCAAGCCTCAAATCTAAGTCCTAAAGCTCAAAATCGACTTAGGAAGGCCAACATCTCTCTCTCAAAGTTTGAAGACGAAAAGCGAAAAGAAACGTCGAAGGAAATGAAAGACGGGCATCCACTTATAAAACATTTCTGTTCGTTACGTACGTAACACACCAAGGTTAACGTACGTAACACGCATTACGTATGTTAGCCATCCTTGATAGCGTACGTAATGCTAATCCCAAAACTAACTGTCCTGTTTTGTCCACTTGATTACGTACGTAACATTTCCTTCATTACGTACGTAATACGCACGTTGGCTTGCTATAGTAAAACCTTATATTACGTACGTAATACATCCTGTATAACGTACGTAATACGTAGTTGACTCGCCTGTCAACATCCTTCCGCCGAAAGCTGCCGACATAGGGTCCCACCTACCGACCATGACTCAGTCGTCTGATTCCCATGTTACGTACGTAATGTCTCGGCCATAACGTACGTAACTCTTGTGATATAGCGTACGTAAGTCTTCAACCTTAGCGTACGCTAAGTATTCTATACTTAGCCAATTTCAACTGCTACCGCCTGTCTCGACATACCGAAAACACATATACACTTACTGAATACATATACTGAATCCAATAGTATTCTTATACGATATACTCTATATCGAAAGTACGATAACCTGATACACGATATCCTCAATGCAAATCGACCCGGAATACGACAATTATACCGATCTCGACATCTCGAGTCCTTTATTTATTTTATCCATCTTATCTGATTCCAAGCTGTACAATATAACTCGGATAAAATAATATCAAACAACAGTAGTAGAAATTCTGGATATTACATTCTACACCACTTAAAATAAGTTTCGGCCTCGAAACTTGCAATCCATCATAAAACCAAACAAACATACCGTTCAACCAAAATATCCCAAAGCCATCACGACAACGATCAATCATCATCATTACTGAATAACCAAGAGAGTACACTTACAAATACGCAGGTCGGCGATCTCCTGAGATACTAGCAAGCGATCTCACTGTACAGTCCCAATACGCTTACAATCACAATTCCTTGAGTCTCAACAAAATTATTTCATCGTCAGATGAAATAATCTATCCGTGACAAATCCTGTTTGCCTGATCGCATGATCAAGTTCCAAGTCCGATAAGACGAATAATATCCGATATATCTGTGAAATAACTGCTCAACACAATGGCAACCAATCCCGAAACATCGACTCAGAATTCGAACACTTATACGATCATTAACAATGATCAACCAACAAATTAACTGAGAATACCATCGACATGATAAATTCCAATACGACCAATCCAATGGGTAAAACACAACTGAGAATATCATCAACATGATAAACTCCAATATGACCAACCAGAGGTCAAAGCACAATTATGATAAACTCCAATATTACCAACGAAGGAGCGATAATAATCAGGAATACCCTCACACGGTAAATACCAACACAATACACACAGAACCACAGAGACAGATATACGGACGAATAAAGTTCTCAAAACGACACACCAATCACATACCGTAGATCTCAACGAAACACATCATGTTGGTGAACATACCCCTCGGCATACGAACACCCAATAAAGCCGACGAAAATAACCAATCATACCTGGAGTGGAAACGACCGCTCGACATCTAAAACAACCAACATGGGGTCACCATCCCCAAATCTACAAAAGAAATCATTCAAAATCATTATGGTAAAGTCACAATATTACCATACCAATGGAATCACATAGCACATATGTCCCGGTTTCACAAACTCCAAAGTTCCAAAATTATATTATGTGCATGATTCTACAACACACGACATATTTCCCTTATCCGATAAATCAATCGATCATCCTTGCATAACCAAACGACCATACCAAAGTTCGGATCCCTATTCCTCGTTCCACAGGAATGTCATAACCAGTTCGCGAGTCACACTCACAATTTTACCACGATATGCACTATGCACAAAATGCATATGGTTATCAATCACATTTTCAAAACCAGTTTGAAATCACATAGTCTTGTCAAAATACAAATTTTCGAAAATTCTTTCAAGAGTTTGAAAACTCAAAACATAAATTTTCATAAGACCACGAAATCAATTTTAAAAATTAAATCGGCTCGCTGGTGCCAAGTTCTCGATAAAAATTCTTTTCGAATACACACGATTAACTAAAATGGAATTTATGCAAATGATTGACTACATCCATACTCCTGTATACCAATTCGATTCGTCACCAAATTTACTGATATTCCATCGGAAAACCACACGATGAAATTCCAAAATCTCAATATATAGACTCTGATAAAAACTCCTCCTCCACATACTACTCGCAACGTCAATCCTTAATCCATCCTGGATCACCTCAAATATGAAACGAATCAATACAGCGAAAGAGTTCCCGAGAAGTTTCATTTGAACAAGTAAACCAAAGCCTCGAAAGGCGGAAATAACATAGGTAAACGATTGGTAAAGTGTTTTACAAATCTCGGGAGTTTTAGAAAACAAGAAAACACCTTTTGAAACATTAGGGTCTCAGCCCGTATCTCGTTCCACATTAGAAGAAGTTTAAAAAGTAGAAAACTCTTTTCGGACCCCAAGTCCTGAGTTATAAAACCACTTCAAAATCGATTGGGTCTCGGCCCAAAAATCATTTTCCGTAAAACCTCCGTAAGACATTCATTTTGAAAAGTATCATTTTCAAATGCTCAAAAGCAGTTTCATGTATCACAAAATGATCTATCATGACTACATGTTCTTCTAAACCATTCACAGTCCTTCTCCCGAATACACAATTTCGTTCCAAAATCTACCCAACATACTGATTTCCAAAATCATAGTTTCCCAATATCATCAATCCTGTCCCAAATCTGTCACCTTATACCGTAACGTATAATATCTGCTGAATCTCAAAACGTATCAACTGAGAACGGCAAGAAATCTCAATGAAATTCAAAAATCCAAATACTTACCGATCGTGAAGCCGACGATTCCCCGTGATACTGGCACATGTCTCGACTCAAGGAAATACTCGACACATATATTTTCAAAACACACGTTTTGCAAACTCAGTGCAACTCAAGAACACAATATATCACGTGAACACCATTTGGAAAAGTTTACAACAATCCCAGTACCACACTGATAAATCACATGATCCATAAGCCCGAGTGAACAACAAAAACTCACGGCTCTAGTATTAGTCAATTGACAACTCGAATGACGCGACAAAACACGACCCAACTCGACCCAAATGCCTAGGTTTTCTCAACCTAAGCTCTGATACCATATTCTGTAACACCCCCAGATTTAACCGGGAATATTACAGCGCCGTGGAGCCCGAGATGGAACCCACAAGGCTGAAGGAAATTTTCACAAAAATTTACAAATGTCCAAGAGGCCAGCGACGGTACTATCTTTAAAAATACACAAAGACTTATAAAATTCATTTATCAAAAACCGTCGTAAAAACTCATTTGAAATCACAAGGCCAAACGACCGACACTCAAAAGTTTAGAAAACGATTTCCAAAGTAACCTCAGTTACCAGATACCAAAAGAGCATTTCAAAATACTCACGCAGCGGAAAAAGACCAACCATAAAGATACTCTAGCAGCGAAATACAAGAACCAATCAGAAACTCAATGCACAAAACATGTCCTAGCCAGTATCCTCCGGGAAGCTCATCTCTTCACGACCGCTACAAGCTCGATACTCCAAGAACCTAAAAAGAAATCCCACGACGGGGTCAGCCATAATATCCAACAATGATAATCATCACATCACATTAATAATTACATACCAATGAGAATACAACAAAAGAATACGACCAACGTAATCTTACCGCCATAACTTTACTTACTCAAGTCATTCTTATCAGAATAACCATTATCACATTATACATCTCGTACTTGCTTAACCAATAAACTCGAACCTAATATCTGTATTGTACCTCAAACAATACTCAAGATTCTCAAACTATCATCACCAACTCACGATACGGAAATATACCATTTCTGACCAATACGATACATCGAATAACATCATCAAATCCCAAGACAATAACCGATTGTCCATCAAAGACAAATACCAAAGGAAATACAGAACATACCTCGAGATATGAAGTGCCACGACAATCATATCAGTCTAATCCGAGATCAGATCAATGCAATACGGACACGGTCCTAACACAAGACCTACAAATGCATACTCATATGACCACGTCAATATGCTCAAAACAATATCAACAATGTATACTCAATGGAAATCCCATGACCCAGCGCCCTCAGCATAGGTCCCAAGATGATCCTACAAGATCAACACGAGATGGATAACCAACAATATACATATGCAAAACAACACAACACTGGGTAATCCAACGATCCAGCGCCCTCAGCATAGATCCCAAGATGATCCCGTCGGACCAACACGAGGTGGAAAAACCCGTCCAATGATCCAGCGCCCTCAGCATAGATCCCAAGATGATCCCGTCGGACCAACACGAGGTGGACATCTGATCCAGCGCCCTCAGCATAGATCACACGATCCCATCGGATCAACACAACACAAACAACACAATTATGCATACACATATGCAAATCAAAATGTTCATCAACATGAACAACGCCACATGAACGACAATATGACAAATCAACTAAGACGACCTCTTGTTCGACAACATGAATGACAATATGCATGATCAAATCACTAACACTAACTGAATCGATATAAGATACTTGACCCGAGTCCTTCGGGAGAAATCTCAATATCAAACCATCACCGACGATTATCCGCAATGATCGGCGATCCAAACGTACCATGGACTACAGATACTCATATCCTCGTCTTTACCATAATGTAACCTCGATACCCGAATATGCCAATAACCAAAATAAATCACATACATTATGATTTAACTCCCAGAATCGGAATGACAACATATAATCATTGCTATATGCATTATAAACGAAATGAAACTGAAACCATTCATTAAACATTATAACTGAGCAAGTAATAACTTGCCTCGATACCGATACGACGATGACGAAGCCGCTACCAATCCCATTGCCTTCGTCTACGAGCTCCTCGGCCCCGACCGAAGCAATTCACGAACGTACTCGAACACGACCGCAGCATCCGGTTATAATCACTGATCAATAATCTCAACCTATCGAAGTAATCAAATAACATATATCCGATAACTATTAACAACCAACACGACCAACCAAATCATCTCAACGATTCAACGATACCTCAATCATATACAAAACCAAATAGTATAACTCAAACTATTTTACGAATTCATATCCATCATATGAACCGAAATCCGATAATTACTAATCAATATCATCGATAGATAAACTTAACGATTTCACAATTATCCTGATTAACACAATTTCGAATAATCCAATTCAAACAATTACGAATTCACAACCACAATGCGATTACGGGTACGGACGTAAAGGAAATCATATTCGACGAACAATCACAATCTTTCCGGATTCCAAATTGATATCATGATTCGTATTTCATTAAGAACATACGAATTATACCACTACAACCAACGAATATTCGATCTTCATATCCAAAGGTACCGATAATTCAACCTACGATCGTCTTGCTATGTTAAATTCATTAAGAAGTTCCTCAAGAACAATAATGGATTCAAAACCTTGTTCATAGCCATTAAAACAATGTAATCCGATGTTTTCTAACATCTAAAAAAATCCCTAATCACAATTCAATGTGTATATCAACATGTTCTTGAACATACGATCTCCCTAACATCAAGAATCGAAGTAACAATACCAAGAACATCAAGAACTCTATGATTTCATAATCATAATCAACATATTCAAGGTATAAACCATCATAACACCATCTTCCTTCAACATATAGTTCATGTAGCCTCAATAATCGTAACAACAACATCACAATCAACTTCATACGAATCATATACTGATAACAATACCAAAATCCAAAATCGAAGTGAAGAATTCAACAACATACCTCAAGAACATGAATAACCCACTCAAACCCTTCAAGAATCATCCATAATTCCATATCCAAGCCTCAAATCCAAGTCCTCAAGCTCAAAATCGACTTAGGAAGGCCAACATCTATCTCTCTCAAAGTTTGAAGACGAAAAGCGAAAAGAAACGTCGAAGGAAATGAAAGACGGGCATCCACTTATAAAACATTTCTGTTCGTTACGTACGTAACACACCAAGGTTAACGTACGTAACACGCATTACGTACGTTAGCCATCATTGATAGCGTACGTAATGCTAATCCCAAAACTAACTGTCCTGTTTCGTCCACTTGATTACGTACGTAACATTTCCTTCATTACGTACGTAATACGCACGTTGACTTGCTACAGTAAAACCTTATATTACGTACGTAATACATCATGTATAACGTACGTAATACGTAGTTGACTCGCCTGTCAACATCCTTCCGCCGAAAGCTGCCGACACAGGGTCCCACCTGCCGACCATGACTCAGTCGTCTGATTCCCATGTTACGTACGTAATGTCTCGGCCATAACGTACGTAACTCTTGTGATATAGCGTACGTAACTCTTCAACCTTAGCGTAAGCTAAGTATTCTATACTTAGCCAATTTCAACTGCTACCGCCTGTCTCGACATACCGAAAACACATATACACTTACTGAATACATATACTGAATCCAATAGTATTCTTATACGATATACTCTATATCGAAAGTACGATAACCAGATACACGATATCCTCAATGCAACTGTCGACCAGATACGACAATTATACCGATACTGACATCTCAGTCCTTTATTTATTTTATCCATACTGTACAGATTCCACGCTGTACAATATAACTCGGATAAAATAATATCAAACAACAGTAGTAGAAATTCCGGATATTACACGTTAGGTATAAGGTGTAGCGTGCGCTATCCTCATCAGATGACTTCACTTCAGGTAACTTCGAACTTGTCTGATCTGCAGCGGGACCCGTTAGTGTGCGCTAACTTATATATCTAGCGTGCGCTAGCTTTGTATTTTGTCCAGCTTTTTGCGTCTTCGTCTGCTTCGATGCTTTGCTTCGCCTTGATGTTGTTTTATTTTGTTTAGCAACTTAATCATCAAAACACTATTTATTAATATGTGGAATAAATATTCCAACAAAAATGACTCACTAAACTGGTTGCACTTCATTTTCTCATGAAGTACTAGTCATTCCATGCAATTCTCGATGCAATTTTCATTTTGGATCATCCGGAAACAGTCTCTCTGTGTTAAGACAGGGGTAAACCTGCGTACATCCGATCCCCCCTTACCCCGATTTTTGCGGAAGCCGTTGAGGCATTGGGGTAATGTTGTTGTTGTCTTCTTCTTTATTAATTATTTTTCCCCTTCTGTATTTATGTGGCTAGGGGTGGACATTCGAGTCGGGTAGTTTGGGTACCCAATCGGATACCCGAAAAAGTTTGAGTACAGAATCGGATACCCGAAAAAGTTCGGGTTCGGAATTCGAGTATTCCACTTTGAACTTCAGTTACCCGATTATTTTTATATAAAGTTGTAAGAATTATTCGGGCATTGAATCCTTTAGATTTTAAAGGAAATATATAATAAAAGTGTTTTCAATGAAATGATATATATATATATATATATTATATAATGATGGTATTAACAATCTGAATTGATGATGAGCACTAAATATATATCATTTTTGTAAAATTAATGTTATGAAAAGTTATGTACGAACTATATGATTTTATTTAATTTCTATCTTATCACTAATAGGAATTAAAAAATATATATATGTGTGTCAAATTAATTTCAACGTACTTGAGAAATTTAATTTTTATTATTAAATTATTTTAAAAAAGTACAAGAAAGAGGTAGTGTAGCATAATATGGAAATAGTATATAAATCTGCCTATGGTTGGCCAATCCATGGTAGGTATATGTATATACATATATATATATATATATTTAAAAATCTAATAATAGGATTTTTAAATAAAAAATGAAAGATATTTTCTAAGAATTAAATAAAGTTATATAAGGTGGAACAATAATATATAATTCTAATAATTATGGAAGAAAATAACGGGAAAATAATATGGACACATATATTACTATAATTTCTCAAATTCGTTAAAATCTTTTTAGTTATATTAATAAACAATAAATCAATCATTAGATAATTATATATATATATATACACATATATATCTCATCTAATTATTTATATATATGTGTGCATATTGTTTGTTCACGTCTTCTCGGTGCTCTGCAATCTTTAGCCTTGGCCTTTCAATCAACAGTCGGTGCGACGCGTGACGGCATCTTCAAGGTACATAATGACTTACTTTTCTTGACTTGTGTTTGAAATTTTTTTGGGTAGAAGATATATAATGACGTTCATATTTCATGGCTTGCGTTTGAAATGTATTAGGGATATTTTATATTTTCTTGTCTCACGATTAATTGAAGATGATTTTAAATTAATTTGGCTGCAATTCTGTTGGATAACAGACTAATATATTTTTTAAATTTTCATTTTAAAATTATGTGGTAGTTTGGCTGTAATTTTATTAGGTCAAATTTTATGTGTATTGATGTTGTTTTGGCTGTGAAATGGGAGATTAATGGTGGTGGCTCGTGAGGTTTCAAGTTATTTGTCAAATGTTTAATAGCTACTTTGCAATGAATAAAGAAAGAGTGTCTTTCACTACAAATGTTGTTACGACACTTTTGGCAATCTTGCCGGAACATATCTCCTCCACAGGTGGTAAAACTGATTGGAGTAAGGTTGCTTATTAGATTAGGAAAACAGATTGCAGCAGATAGCATTAAGAATTGGTTCACTAGTAAAAAAGAAAGGCACAAGCTTGGAATGAACTGAAAAAATGGACCGGTATTGGATGGAACGAAAATGGCTGCCCTGTAGTTGATGAGGCCAGTGATAAATGGAAGGCTTTTCAGAAGGTACCTCTTAACTAACACTAAACTCATAAGTATTTTAGTTATATTCATCCATGTTTTACTATAGTTGTTTGGTACTTGTTAAAACTAAACGATTGACAAATTTCTTTTTGCAATATTATTTTATTGCAGCGATACAAGTCCATAGCAAATGTGTTTCTTAAGGCTCCACTAAATAATGAGGCAGAATGGGATAAAATCTTGCATGGTGGTTATGCAACAGGTGAGAGATCTTGGGCTCCAGCTTCTGGTGTTGGTAGTTTATTTGGAAACAAGGAACCTATGATTATTGAAGAGGAAGGTGCTGATAACTCAGAGGATAATGTATTTGATGATATTCATATTATTGGAACCATGAAGAATGAAGGGAGTGAAATTAAAGTTTCCCCTGAAAATCTTGCTACCAAGAAGCGTAATTGCAGTGATACTAATGCCTTGCCATCTAAGAAAAGTTCAAGGGAGGATGACATTAATTTATGCCTTGACATTTTAAAGAAAAACATGTCTACTGGTTCCTCTAAAGGTCATTCTTCGCCACCCCCGAATAAATATCAACAAGTATTCATAATTTTAGAGTCCATGGATGATGTTTCTAAGCATGGGCCAGAATTTGTTGTGGATGTCTTAGAAACCATACGGAGTACTCCGGATTGCGTTGAGGTTTTCAACACATTACCTAACAATCGGTACAGGCTCCACTTATTGAAGAAGCATATTCAATTTCCAGATGATGTCAACAGCCCAAGCATGCATAGAGATGATTTTGAATCTGATTACTAAGATGGTGGTTGAGGATTAAGTGACACTTTATTGTGTCGAATTGTTATGGTTTTTTAGTGTTATTGATTTCGTAATAGAACATATATTATTTATCTTGTAGAACATTTAGCATTTATCTTCGTTGTGGATTTTATGGTTGCTATTATATGACATTGTCTTATTATTGTAGAACTTATTTATAGTTAATTGTTTCCATTACACCTATATTTATTAGTTCTAATCAACTTTGTATTTATGTGTAATGTTCCTTTGTAGAATGGATAAAGAATTGGTGCGACAAAGTTTGATCTGTATAGCATTGCATGAATTGAAGAGATTAATGACTTAAGTAGAACGGATACCTTTGCATTCAGGGGGAGAATCGGGCCATGATTTCATACGTAGGTTATTGATGGGTCACCATAACTTGTGTAAAGAACAACTCCGGTTACATAGAGATGTTTTTATAAATCTTTCTAATACCCTTAGAGCAAAAAAAAATTGCTAGTAGATGGTAGATATATACACATTGAAGAGCAACTTGGGTTAAGTTTGTTCAAGATGGCCAAACCTGCTTCTGTTCGTGATACTGCAGAAAGATTTCAACACTCAATATCAACAATTTTGATGTATTTTGGAGAGGTATTGCAAGCATTGGTTTCTTTGTCAACAGAAATAATTAAACCTTATCAAAGTTTTCATGAAACACCTCCCGAAATTCAAAACAACATCAAATAGTGGCCTTTTTTTTTAGGTTAATTGTTCTTGCATTTGATGACATATAATATAATATTACAACTTGTATAGTTTCAATGTATTGACCTTTAGTTTTTTTTTTCTATGATTGTGTTGGTGCTATAGATGGTAGTTTTATACAATCGGTTATTGCAGATGATCAAGGTAAGGCATTTAGAGATCGTCATGGGACCAAAACATGGAATGTAATGGTCGCTTGTTCACTCAATATGTTGGTTACATTTATTAATGCCGGCTTTGAAGGGAGTGCCCATGATTCAACCATATGGAGGCGAAGTTTAAGCGATGCTCAATTTGGATTCCCTCATCCACCGCCAGGTACTACTTAACTTATATTGTCATGAAAAATATAGAAAACTATACTACTTTAGAAAATTAATATTATTATTGTTGCACAGGAAAATACTTTGTAGTCGATTCAGCGTATCCCAATACACTCGGGTACTTGAGTCCTCATCAAGGAAAAGGATTGAGATACCACTTGCCTGAATTCCAAAAAGGGGGTGCACCAGAAGGAAAGTATGAACAATTCAATTACCGACATTCTTCTTGTCGAAACGTAATTGAAAGAGTTTTTGCGGTTGTGAAGAATAGGTGGAAGGTTTTAAAAAAGATGCCACAAATATATGACGCTCATCAATTGGCTATTATCGTGTCTTGTTTTACGCTTTACAATTTTATTCGTTTACATGATCTAGGGATTACTTTCACACACCAAGTTGAAGTAATGGAATCAAGAGCTGATCATAACATGTACGATGATGCGAGAAAAAAAGCCATGGATAGTGTACGACTTACAATAACCGATGAAATATGGAAGTCAGCCAAGGATAATGTGGAGTTGATAGAGCAAATTTATGAAGAAGAAGAGGAACAACAATTAACCGATTATGAAGATGATGGTAATAGTTAATGTTCAATAGTATTATTATTTTGCTTGATACTTCAACCATTAAAATGTTCTTGTCCAATACTTCAATTATTTAAATGTTTGATTTATTGTGGTTATTGTTCTTGTTGTTTTTTTTTTAATTACTAACTTTTTCAATATAATAATAATAATTACCCATAATAATTAGCAATAATAGGAATAATAACAATAATAATAATTAGGGGTAGACATTCGTGTTGGGTAGTTTGGGTATCCTATCGGCAAAAATTCGGGTACGGGATCATGTATTTAAAAAAAAAATTCAGGACGGGTACCCGAATCCGATTAAAAGTTCGGGTTTGGGATTCAGGTATTCCAATTTGAATTTCGGGTACCCGATCAGGCACCCGACTATATGCGAAGTTCTAATAATTATTAGGACATTAAATTCTTTAAATTTGAAGAAAAAAATTCGGGACGGGTTCCGGTAGTTTAAAATGTCACCCGATCCCGAACATCCCGAAACACCCGATCCTGACCCGAACGCCCACCCCTATAATATCAACGAAGATGATAATAATAATAATAATAATATCAATTAAATGATTAAATAATAATTAATAATCGTAAAATAAAATAAAATCAAACTGAATTGAACTGACAAAACTGAATTGAACTGAACTGAACTGAACTGAACTGAACATGCCCTCAATCCCCTGTCGAGCATACCAAGTCATCCGTGATAAGGGTTTAACACTAGTCGATCATTTTTTTCATATGGAAATAAAATTATTTGGTCTCCTTTTGGAATTCAAATTATGGACCATCAAATGCCAGTATTCAGGACCAAGGGGTCATGATTTTAGGCTTTAATCTCGATTATTTAGTTATTATTAGCATAGCTTATATTTTTTATTTTAAGTAAGAACATCTATACTTCTATTAAAAGAGAGTCGTGACACATGTCACTTTGTAAGATTTTTTATTTTTTATTTTAAAATATAGTTTATATATAGAGATGTATTCTTAAATTTCCAAAAAAAAATTATATATATGTATTGTGGGAGTTTTATTCCACAACTTACACTCATCTACCAATAAAAAAATCCTTCCTTTATTTTTTTAGCTTAAAATTTTAAATATTTATAATCTTAAATCAAGTTTATTTTTAATGGAATATATATCAAATTAATTTTTATTTCACAATTTTCAACTAGACATCCATATGAATCTAATAAATTTGATGGATTTACAATAATGACCGATTGCACAAAAAAAATATATTAGAAAAAATATGAATATTTTTTTCAGTAAAATTAATTGATGCAAAATAAAAATATATTATCTCATTTATTGCTTATATAAAAAATAAATTATAATATTTATTTAATTATAATAATTAAAAATAAAAAAACATACACTGCACACATACATATATATTAAGACGTAATCACATATTACTTTCGTCCCCAAAATTTGTTCCTATTTTTTTCCGGTATGTCCAGGAAATTTGTTCATGTAATGGACACTAATTGACTTAATATTCCGGTAATGTTGTACTCTTTCTTGAATTATATTACACCCCATAACACACTCAATAAGTCTTTTATTAATATTACCCCAATATGATACTCATGTAGAAGATCATCAAAAATAAATTTAGAGATCGAGAAATTATTTTCTAATAAGAGAATATCTTATGCGGTGCATCGCACCGGAAAACATCTAGTTAAAGGAAATAAAAAGGTGGAAATCACACACGTTTAATTGGCAATGTATAGTATATATCATCGAAGACTTTTTTAGAAAAAGAATCAATTCACAGCTACAGTAAAGGAATAATATGAGTAGGCAAATTTAATCTCTCATTAATTACCAGTTACCACATACCAAACTCATAATCATCATTACCATAATCTCCGATTCTTGTAATCTTAGGGCTCGTTTGCTAAGTTGTATGTGATAAACGTTGATAAGATTGACTGGGATTCCTTATACAATATAAGAAATTAATATCATATTTGGTACGATGTATTAAATTCTCTGCAAAATATAGATATCACAGTAATTTATTGAATTTATTAGTTGCAGTATTGTTTAATATCACCTAATACCACCTCTTAGGTGGGATACGTAATACCAAAAATCAGTATTATTTATACGGGCCCGAATTTTATCAAGGGCCATATACTTTATACCAAACAAGATATAAAGGTGTATTAAATATATTATACACCTTAATCACACAGCGCATTCTTAATCACATCCCCATATTCCTTAATTCTTTGTCCATTTCACTCCATTATAAATCAACAGCACCCTTCCTGAATGCAAACCACAGAACCCCCCAAAAAAAAACAATTAAAAAAAAAAAAAAAAAAAAGGAATGAGAGACATAATGTTTGTGATTTTTTTATTGGCTCTGATCCTGAGCACAAATCCTGTTGAATCAACTGATTGCTTGAGTGTTGGGGCGAATATATTACAGTGCAGGAAATATTTGCAAAATCCAGACTCAATAATCATGCCTGGAGATCAATGCTGTCATGCTGCTACTAATATTGTGGATGCTGGGAATAATAATATTAATGGAGATGAGACAAACAGCTTGTGCGAATGTTTGAGGCAGAACCCATTGGCTTCTGGATTTCTTCCCTCCAAGGCTCAACAACTTCCCATTCTTTGCAATCTTGCCGGGTTTTCACCCCTTGTCAACTGCCTGTAACCACCTCTCTCTCTCTCTCTCTCTCTCTCTCTCTCTCTCTCTCTCTAAATTGGTTCAAACTTCAAATGAGAACGGTCCTTAATATGTGAACGAGAATCCAGTGCATATTTAGTATGGTTATTTTTTTGAATTCACTGTATTCATTTAGTACAAATGAATATGCATTATAACACATAAAACTGACCCAAGGGAGAGGCGGTCCTGGTGGAGGCCAGGGGCAACCCACCCCGGGACCGGCTTAAACTAGAAAAACAGAGGCACAAGTAAATCCAATCATATTGGAAAAGAGAAAAATAGATTTTTGACAAACTTAATAAAAGGCCCCATCCCTTTTTTTTCCTCTCATGATGGGCATAAAAAGTTGTAGCCGCCATGAGCATCCAATGGATCGGGGCGGGCCTGACAAAATACTATGTGTGCAGTGATTCTATAGTCACGTTCTGGTTTTAAGTTCTGAGTGATTCCCATTTGAATCAATTCATATATGTAATATATATCGTCAGATTGTTCTAATTGAGGTCTAATATTATATATTTGTCTTGTTTTTGAATGCAGTGTCCCATCATCAGAGACGTCAGTCACCAAGAACATCATTCCATTCCCGCCACTGACCCCCGGCCTGCTTCCGCCATTGATTCCATTTCCACCGCTGACCCCATTCCTTCCACCGTTGATTCCATTTCCACCACTAACTCCAATTCTCCCTCCGTCGACTCCGGCTGCTCCCCCCACGGTGGCATGAACCCATCGTGGCGTCACCAGCCCGACGAACCGGAATGGAAATATGACAGACAAGACAATACATGCTATGCTATGGTTTCTTTGATCGTAATTCTGCTTTATGGTATCCTATTAGCCGATGAGAAGAATTATTAAGTGCATGTATTTTTTTTTTTTTTTGTATTTTTATCAAGTTCTCAAGCATTTTGCTTTTTTTTTTTTTTTAAAATTTAGTTATTATCTAGCGTTAAATGATATGCATTAAGATATTACAAAGAGAATGTGCAACGTAAGTAAAAGACTACAATGCCCTTACTTAAATTTATTCTAAATACAGCAACCAAATCCCTAAATACACTTCATTACAATTTAAAACTTAAAATGGGTGTTGTACCTTCTTTTTTTCCTTTTATGTAAAGGGTATTTTGTAATAAAATGGAATATATTTCATAAAACAGTAGTAATATTTGTGCTTGTGTGTGTGTGTGTGTTTATATAGTGGTGCGAATAATTATACTCATTGTATTTAAAAAAAATTGCAAAAGAACTATTAACGATCAAAATGAATATTCATCTTTATCAAAATACTATGTTTTAATTAAGTACTTTCAAAAAATTACCGCATTATATATCAGTCGAGTATCCTGGAAATATAAAGCGTTCCTAGGAATTGACAGTCAAGTTTTCATCAAGTTCGGAAAAAATTACTTCCTTCGTCCCATTTGAATTAAGTACTTTCAAACTACAATTTTGTCCTAATAGAAGAGTATATTTTAAAAATAAAAAATTACTGATATCTAAATTATATTTATTTACATAATATTCCTTAAAATAAAAAAATTTCATTACATAAAATATAATATTGTTGAATGAAAATAAAAATTAAACATAAATGAAAATAAATAGTTTAAAATGAATTGTACATTTGTTGAATAACTAAATTAGAAAAATATAACTTTAAACAAAGTACTTGCACTCTGCAAGTACAGCTGAAGGAATACATTATTTGAAATTATATAATGTTAGTTCTAATATTTATATTTTCCACTAATGCAAGAAATACATTATTTGAAATAATATAATGTTAGTTCTAATATTTATATTTTCTATGATCTAATTAAAACTATCACCCCCCCCCCCCCTCCCCCTAAATACAACAAGACCATTCCCTCATAACAAAACATGTTAAATTCACTTGCAAAGTGTTGCAAATAAACTAGTATTACCCTATGTTGCCCTTTCCTTACCTGTGTCGGGCACTCAACACTATGACATGGATATGATACTTGGAGACTTGATTTTAGGCCGGGTCGGACACTTAAATATGCACCTCGTACCCAACATATGTCCCCATAGTCCAGGTAACATAAGGTATTACTTAAAACTCCACATGACTGTACACATAATCAAGAAATGACAATTGTCTTCTTCAAAATCCACAATGTGAGGGAAAGCTGAATAGCAAATATCGTATGCAGACTCGTCCGATCCAACATAAACCCATACACAGTGATTCCAGCTTTGTTGTGCTCAAAGTACGTCACTGCATGAATCATACAAAAAGAAAATGTTCGTATTATTCAGTACACAGGCCACCTCAAGAAATTCGGGTCGAACGTGACGGATTCTTTTTTTTCAAAATTATTATAAGAAAATTCTAAGGTACCCGTATTGATACCGTACCTACATGTATTCACCATTGGGTTCACGAGTAGCTATGTGGGTACCTTAGAACTTCTCAATATTATATAGGTCCGGCTGTTTTTGTTTTGTGGTTTGTTTTTTCCAACATCGTTTGAATACAGCCGGGACTGAGATTTCTTTTAATATGATAGAAAATTAAAATTCACTGTTTCTTTTTGTTTTGTTTTTCACCATTTGGACGGAGGATGGGGTGGGCCGGTGGCCGGGGTTGCCCCATATCTTTGCCGGTTGGTCGTGGCACAAAAATGCATACAAGGAAGAAACAACATGACATTTTTCTCACAACATTTACCTATTGCTTGTCTTTTTTGGTACGAAATAGTGTTTGCGTAAACCGGGACAAGGTTTGTATTATCGAGTACATCATCTCCATCCAAGCCTTCTTCATTGTCCGAATCCCAACTGGCAGCGACTGGATATCCTGTCTGGACCGAAGTAGTCCCAGCCTTCGGATGAATTTCATCTTCTAATTCATCGGACGGGTCGATTGTGGCGCACGCATGCCATTTAGCCGCCAGAGATGTAACAGCCTGAGCTTTGTGTGTTATTTTAGCCGCGCTTCGCAAGCAAATAAAAAGCCCTGTTACCAGTGTGATGGAGCATAACTGGACAACCAAGAAAAGCTATAATTAGATTTATTGAGTTTATTGGATTCTTGGCAAAATTACTCCCAATTTTAACCCTCCGCGGCCGGCTTCTTTGAAGAATCACGGCTTTTTGGGCCGCCAGAGTTTGACGCAATAACAGATTTGTAATGTATTCAACGAGTCTATACCCTTGGCTAACATGCCCGGGTTGAAATTTCATTTTAATTGGTAGATTATCGCAATTGTTGGTTTACTAAAAACATATTTAACATCGATTTTGGAACCAAACTAACATCAATTCTGGATCGGTGTTGTATCTCGAAATGCAAAAAAAAACCTGAGACTTTTTAATATCGATTCCCGATAAATTGGCATTTAATATTAGATGCAAGAAAACCAATGTAGATGTGCATCTATAGAAAATAACGTGAGTATATTAACATCAGCCTTACATAACTAAAAATTTATTTAAGGGCTGTAAAATAGTCCCAAATTTATATAAATATTGTCAAAGAGTCCCATAACTAGTGAAAATATTAAATTTGGTCCTCAAAGCATAGTAAACTAGTCCCGTAACTATAGAAAAATAATATTTTCAGTCCTAATTTCACAGAGTTCCAATCATGTAAAGACGGACGCAATTCACAATTCTTAATGAAATTAGGACCAAAGTACACATTCTCATATAATTACATGACTATTTTGCTGATAAACACTTTTTTTTTTCAAGTACGCTCTCTGAAAAATAGAGATTTATTATGCAACTTACAATTAAAAGGGGTTCACAACGAAAACATTACCGCGAGTTCCCCAGCCGTGGACAGGCTAATCGTGGAGCTAGGTTCAGTTGTGACCAGCAACGACACAAACTGACTTATCGTCACCAAAACCAAAGCCGACAAGATGAAGAGCCTAAACCGGTGGCTTATGACCCGAAGATTTCTTTTGATCCTGAGATGCTCGATCAATATCGATGCAACATCCGATTTCTTTTCGAATACCTGAGCAAAATCTTCCAGTCTCAGTATTTGGAGATAGCACGTGAGCCGGAACAGGACACATACGAGAAAACAGACCGAGACGCGATATAGCCATGAGCACATCAATAGTATGCATACAATCACTTGACTCAAGTAAATGTTGCACAGATAAGGAATTTGGTCTCCACCTGAAGCGAACCACCATATTTTGTACGCACTGTCTGCCAAGAAACAGGGGAGGACGAACGCCGATAGGAGCTTCATTGATTTCTGCAGAAATAAATCGGTAAGACTATAAGCATGTAAAAAAAATTGAGATAGGCCCGACACCCATTCTTATTTTTTCCGATGACGGCAACCCGCAACTGCTACTCTGTGAGTGCGCCACTCGAAAAACCGTCTTGAAAGTAATAGCATGCAAACTACGTCAATCCGTTAAACAACGCTAGCAAACCCTGTGTTAAAGACTCAACCGAGAAAGTGTTGAGAGGGAATTCGAATTCGTGATCTTTTGGTCCCGCGCTCGCCTATTTCACCAATTCGGCTACTCTTGCACCCGTTCTTGATCAAAGCATACCAAGTCCATAAACACTCTTTGAAATACATAGATTTGACTTGTGACAAAATCACCTCAGACAGACAAGCACTAATCGCACAATTACCACAACAAATGAATAAAGAAATAAGAAACATAAATTCTTACATGAATCTGCTGAGTATACCCTTGTCGGACCTTGTCACTCTCATCGCACAGCTGATCAAGAAAGAGAAACCTACGAAGACCATATTTGCGCGCAAAAGAAGAGAGACTGACGAATGAAAGCGCTGCGAATAACGAAAGCGACAACTGGACAATCGCGTCATAGGGCCTCCGGTGGTCGGAATCACAATCGGAGCAAGAAAAGGCAAAGTGGGAAACAAGCGGGACACCGATGTTCAGGAGAAAAAAGATCGACCAAGAAAGCCCAGATCGCCACAAACTAGAGTAGTCGAGGAAAACCCATTTCAAACCCGAACCGTAACTTCTCATCATCAGCTCAGGATCGGATAGCTGACATGAATCTCTTGATGTCTTTTTGGGCAGTAAGATCTCTGTCACCTCCGACTCCATTTCTGGGTTTCTGCTGATTTTGACCGTTTGATGATGAGAAGAGAGAGAGGGGATTCGAAAACTCTGCAGTTTACACTATTCTTGTGGTGGAGACGAAAGAAAAAAGAAATACTCTACTAGTCTACTAACTAGAAAAGAAAGATTTCCTCTACCGGGAAGTCCATAAGACAACGCAAAGGCGGAAAAGCATCACATATTGCACGTGGGGATTCAAAGTAACGTGAAGACAGCGATAAAAGGTAGAGGGATATATGAAACAGCGGGAGCACCCGTGTGAGAGCGTAAGTGGCTGTTGGGCTCACCCTATTGGTTGACTTAGGGGTCTTATGTTAGCGTATCAAAAATTTTAGTATACATAATTTCGATATATATCAAAATTTTGGTATGGTTTTCGACTCATATTGATATCGTATTGAAATTTCAGTATATCGTTTTTTTTTAGTATCTGTATATACCGAATTTATTGAAATATCGAACAACTAAATAACAAAAAACTTTACCGCTAAATAAGAAAATATCGAATTACCGAAAATATTAAATTTCCATACCATTAACGTACCAAAAACTGTACCAAAAAATCGGTATTCCAAGATATTTTTGATAAATTTTTAATATAATAAACTTAATATTTCGATATTTCAATATTTTTTTTGGCACCCTAGTTAGGCTTCTCCTGCCGTAGTAGTGGAGCATCTTTATTCTCACTCAATTCTTAGTAGTACGAACTGCCCAAGGAACTCCAACCCACCAGCAGTTATCTGGACCGGGCCACTTTATAGGGGCGCACGTCTAAAGTTGGCCCGAAACGTCATAATTAATCTATTTATAATCTTGCTTGAATTTTGGTCCCATCAAATAATTAGTTTTTCTCATTGGTTGGGATTTTTTTTTACCGAGAACCGAAATCGAATCGGAGCCGACCCAATTTGGTTTCAGTTATTTTTCCTGAATTTGTTTAACAGTTCGGTTAATAAACACAAATCAATTTCGATTTTCGGTTCCACTTTAAAAGTTGGTGAAAAAACAATGAATCGGTTAACTATACATACATGTATCAGTGACGGCTTGTTGGTAGGTTTTACTAAGGGAACTTTTGTTCGATTTTGCGGTTCTCGATTAAGAAAATCTCACACCTAGTCATTATCTTGATTGCATTAGTTACAGTTGGTGATTTGGTTAAGGTACATTTTGTTTAAATTTTAATTATTTTAAGGAAGGTGTAAGTTGCAACTCGTTTCAAATAATCTACTATCACTCATTTTTTACTTATTTTTTCCATCAACTATCATTGTAATTTAAATGGATATTATATAACTTTTAACAATATATTAAGATTTTATTTTGAAGACTTCTTTAATGGTAGAAACTATATTTTGAAATCACAATTTTCAAGTGGGGTGGAGGGAATATAATATATTTTTTAATAATGTAAGCACCATTTTCGTCCAAATATTATAAAAAATCAAAATATAAAACTTAGCGGCTTATATGATTTTTTTGCTAGAAAAACTTAATCGTATAACTCTACCTAAAAAATACACAGTGATACTGTTCTATAAATTATTATATATATCTAGGCAATTGAGGTATCGCCTGATGATTAATCCAATAACCGAAAATTAATCAGAACACTAAGAATTTCATCGTCTCTATCATATACTACTATGAATCCAATTTCATATCTGAAAAGATCTGTTATTGAAAACCCATATACCTAGTGTCCTGTATTGCTATAGAGGATACAAATATTCTCATTGACTATAAATAGAAAGATAATTATTTGGATAAATACCATATATCTCTTCTGTCTCGTTTTAAGATTTTCACTTCATTTAAATTTACCCTTTCAAAAATTTATATTTATTATTTTTATAAAATCAAATTATTTTTACCTAATCAAATTAAACAATCACAATTTAAATCACTTAATATCGATTGTACACTTCTTATCAATATATATAATTTTTTAGTATATCTAGTAAAAAAAAAATTGTACAGGCAATGGTTACATAATTTGTCAATAGTTACACAATTTGTCTCTAGTTACTAGTAACACAATTTGTCACTATCATTTTCATCATTTAATAGTAAAAAAAGATATTACCCAAAAATTTGTGAGTAGTTACACAATTTGTCAGCCTATCACAATTTATCAATCTATCACTATATCATTAAAAAAAAATCGTTATCAATAATTACATAATTTGTCAGTCTATCACTTTCATCTCTGGTCCAAAAACATGTAACAAAGATTACATACTATATGAATCCATAGATCATTGAGGATTTGAATTATGGTCCAAAGACATTGTCACACAGGCCATGGGCTGCGTCATTCTGGATCGGCTTGAGCCGATTGAACTGAAACATAAAAATCTAGGTCTTTGGATATTATCCACACTCCTCTATAATTCTCGCTAAGTACTAATAAGTATTGTTCGGCAGTAGCCCATATCAGACAGAGATCTGATTTGGCTCATAACCATTATCGTGTCCGGCTCAATCCTTCTTGGGCCGTGTTCGGAGAAAGAACAAAACAAAAGAAAATCGGGCAAATTACATCTCCTAGTACATCTAAACTATATAAAATTTATCCCCCTTAATTTAATGTGGAAGGGGGATTTATGTCACTTATTCATGTTAAAGGATTACATATGAAGAGACTATTTTAATTATAACTTTTAATGTAAATAAACTAATTTAAATACAAAAGTTATGATAAACATCACAATGCAAATGCACCTTCTAATACACAAGGTGATTAAAATGAACTTTTAAATGATAGTATAAATTACAAGATGGTTAAATTTTAGCTATGAAATCTTAAATACAATCGGTGCATCGCACGGGTTGAATAAACCAAAAACAACCCCGGAACAACATACGGGTTAGTAAAGCCCCATTTCATATAACTAATTACATAGACTAAAATAAAAGGACAATAACAATAAAAAAAACATATAAACTTCTCTAAAATGCATTTAAATTCTGTCATCTGCTTATTCAACCGTCTGCCCCAACATTACGTCCAAAACACGTAGATATTCAACCAAAGACCGTGCATCGCACGGGTTGGATAATGCCTCGTCTTATTAAAATTTTATACCAATAACACAATGTGGAAATAATTACACTAATAACATTTTTGGGAGTCTATTTACATAGATATAAATCTCATCAAACCTTTAAATTTTGGTGGATTATTCTAGCAAAAATGTGGCTCATATCTCTATCTCTATCTCTCTTTCTTACCTCCAACTATAATTTTAGTTTTTTTTTTCTAGTCTTTCGCCACAGACTCATCAACTATAGTCAACCATCTTCCCGCCACCGTCGCTTTCAACAATACTGCCTATGGCATCTTTGATTTTTAGCACTTTTTTTCCATCAGTCGCAACGCCACACTTTCGTTCTTTATCGTGCCATCGTCGTGCTGCTTCACTGCCCATTAACGACCATTGCCTGATTTCATCTTCCTCCGTCTATCTCTCGGTATACTCTTGTTCTTTTATCTGTCAATTTCTATTATTTCTGCAGTTATTTCTATTATTAGTTTTGAAAAGTGACTTCGCTGTCCTCTTATTTGATTATGCTCGGAGAACGTTGTTGCTACCCAAAATATTATCCGGAGATAGATATTGCTGGAATGGATGGGATAGCAAACAAATGCAAGAGCACTTCCGTGAGAATGATAAATAACACAAGATTTGCCGGGGTTGTTAGTCCCGGGCTTGAATGCTCTCGCGAGATATTATTAATACCGATATTCGGGGATACAAGTACTAATGTAAGAATACAATTACAATGAGTGTAAATTTTCTTGTTATCTTAGCTAGTGAGCGTGTAGATTGCCGGAAGAACCAGATTTGATGCTCTGTGAGTTCTTGTAACAAAGGTGATGAACAGTCGCGGCGGTGAGAGATCGACCGCCTCTCACGGCGAGTATTTAGCTGGATGTTTGGGCTTCTGGGCTTATGAATCCCTTGGAATCTGTCTAGTGGAGACTTGTCGCTTCTGCCGATCGTCTTACGGACGAGAGATTTGGAGAGAGAAGTCACGAGATGGATTCCGGTGAGATAGCCGGGAGCTTGGTGATATGTGTGTTCTTCATATTTCCGTGGATGTATCGGAATGTGAGAGAATGTGAACTTTTGGTGGAATGTATTTCGGACGTAAGTCAAATGAATTCGAACCGTATATTGATGAACTGGGAACCGTAGGTTGAGTCAATTCCGAACCGTAAGTTGTGCGAAGTCGGAACCTTTTTCCTGTAGGAGGAGGTTCTCTATTTATAGAGCTTGGATACGCCGGGCGATCGCCTTTTCGCATTATAATAATCGGGCGATCGTCTTTCGGACATGGGCTGTCCCTCAAAGTCTGCAGGAGTTCTTGGCGATCAATCTGTGCGGTCGATGGGGAGCTTACACGCGTCTGAGTCGCCATCACGGGTGGTCCCACCGACAACTTTCGGCGCGCATCTTTGGTAGGTGAGGTAGGTGACAGTGTGGTCAAATGTCTTGTCTGTCGACAAAGATCTTATCTCGTGGCGAAGATCTCGTCGGCGCCTTTGGTGGATCTGCACGTGGGTGCTTTCACGAGATCCAGTCCTTGATGGTTTTGACGGCGATCGTCTCTGCTCGGGCGCAGTCGATTGCCCTTAGCCGGTTAGTAGAGTAGATCGCCCGGTTAAGGCGATCGCCTTGGGTCGATCGGTAATCGATGGGGGTCGATATCTTTGATTTGGCGAGCTAGCCATAGTTTGGTGATCTTGACTTGGTCGCTCGGCCTTATAGTCGATCGCTGTCGGGATGAATAAATCGTGACACAACAATTGCCCCGGCTCGCTCATACGTTGGAAACGTGGGGTGAGGTGGCTCTCTTGGCGATCGCCGAACTATTGTGGCGACTTCGTGTTTAATGGAGCGCGATCGTCTTTGGTGATATACTCTGGATTTGGACGACTGGTTGGCCGCTGAATCGCGGGAAAAACAATGGGTGTTGAAAAGTCTCCTCGCACGTGTCGGGCTTCTATTGGAGGACTCCAACGGTCCTTAATGACTCCTCGGTTGACGCGTCCTCGAAAAGACGCGTACGCGGGTCTCGAGGGGGTCAACTGGTGCGCCGTTTGAGATCCGACCCCTGAGGTTTTCTCTTATTGCAATCGGGTCCCTGCCTTCTCCTATAAAAGGGGGCGCGGGGCTGCAGTCTCACTCACGCGTGCTTTTTTGGAGAAAGAAGGACCTGCTGCCGAATTTTCTGAAGATCTAAGTGCCGATCGTCGATCGATTTCACTTTAGGGTAAGAAAATCCTTCTCTTCCTTTCTAATTCGAAAATGGCGGAACCTCATCATCGTTTGGAGCGGGAACCGGTTACGCCGCCGGGACATCGTGCCGCCAGGAGAAACTTCTTCCGTCTTCCACTGGAGGCAGTTGAGCAATTCGAGCCGGAATCGACCAGCTGAAGTTGAGGCTTTGTTCAACGAGGCCGATGTTGCTAGGAGTCGGCTGAGGAGAGACGATCGCGGTCGAGAGAGATCGCGATCGGGGCTTCTTGGGAGCAACATAGCGATTTTGGACGGGCTATAGGGCCTTTCTTTGAAATAATGGAGAGATTGGCGGTCTACTCCGCGATTCGATTTCCGGGGATACTCGGTCGCTTATCCATATGTGCTCCCAAGCGGTCTCGATATCGTGCCGCGCGGATCGTTGTGGTCGCTCGGCCAAATACGAGCTCGGCGTCCGTGAGAGATCGGCGTCTGGAGGACAAGATTCCATGTTCCTTGAGATGTGGACATGTTCGCGCCGCGGAGAATGAACGAGCCGACCAGCCTCCGATGGGTATGGTCGCAGTGAGTGAGGCCGTTATGGAGGCCGGGTTGCGCTTCCCTCGTCCTTTGCGGTCTCCCATCTGGCGGCCGCTTGGAATGTGGCGCCACTTCGGTGACGCCGACGCCCGGCTCCAAATCATTTGTACCCTCACCCTTTTGGCGGTCACCGCTGTACTGTCTTCCGTCGCCGTTGGAGATGAACCATTTGTTTAAAGCGGCTCATAGAGGGTTGGTCGGCGGTTACCATATTCAAGGCCGATCCGCCGGGTGATTCATGGAGTTCGAATAAGATACGGGCGATCGAGGCGAAGTGGTTGCAGGTCGGCAAGTGGAGAGCTTCGGCGACAATCCCAGTGCGAACCGAGATCCCCACGAATTTCGGGAGAGGAATCCGTGGGGTTTAGACTCTCCCTTTGCTTGGATGCGTTTTGGGTGATCTAATTTGATTTACATTTTGCGGCTTTCATATTCCGTGATCGAGGCGCCTTTCGACTTCCTCGTTGTTTGGGAGCGAATTAGGAGCTTGTCGGACGACGACCTAGACGCCACTCGGATCAACAAGGAGAGTCGCTGGTTGTCGGCTCGACTATTCCGCTTCCCGAGACATCTCGCGGTGCCAGGTATGTGGTCCTGCGATTTTCACTTACTAGGCGATCGCCTTATTTTAAGGACAGTACCTGACCGTTAGTCGATCGTCTTTAACTGCAGAGGTTCGTTTCCCTCGCTTTTTGGAGCCTCCGGTGGAGATCGCTATGTCGAACCCAGGATTCCTAGGCCGTCTTCACGCGAAGAGGTCGACTCGGGTTCCACCCGTCGCATTGCCTATAGTTCCGGAGGCGGTGCCTCGTGCGGAGCCGGAGCCTCGCGTAGAGCAGGTCGTGGTTGAGGAGGAAATTCCGGAGGAGGGGCTTCGGGCGAATCGCAAGAGGCCGAGGCCGGAAGCAACTTCGTTTCCTGCCCCGGGCGATGAATTGCCGATCGCCGCGCCTCCGATCACCATCGTTGCTCCGGAGCGCGAGCCGCCCTCTGCGGCTTTTCTGCGGGAGGCGGCGATCGCGGATGCAGAGATTCCTCGCGGGAAGCCGTTTTTTGGTCGGGATCCCGAGAAGGCTGAGAGGTAGGCAGCATTTCTGTGTTTGACAATTGCATCTGCGTAGGAGTTGTACTAACTTAGCTGTTTTGATGCAGGGTCCGTCGCGCAGATCCTTCTTGTCCACCGATGGTCGTGGATTTCCTGGCGAGCCGATCTCCTCGCCATTCCTGTGATATTCCTCCCTATGTTAGCAAGGCTGCTTCCGCCCTGCCGAAGGCGTGGACAATCGATCTGGATGCGATCGCTCGGCGGCGATCGTCGAGTTCGATGCATCTTTGTTGTCGCCCTTTCTCTTCGAGACGGCGACCATGGCCTTCCAGTGCTCGGGAGTTTGAGGAGGCCCTCCACTATTCGCCTTCGGGAGGATCTCGAGGCGGCTCGGAAGAGAACGCCGAGTTTGCCGACAAGATCGTGGCGATGGAGAAGGACTCCTTGGAGGCGGCCAGCGGGCGAGCCATGAGCTTGAGCCGGAGAAGAAGGAGACGGAGAAATTCGAATGGCGGTCGACCGATTTCGGGACCGGATGCGAGTGCCGTCCGGGCGCGGAGCGTTCTTGAAGAGGAGGCCGATCGCGGAAGGTGACGATCGCTCGGTGACCAGAGCTGGCGGAGGCGAAAGAGAAGGTTGCTGCGAGGGAGGCCGAGCTCCAGGGATCGCAACAGGCGATGGCCGAGCTGAGAGGAGAAGTTGAGGCGACCAAGGCCGATCCCTTCCAAAATTTGGAGTATGTCAGCGAGTTCGCCTATTACTTGGCGTTCGCCGACTCGATCCGAGCGGCTAAGAAGGGAGGCTTGGAGGTCGGTCCTCTAGCTGAGAAGTTCAAGTCATATGCATTGGAGCATCCTCTCCATTCGGCTTTCTCCTTGCCGATCTTGGACCTGGCGGACATCGGCGTGGATTTGAGCTGGTATCCGTCTCCAGACAGTCTTGCTCATCCCGATGCTCCGGAAGACGAGGGGACCGCGCCGAATGCTGATGGTGAAGGCCCGGCCGGGGCCTGAGGCGCTTCCTTTTTTACGCTTTTAGCTTACTTTCTTTGTAGTTTGTAGCTTTCTTTTTGTAGTACTTAGGCCTTCGGGCGACCGTGTACTCTATTTTTCAAGTAATAAAATGAGCATTTAGATTTCTGACTTATCACTTGAATGAATGGTTATTTTTGAGTCTTTGTTTGACTTTGTACAAATGCGTGAGGAGAGATCGTTGCGAGGGTAGTTCCAAATGAATTGATAAACTCATAAGACAACTTTTTACAACAAGTTCGATCGCTGCACTACATCTGAAAAAATGACGATCTCCGTATGTGGTTGAATAGCGACGATCGTCGTGTAGGTAGTCCGCACTCTTCTTGCCCCTTGTTTTTATTCACTTAGTGGAAGTAAGGGGATGAAAATAATTCCTTGAGTGAGCGGTCTTTAACTTTGTCGAATCCTCGGGGACGGTCGTCCATCTTGAGGAACCGTGCACGATCGCGGAGTTCAATGGGCCGACTCCTTGATCATGTCTTGATGCGCGAAGACCTTGAGTGTCTCGTGACTCACTTTATTATGAGGGTCCTCCGTTAGGCTGCGCCTCGCCTCGTATTTAAACGAAAGGCGTGCGGTCTTGGTCTAGAGGAGTCCTTGCGCGGGGCAGCGTCGGATGAATCAACTCCACGCCCGCGGCTTGTTAGCTCTGCTTCCACCTCGGCCAACCATGGAGATGGCCGACCTCGACGGTGTACGTTGAGACGGGGTTGTGGCACGTCGCATTGTCCGGGTTCACCATGTCAGATGATGAACCTTTGAGGGCGAGCGATCGTGTCCACTGATTTGTTTTGGAGGGCCCTCAGACTACGCCGGCCTCGTATTTAAACGAAGGGCGGGCGATCTTGGCCTAAAGGGACCT
Organism: Orobanche coerulescens; assembly: GCA_033398695.1. NCBI lineage: Eukaryota > Viridiplantae > Streptophyta > Magnoliopsida > Lamiales > Orobanchaceae > Orobanche > Orobanche coerulescens. The sequence goes on from CM065813.1 coordinate 21,829,539, forward strand.
TGCATGGCCTAAGCAGTCGGAATTATCGACCACCAGGACCATGGCTGCACTCTTCCACCTTGGATCGTCATGTAGATGCCGACCTTCGACGGTGTACGTTGTGCGGGGGAGGCGATCTCGTGCCTTAGTCCATCGTGTTAGACGGTGAACTGCAGATGGCGATCGAGTCCTCCGGTTTCTTTAAATAAGGAGGGAGATCGGGATGACTTCCGTGGTCTCCTTCTCTTGATTGAAGCATATAGAGACGGTCGCCGAGGTTGATCCAGGGGTCGGCTCGTATGAGCTTCCCAGCCTGTTTTGCGTTCGACTCGGACGATCGTCTATAGAGATAGGCGGGGGCTTCAGCTAAACCAATAAGCTGTCCAACTTGCCCTCCTCGAGCAGTCTCAGTGTTTGAGGAGGTCGCGGCAATTGTTAGTCTTGTGGCCGGACCCTTGTGGTAGGCACAATATTGATTGTTGTCCAGGTGGCCGTGGTCCCTTATCGCCTTTGGCTTTTTGAGCTCTTCGTGCCCCTGATGGCATAGAAAATATGTGCCGGAGTTACATTGAACGTATGGAGGAGATGGGCTTCCATGTCCTCGAAAGCTTTGAGATCTCCGGGTGTCTTGGCGATCGCCTTCTTTGCTTGGGCGATCGCCGTCTTACGGGCAAGAGGTGGCGTTTCCTCGTCTAAGCGGAGGGTGAGTAGCCTTTGCACGGCCGAAGTTGGCGGCTTTAGCGCGGAAGATCGTGTAAGTTGGGGAATATACTTGGAGAGATGTCGAACATGGGAGAGTGACCGTGGAATCCCCCATGACCGAATAGAGAGCGAGCTCATCAGCGGGTTCGCCGGTGAGGATGATTTCGTCTACCGGTCGATGTAATCTGCGTCGATTTCGTCCTTCCTGCTTGATTTTTATCATGCGGCTGGGGCCTTCTCGTCTGGCGACCTTCTTTGGCGAAGTATGACGTGAAGTCATTCGCGTTTCTTAAAAGAGGTGACCGATCGTGGTGGTAGTGAGACGTACCACTTATGGGCGGCTCGCCCAATGTCGTGGGAAGATCCGGCACTTGGTTGCATCGGATGCCCCACACCCGGTCATGTAAATTCGGAATTTACTCGGGTGGGTTTCAGGTCCGATCTCCCCTTATACGAGGTGTTTTAGGAGGAGCGATCGTTGGTTGTATGGGGGCAAGCTCGATGTGGACCGCGAGTGGCTCGGTCGGCCGGCGATCTTCTTGCCGATGCTTGCCCGGTGTCCAAGAGTGCTCTCATCTCGTCGAGCCGACGTTGCATGGCGGCCATCGCCGTGGCTTTGGCATTAGCGGCTCGCGATCGGAGCGGGAGCCGAGGCGATTGAGTCGAGTCCACAGCGATCGGGCGGGAGTCAGATGGCTGACATGCGTTCGGCTGTGAGGTGAGTAGGCCGAACTCCTGGTGACGGATTCGGATTCCGTCTTTTCAAGGTTGGAAACAGAGTGCCCCGGTCGCCGGGATGGGTCGCGTCCCAAGCGATCGAATATGGATCCGTCCGGTCGTGCGAGAGCCTTTCCTCGCGAATTGGGGCTTTTTGACGATCGCTCGTTCAGTAGCCCATTGAATTTCCGTTTTCCCATGCGGCGGATGATCGAGGGAGTTATCGCGGGTGGCGCGCATGCTCTCCGTCGCTCCTCCAGGATGGCCATAGCCTCCTCGATCTGTTCCTCGGTTTGGAATTGATCGAGTGAGAGGTTGGGGCCATCTCTCGGATGCGGGATCGAGAGTCTCGCGTTGCCGCGGCTTCCCCATGTCGTCGGCTGGGGTTCGGATTGAGCCGGGATATGGTGTCCGGCGGTTCGGAGAGCAGCTTGCTTCGATGTACCGGCGGATGTCATGATTCTGAAGGTTTTATTTGAAGTGCAGTGAGTGTCACTTCGAGTATATGCCCCGAGAACAGTGAGTGTTCTTCGGGACGGTAGAAATAAAAGTTTGAGGGTTAGATATGCCCTTCTTCTAGCGCCAATTGTTGCTACCCAAAATATTATCCGGAGATAGATATTGCTGGAATGGATGGGATAGCAAACAAATGCAAGAGCACTTCCGTGAGAAAGATAAATAACACAAGATTTGCCGGGGTTGTTAGTCCCGGGCTTGAATGCTCTCGCGAGATATTATTAATACCGATATTCGGGGATACAAGTACTAATGTAAGAATACAATTACAATGAGTGTAAAGTTTCTTGTTATCTTAGCTAGTGAGCGTGTAGATTGCCGGAAGAACCAGATTTGATGCTCTGTGAGTTCTTGTAACAAAGGTGATGAACAGTCGCGGCGGTGAGAGATCGACCGCCTCTCACGGCGAGTATTTAGCCGGATGTTTGGGCTTCGGGCTTATGAATCCCTTGGAATCTGTCTAGTGGAGACTTGTCGCTTCGCCGATCGTCTTACGGACGAGAGATTTGGAGAGAGAAGTCACGAGATGGATTCGGTGAGATAGCCGGGAGCTTGGTGATATGTGTGTTCTTCAGTATTTCCGTGGATGTATCGGAATGTGAGAGAATGTGAACTTTTGGTGGAATGTATTTCGGACGTAAGTCAAATGAATTCCGAACCGTATATTCAGTGAACTGGGAACCGTAGGTTGAGTCAATTCCGAACCGTAAGTTGTGCGAAGTCGGAACCTTTTTCCTGTAGGAGGAGGTTCTCTATTTATAGAGCTTGGATACGCCGGGCGATCGCCTTTTCTGCATTATAATAATCGGGCGATCGTCTTTCAAAGACATGGGCTGTCCCTCAAAGTCTGCGGGGAGTTCTTTGGCGATCAATCAGGCGGTCGATGGGAGCTTACACGCGTCTGAGTCGCCATCACGGGTGGTCCCACCGACAACTTTCGGCGCGCATCTTTGGTAGGTGAGGTAGGTGACAGGCTGTGGTCAAATGTCTTGTCTGTCAGCAAAAGATCTTATCTGCTGGCGAAGATCTCGTCAGCGCCTTTGGTGGATCTGCACGTGGGTGCTTTCCTGAGATCCAGTCCTTGATGGTTTTGACGGGCGATCGTCTCTGCTCGGGGCGCAGGTCGATTGCCCTTAGCCGGTTAGTAGAGTAGATCGCCAGCTGCCCAAGGGGCGATCGCCTTGGGGGTCGATCGCTGGGTAACTGATGGGGGTCTGATATCTTTGATTTGGCGAGCTAGCCATAGTTTGACTGATGCTGACTTGGTCGCTCGGCCTTATAGTCGATCGCCTGTCGGGATGAATAAATCGTGACACAACAAACGTAATTAATCATAGCGGTAATGCGGAGAAATCAGATTTGAAGAGGCGAAATACTATTTTGGTTATGGAAAAAATCAAATTTGAGGAGGAAATATGGTTTGTGGCGATAGATGTGACGGATTTCTTCATGGAAGAAATTTAAATTGAAAAAGAAATTCGATTTGAGGAGGGAGAAACTCAGATGTGAGGTGACTGTAGTCGGTGGAAGATAAAATTTCTGGTAGTCGTTAGTTTCTCATTTTGTAATGTCAGTGATACTCTAAAAAATATTATGGCTCACGTATTTCCATAAAAGTGGTTACCATTTTTTTATTATTAGAGTTGTTTGGTCCAGCTTATTATGATGTATTATTATACTATTTTTTTCACGTTTGGTTACCAATTGTAAAATATATTTAGTCAATCTGATTATATGTATCCATATGATTGAGGACATGTAATAATATTTAAGTTGTACATATTGTAACATCTGCGATACGATTTGAAATGTGGCCAATATTTTTTGTTATCATTTGCTATTGATATATTTATTGTTGTTTCATATGTTGAAATGTGTTGGCTATTAACAAAGTAACTACAGTTGAATATCTTGATACCGGAATATAGATGTTTGGTTATTCCATTAATGTAGTATGTGTTATAAAATCGAAATATTATAGAGAGGGAATTTAGAGAGAGAATAGAGAATGAGTCTCAGGTATATTTTTCATTAATAACAGAAGCCATATTTATAGGAAAACTTCAGATGGCACAATCGTAATTACATAATTACATCAGGGGCATAATAGTCATTCACACTATATAAAAACAAAAGGGTAATTGAAATGTCACTTTCATGGTGTTTCTATAACACTCCCACTTGAATGACTATTTACAAATATATTTGCTGAACTAGTTTGAAGAAAAACCCAATGAGAGAAAAACTTTCAAACTGTTTGTACTGGAGCTTGTGGCAATCATATCATGTTGCATCATAATGTTGCTAGGAAATCCATGTGGGATAAAACTTCAGCAATTAGTGATCTCATAAATTTGCTCCCCCTTATCTCGATAGTTCTTGTATGAATATTCTTGTGCCGTCTCAGTAAAACCTCGTGGGATAAAAACTGAGTGAATCTGTCATGTATACCATTCGTTGTTGGAGTATCCACGTGTTGCCTCATTAAAACCTTGTCAAGAAAACCCAGTGGGAAAAACTTGATCGAAGGAAAAAGAGTACAACAACTCCTATTTTCAAGCTTTGAGGAATAATCTTGATCTTTGTAGTGTTCCTCATTATGCCATGAATATGCCTCATTAAAACCTTATTAGGAAAAACCCAATGGGAAAAATCCTAATGAAGGAAAAAGAATACATTATTCATACTAATACGCCATTCCAGTTACCTCGTTAAAAACCTTGCTAGGAAAACCCAATGGGACAAAACCTCAGTCAAGGGAAAAAGAGTGCAACGCGTATTTTATACAAATATGCCCCAGGCATTTCAATGATTCTCCAGGAATTAGTATGAGTATCATTTTCAGTGCAGTTTGTAATATCGAACTTATATTCTTTGCAATATATTCCAAATTTCTTTTGGAGATTCCATACTGGTTGTGATTAAGCTGCCTCGTTAAAAACCTTGCTGGAAAAACCCGGTGTGATAAAACCTCAGTCAAGGAAAAGAGTACAACAGATAATTTTCGTTCACAACACTTTATTTTGAGTGACTGCACGCACTGATAATATGTTCAAAATCTCCTTACGAGTCACTTTCAGTAAGCCCATATGTTTCATTTTATTATAAGGGCATATATTTCAATTTCGATGGATTTCAATATCCTCATTTTCACAAATCATGGATTTTAATATCCTTATTTCCAATATTCATATTTCACAATCATGAATATTCTCATATCATTTATCGATATCCTCTTTCCAATCATTGATATCTTCATTTCATTCATAGCGCTATACTGTGTCGACACATTTCAACATTTATTTCCCCATGGCAACATAACTTGCCGAGATATCTCATTATCAATCATTTATAGTTATCTCTATATACTTCTCAAAAGTATATGCCTCCTTTTATCATTTGCTTTGATTCATATTCGGGGAATTATTATGTATTTATCAAAGCAATTGTAGTTGGTACCAAAGATTAATAATCTGTCATGCATCTTTGAACTTCAAGTTCATATTTGAGTTGTGAGGATATATTGTGATGCATTTGACATATTTCCAACTACCAATACTCCCCCTCGTGCTAAGAGATTTCTTGAGCACCAAACTCGTATGCCAGTATCTCAGTATTCATCTTCAGTCATGGGAGTTTGTATATTATGTTCTCGATATTGGCTGGAGGACTTCAAATAGTATGCCAATTGATATCCCACTTGTATGCGCATATATTGATCCTTTCTGGGATCTATTCAAGTTTATTAGGGATATATTACTAGCTTAATCTGATCTGGAATATATACTCAAACCGTGAGCAAATTATATCGTAAATTTATGATTACGAGTCATATAAACATGTGAATATCTAGTGGATCCATAATATCTAGTAGTTCACATGTAGAGGAAGTGGTCCCATACTCCCCCTTAATATATTCCAAATTTATTAGGGATTCATTCCCAATATTGACTAGTAGTGATATTAATTGAGAACAAATATTTGAAGACATGATTGTTTGTATCACCATATAGATTTTCCGGCATATCACATCATCTTTTGGTGCCATTATTGCACATTATTATCAACATGGAGTCGCTTCTCCCACATGTCATCTTATGTCCATTATTCAAATATAGAGCCGTAGTTCATACGATTTAGGACACGGAGTCAAATCTCATACGCGTAATTCCAATCTATAAATAGATTATCATTGTATTCACAAGCACCTATACCGAGGGTTTGAATATCATAATGGATTCAATGCTTTCGAATCTTCGTAAATATTATTCACTTCTTCCAGTGAATATCATAAAAAGAATTTATCGAGGTCGACTCGAAAGATATTCGGTGGTGAAATGACATCCCAGAAGATATTCGGTGGTTGATCGAAGCACAAGTTCGACTATCTGGCGAATTTCCAAATTCATTTAAGTACATGCCAGGTACAGGTAAAAGTAGATTTGCAAAGAAACGGAGAGCAAAAAGATTAGGTGGGTGCTATAAATGTGCTCGGTGTACATGTGACACACGATGCAAATCTGTGGGGTTTGTATCCAAAAATTGAGAAGATAAAATAGCATTTATCAAGGATGGATTGAGTAAGGAATCTAAGGATCATGATATCCAACAGGTTCTTGATACACATCCCAGTGGATATGTTCATCGTGAACTAATGGCTTTGTGGATGCTATTTAAGGATGGACGAGAACGTTATAGTCATGAAAAATTAGTCTAAAAAGATCCAGTTTGTAAGTCCGTTCTGTCAAAATTGGTATAAGGTAAATAGCAAAATAATGCAAGTTGTTGAATATTGTTTTCTAATATTTAAATTTCTCAGTTGCCGATCGGTAACGTCATTTTCATTGAAAAATATAATATCATATCTTTCGTTTTCTTTTGCAATTTTGTCAAAAGTAATGTCTTATATGCCTCTCATTTTTCAATGAAAATAGTGAAGTCATTTGTCGTTTAGAAAGAAGTTTGTTCTTTAAATTTGGGATCCACAAATCAGAAAATGTATCTCTCATAAAAGTATTTTGAAAGTCTAGAGTAGAAAGATGGAGTTCTCAGAATCCTCATATAGATCTCATCCAATTAAAACTATATGTATTTTAGGTGGATCCAAATTGATAGGTCATATCCAGCATATAGATATGGCATATCAATTCGTAAAAGAATTAGGAAAACACAAAATTGATATATTGTATGGTGGGAGTAATTATAGATTTTTGGGTTATCTTTTAGAGGCTGCACAAAATGGGAGAATAAGAGTAACAAGTGCCTTACACTATCCCACAGTTAGAACCAGTAGTATAGGGGGTTCAACTGGGTTGATGCTTCAAACACAGTCTGCATGATAGTTTGATGTATGTGGTGAATAATAGTGATGTCTTTATTGTTCTTCCAGATGGCTATGGCACACTCAATGAGATATTCACATCACGTCATGGGCTGAGCGGGACTTCCATACCAAACCTATAGGTTTGTTGAATATTAATAATTTTTTCAGCGATTTGCTTGCCTTTCTGGATCAAGGAGTAGATCACAAGTTTATATCTCAGCCATCACGAGATATAATAATATGTGCTGACACTGTTGCTGATCTACTTATAAAGTTTCAGGAATATATTTCAGTTAAGAATTTGGAAGTCAAAGCTCATCAGCCACAGGCTATTGCTGCCAAACGGAAAAGAAGTTTAGATCCTTTAGATCTTTCATTATAAACCCTTATGCCATGGGATGGCAGAGTTACAGAGTTTTATACTCTCGAGACGCACCCCTTTTCTTTTTATGGGTTTCATATGTATTTTCTTTTTCGCGTTTCATATTGTCGAGTGTTTACTACCTTTCAGCTAGTTTTGATATTTTCACTTCGACTGTTGTGTGCTTCTTCAGAAATAATAAGGTCATCTTTTGCTTTTATGCAAATACAATATTTTCACAAATATGTGATATATGTTTCCTCATGAATATTGTCAATCAATATGATTTCAATGATCCCACCATGTGGTATAATCAACATGGGATTTATTGAGCAATTATTTTCCATTGATAGTTTTCCATCACTTGTCAAATGATCCCATCATGCAGTTTGCATGAGATTTTCTTTAATTAATGGTGATAGCTTATGGTATCACTTGCTTAATTTTCTCAGTTCGTATTTAATAATTATGGAGATCGGATATTATTTCCATCAACTGCTTCTTCTTCGAGAGCATGATTTGAATCATTGATCAACTACTTCTTCAGAGTATGATTTATTTCTTTCAACTGCTTCTTCAGAGCAGGATTTAGATAATCGATCAACTACTTCTCTAGAGTAGGATTTATTTTTATCAACTGCTTATTCGAGAACAGGATTTGGATAATCGACCAACTAATTCTTCAGAGTAGGATTTATTTTTATCAACTGCTTCTTCGGGAGCATGATCTATGAACCATTCTTGTGGTATAACCAACCACGATGGTGATATATAATATATAAATTGCATATGTAAAACCATCCATCTTGTGATAATTGAACTCATCACATGGGTCACGGTGGTATCAAGAAAAATTAATTCTGATATCATATGTATCTTATATTTAAGAGAAATCAGATTTGTAATTTAATGAATTAGAATAATATTTTATTCTTTTAATTTTTCGTTTCTTTACCCTGACTTCATCTTTCTTTCTTTTTTAATTTTCGTTATTTTTTTTTCTTTTGCGGACAGCCTGCTTTCGGCAATTTATTTTCTTCTCTAGTAATCAGTTTAGTAATCAGTTTTGTCAATACCTGTCATTTTCTTTCTTACCTGCTCATCTCCTCTTTCTTTTGCGGTCCACCATTTCTTTTTCGTTCTTATCTGCTCAGCTCTTCTTTTTTCAGCCACACCCCTGTCTTTTGTCAAGAACGTTGATTTCCAGCCGCGACCAATTGGAGATGAGAGGTCATCTTCCTCTCCTAAAACTCGCGTATAAATCCATGATTCTCTAGTTTGTTAGAAAAATCTGGGTATTTTTCTTTCATCCTCTTATACAGGACATGACTAAGAACTATGGGAGTTTCTCCACCACTTGCTGGTTTTACTTCACAGAAGAAAAACAACATGGAAGGGTACTCAGGAACCTGAGCTATTTCATGATGGAAAAGGAATTTTCTGATCGGGTGGCGACTCATTAAAAGTAAAAACACGGCCGATGACGTTCGTCCTCGGGGCGGCGCCGCCGGCATACGGCAACTCCTCGTATCCAAAAGCCTCCACGACGTCGTTGAAGTCCTGTAATATCCGTATTTTTATTTCCCTTGTATTTTCGTTTTTGGTGTATTTCTCGATCGTAGTGACCCTCGTGTACTTCTCAGCGTGTCCTTCCTGTCAAACTGTTGAACTGTATTCTCGTTATTGTTGTGCGGAACCGCCGTTTCGGGGTTGCCGTGGATCCATTTCGTGTTGTTGATTCCCAAATATTGATTCCTATCGTTTTATTCTCTTTCCGGATCATTTTTATCATTTTGGAACCCAAAAGGGGGTGTGGGCCGCGGCACAAGGTGTGTGCGCCGCGGCACACAAATAACTACAGTTGTTGGTCGGACAAATCAGACTGCAGCCGCGGCACACCCATCCGGTGCCGCGCACAAGTGCCAGCCAAGGCCGCGCACACTGCTCGGTGCCGCGGCACACTCGTGTGTCTTCGCGACCAAAACCCAATGTACTGTGCCGCGGCACACGCAGTCGTTGTAACACCCCAATCCACTCGTGGATATTACACGCCGTAAACCCTCTCCTCGAGGATCTACCAGCCGGTAACAACATTTAACATCTCGACAATGCCTTCAAGGCTACAATGACTCAAGAGACCGATTTGGTCTTTCCACAAATACATACAACTCAAATACAACTCATGCCCACGCAGGGACAAAATACAACTACACCCGCATAACGGAACAATACAAGAATGAAAATAAAGTACAATCGAACCAACACACGATGTACGGTTCCTCATGTGATTAGTATCGATCATCTTTCATCATCCTTCGTGCCGACCCCGTGTTATTCTCCAAAACCCGAATGCAAAACAGACATCCACCCCCGAATACTGGGTTAGCAAAACTCCACCGTTTTGCTAGTGCAAGAACAAAGTGCAAATACGAGCCATACAATTCACATTCCACGAATAACAATAACCAGAATCCTCAAAGATCCAAACAAAGCGAAGAGTACTTCCCGAGGCAAGAATTTGAGAAAACCTTTCAAAATCGAAATATCATAAATCAATGGAAATAATTTATAAAACGGTTTAGAATGCCATCGAGAGTTTTAATAGAAAACAATTTAGGATTATCAAATCCTACTTTTCACAATCCACAAGACAAAAGGGGTCATCGCCCTAAAGTTTACTTTCCGTAAAATAACCTTTACCAAACCGTTGGGATTTTAGCCCCAAACCCGTCAAATGACCTTTACAAAACCATTGGGATTTTAGCCCCAAAACTCATCAACTCACAGTACACAAGAACGACCACAAGGTTCGTATCCCAACATCAAAATCCACAAATAAAGGATTTAAAACAAACAACAAAATACTCTAGAGCCATCCTAGCCAAGTAGGCCAAACGAACAACTTACCTCTTACACACTTAGTCAATGCATGCAATCATGAAAACCGTTCAAAAGCACTCATTTCATTAAATGCCAATGATCAAACCACATTTGTAAAAATGCACCACAATTAACCGCGGACCCACAGCTTCGTGGATCCCTGCCGAGACCCCGTCGGATCTAACCCACAGTGGTTAAAAGCAAGCTCGCGGTCCCACAGCTTCGTGGAACCCTACCGAGACCCCGTCGGATCTAACCCGCAGTGAGCATACACACACACACACGTTACTCATGCAATACTAACATGCTAAGAATGTAAGTTCATTAAGAATACTCACTAGAGATGGCCATTAACTCGACACCATTACCAAACTCTTCAAAAATACAATAACAGGATTAAATACGGAATACACGATTCCATAACTTAAACAATAGGAGTATCATCATAAAATCCTTCAACGTTCAAAACAATCAAATCATAATCAATTCTCAAAACACCGTTCACAAATCACACTCGTTTTGAAAGAAAGCCTTTAACGAGGCCAAACCGAAATCCTTTGAAACTTCATTTCAAATAACCAAACAAACACATTAAGACGACCACCGATCATCATATCCCTAAAACGAGAAAAGTATGGGCAAGGTACTTGCCTCGAATAAGAACAACGCGGAGAATCGACCGGAGTAGGTTGGCCCGAACCGACTACGAACCCGCCGACTCCACCGAACACCAACTCACGTTCATAAACTACGAAGGACAAATAATAAAAATGAAATGAATTCCATAACACGACTCAAAGCCGTTGAATTCAAAGAACGAATGACGAAAGTTCACGGGTTTCCCCCAAAACGGCCAAGAACACGATTCGTTCCGTCAAAACCCGAAAACGAAATTCCAAGTTGAAATATGGATATACAATCCATAGAATATGTTTAACAACATCATTTAACCATAATCGATCCATCGAAACGGATGAAAACGAGATCGGGACAAATCCCCAAAAAGTCAACTCAAGGAAATCAAGAAATATACTTCGATTCGACGAAGAACAATGGATTAAATGATGTTAAACACAAGAATACTATCAAGATTAATCACACCCATCATGAATTAATCAACAACACGGAACGAATCGGACGAAATTGCAAAAATCCCCAAATTCACGAAATTAGGGTTCTAAGGAAGATTACCTTGATTCGCTGGATCAAAGGTTGATAACGGACGATCGATTGATGTTATGAACTCAAGGACTTCATGGATTTGTTGTTAAACAACATGGCTTCGTCGCCCATGAATCGCCACTCGCGGATGGAGAAGGAAGGAAATGAAAACGAAGTGAAATGTGATCGCCGACCATATTTATATCGGGCCGCCTAGCGTGCGCTAGCCTTCCCGACTAGCGTGCGGCGCTTATCGGCCAGATCGGCCGAGTACCCTCGCCAGTGGCCCACACGACCCGGCATCACCGACCAACCCCGCCGACCGAACCTGCCGACCAACTCCCGCTAGCGTGCGCTACGGCCGGATGCTCGCGCGCGCTTAGCCGACTGCCCAAAGAGCCACCGGATCGAATCGCCTGCCAGTAACGACGCTAGCCGGCCGACAGCTGCGGCGCTACGCCGCCGACTAGCGCGCTACGCCGGCGTAGGCGTGCGCTACTCGCCGATCTGACCGAGTCCAACCTCGAAACCCCATCGCCTGTGCGATAGCGACGCTAAAGCCACCCGACAACAGGCGCTTACACTGCCGGTTAGCGCAGCCTTTTCCGGCCGAAGCGTGCGCTACGCCGGTTCTCGCGCACCCGTCCGGCGGTGCCCGCAATCGGCCGGCCAGCCCCGCCCCCTTCCGGCCAGCCCCCCCCCCGCCTGGCCTCGACGACCCGATTTTCCAAAACTAACGTAACCAACACTCCGAAAATTTCGCGGACAACACACACGACTCGAAATGAAAGCGTAATACCATAATTAGTCATACGCGACGAAGAAACGGGTCGAGACAACAATTACAGATACGGATACGTAACTTTCAAGAAATTACAAAATGGCCCAAAACGCCGGAAATCACGATACGTGATCGAATAACCAAACCGAAGTTCACAACACGTCTAACAAAGTTAAACGGACTTGCGGGAAACTCGAACAATAGTTTCGGACGAGATTCGCAAGAATCGAACTCAAGTGCGGAAAAGTCGCTAAAAAGCACAGAACTCAACGAAACGACCAAACGAACTCGGATGTCAAAAAGTGTAGAATTAATCATTCTCAGAATGACGAAACGGTCATGAGCGAGTCGTCAAAATGGACTCCGACCGAAAAAAGAAATTTACCGAAAATCGAAAATTGCGGATATTACATTCTACCCTCCTTAAAAGAAGTTTCGTCCCGAAACTTAAAACAAGTAGGGAGAAGAAATATTCCGCCAGGAAAACTCAACGAGACACACAAGAATGCGTGACTAACGCCCAACGGCGAAATGTCACAAACAACGCAAAGGAATATACGGCGTGAAAACACGCTCCACGGCGACCAACACAACGTCGCCGTTAGGGATATAATAAAACCAACAAGTGACAAGCGTCATCAAACGGATAATATATCCAAGTCAATTATCCGACAATCACAAAACACAACGAACGAAAACCAATATGATTGACCAACCCAACGGTACATCAATCAAAACGCGAGTCAACCGCTGAACAAACACGGAATCCCATCGCCTAAGGGTGGAAGATCGAAAACGAAACTAATTTCCCGAATTGAAGGGAATTACGAAGGAGCCCGAATGTTCACCAATCACGGAACGAGATCAATAAAACCGAGCGATCAAACGGTCGAACCACAACGATCGAGACAACAAAATCGAAGAATCATGTTCGAATCACGAAGGATAATAAAATTCAAACAACGACTCCAAGGTTCACATCTCGACTCGAGACAATATATGATCCGGTGAAAACAACAGGATGTGCATTCCCATAAGATCCACAGGAAAGGGAATAGCAATTAAAAAGTCACAACGACAAACGAGTTATTCAAACAATACCACACTCGTTCGATAAACAAAAGCAAGGGGCAGGACAAGCTCAGAAATGTCAACGAACATAAATGAGTCGATAGAGTCGAAAACACAAGAGTTCCAAAGCCGATCCACTTCGAATAAAAGAACTAGTAGAACCAGATGATGTCACTCCCAAACAAGGTTCACAAGAATCGAACTGAACCCGAAAAAGTAACATCGATAACCAGATCGACCCACAACAAGATCACAGCTCGTTCGGACGATGAAACCGAAATATAGAACAAGTTCATAAAGTACCAACGATCATGAACGAATCGATAGACTGGGGAAAGAGAAAATACAGAAGTCAAAATAGTACGGGCATTACCTCCGACCTCGTCCACGAAATTCACAAAAACGGAAGCAAGGTAACAAGACTTTAAACAATCGACACATAACGGAACCATCACCGATGCACATGGTCATACCAAACCAAGCTCTAACAGCTCGCACATGCGCGACAACGCAGGAATCACTACGAGGCGATAATATTCAACACCAACATCCCGCCTCTCACAGGGGGCTAACACAACAAATGTGTGGAAAGCGACTCAACGCTCACACCGCCAATTCGGTCATACTCGGGAGAAAGTATCAAAATGACAACGCGAACATCACACATACATACCCAGCCCTCAAACGGGAATGGATAGGTTTTAAAAACGAAAACCTCATTTTGAAAATAATTTAGAAGAATACTGGTTGATCTTGAGTATCACCTTTCAAAAAGTATAAACGTGAAACATCGTTATCGAGACATTGGAAAAAAACCATTTCGCATTTGATAAAAATGAGGACACTTTCTCTTAGTGAAAACTTTCGAATATTCGACCCTCGGGTCTAAATAAAAATGTTTCTAAGACATTGAAAATATCTCAAAGCATTTTGGTCCTCAAGTAGAAAATTTTTGATATATATTGCGGCACCTTGGATTTACCACTAGATAATGACTAATTTGAAAAGTATGTCTCGAAATTTATTTTTTCTAAGATACTCAAGGTTTTCAAAAATCCAACAGCCGTAATGCCCAAAACTCACACATACCGACGTTCACTAAAACAACTCCTAGCACAAGCATCAAAAAGTTAAAAATCAAGACAAAATATGACTATAAACGGACATAAACTATAAAATACCACATTCAAAACAAAACCACCGATAAAATACTCTCCCGATCAAGCTAGTGAACAAGTCGAACGCGTATAAGCACAAAGCTTCCACAAGAGACTTGTAAACGTGCAAATCGATTCGAAAATCATCAACAACGAGAAAAACAACAATAAAAAGACATCACAAACGATTTACACTCCTCGTATAAATCAAATACGAGAGTCGACTAAATACATATCGTGAAATCAAAATTCACATAAGGATTCCATCACTTAACAAATAATCATAAAAATAGCTCGTGTCACACGAGGCACAACACAAAGAAGGGAGACTTACTTCCACAGGTCGCACGAAGATGATGATCGCCCACGATACTAATCACGACCAACAAACTCAGACGACGCGTCGCGACACGACTCAGTCAGATAAAATCCGACGAAACAAGACTCAAACAACACGACTTGACCCGACAGCCTAGGTTTTCCTCAACCTAAGCTCTGATACCATTTATGTAACACCCCCAATCCACTCAGGGATATTACACGCCGTAAACCCTCTCCTCGAGGATCTACCAGTGGTAACAACATTTAACATCTCGACAATGCCTTCAAGGCTACAATGACTCAAGAGACCGATTTGGTCTTTCCACAAATACATACAACTCAAATACAACTCATGCCCACGCAGGGACAAAATACAACTACACCCGCATAACGGAACAATACAAAGAATGGAAAATAAAGTACAATCGAACCAACACACGATGTACGGTTCCTCATGTGATTAGTATCGATCATCTTTCATCATCCTTCGTGCCGACTCGTGTTATTCTCCAAAACCCGAATGCAAAACAGACATCCACCCCCGAATACTCGGGGTTAGCAAACTCCACTGCTTTTGCTAGTGCAAGAACAAAGTGCAAATACGAGCCATACAATTCACATTCCACGAATAACAATAACTGTGAATCCTCAAAGATCCAAACAAAGCGAAGAGTACTTCCCGAGGCAAGAATTTGAGAAAACCTTTCAAAATCGAAATATCATAAATCAATGGAAATAATTTATAAAACGGTTTAGAATGCCATCGAGAGTTTTAATAGAAAACAATTTAGGATTATCAAATCCTACTTTTCACAATCCACAAGACAAAAGGGGTCATCGCCCCAAAGTTTACTTTCCGTAAAATAACCTTTACCAAACCGTTGGGATTTTAGCCCCAAACCCGTCAAATGACCTTTACAAAACCATTGGGATTTTAGCCCCAAAACTCATCAACTCACAAGACACAAGAACGACCACAAGGTTCGTATCCCAACATCAAAATCCACAAATAAAGGATTTAAAACAAACAACAAAATACTCTAGAGCCATCCTAGCCAAGTAGGCCAAACGAACAACTTACCTCTTACACACTTAGTCAATGCATGCAATCATGAAAACCGTTCAAAAGCACTCATTTCCGAAATGCCAATGATCAAACCACATTTGTAAAATGCACCACAATTAACCGCGGACCCACGGCTTCGTGGATCCTCGCCGAGACCCCGTCGGATCTAACCCACGTGGTTAAAAGCAAGCTCGCGGTCCCACGGCCTTCGTGGAACCCTACCGAGACCCCGTCGGATCTAACCCGCAGTGAGCATACACACACACACGTTACTCATGCAATACTAACATGCTAAGAATGTAAGTTCATTAAGAATACTCACTAGAGATGGCCATTAACTCGACACCATTACCAAACTCTTCAAAAATACAATAACAGATTAAATACGGAATACACGATTCCATAACTTAAACAATAGGAGTATCATCATAAAATCCTTCAACGCTCAAAACAATCAAATCATAATCAATTCTCAAAACACCGTTCACAAATCACACTCGTTTTGAAAGAAAGCCTTTAACGAGGCCAACCGAAATCCTTTGAAACTTCATTTCAAATAACCAAACAAACACATTAAGACGACCACCGATCATCATATCCCTAAAACGAGAAAAGTATGGGCAAGGTACTTGCCTCGAATAAGAACAACGCGAGAATCGACCGAGTAGGTTGGCCCGAACCGACTACGAACCCGCCGACTCCACCGAACGCCAACTCACGTTCATAAACTACGAAGGACAAATAATAACAATGAAATGAATTCCATAACACGACTCAAAGCCGTTGAATTCAAAGAACGAATGACGAAAGTTCACGTTTCCCCAAAACGGCTAAGAACACGATTCGTTCCACAAACCCGAAAACGAAATTCCAAGTTGAAATATGGATATACAATCCATAGAATATGTTTAACAACATCATTTAACCATAATCGATCCATCAAAACGGATGAAAAAGCGAGATCGGGACAAATCCCTAAAAAGTCAACTCAAGGAAATCAAGAAATATACTTGATTCGACGAATAACAATGGATTAAATGATGTTAAACACAAGAATACTATCAAGATTAATCACACCCATCATGAATTAATCAACAACACGGAACGAATCGGACGAAATTGCAAAAATCCCCAAATTCACGAAATTAGGGTTCTAAGGAAGATTACCTTGATTATTGGATCAAAGGTTGATAACGGACGATCGATTGATGTTATGAACTCAAGGACTTCATGGATTTGTTGTTAAACAACATGGCTTCGTCGCCCATGAATCGCCACTCGGATAGAGAAGGAAGGAAATGAAAACGAAGTGAAATGTGATCGCTCAACCATATTTATATCGGGCCGGCTAGCGGCGCTAGCCTTTCCGGACTAGCGTGCGCTTATCGGCCGCAGACGCCGAGTACTCGCCGTGGCCCACACGACCGGCATCACCGACCAACCCCGCCGACCAACTGCCGACCCAACTCCCGCTAGCGTGCGCTACGGCCGGATACTGCGCGCTTAGCCGACTGGCCCAAAGAGCCACCGGATCGAATCGCCCGCCAGTAACGACGCTAGCCGGCCGACAGGCGGCGCTTACGCTGCCGACTAGCGCGTGCTACGCTCGGCGTAGCGTGCGCTACTCGCCGATCCCGACCGAGTCCGTAACCTCGAAACCCCATCGCCAGTGCCCGAGCACAGACGCTAGGCCACCGGCGGCGGCGCTACACTGCCGGTTAGCGGCAGCCTTTCCGGCCAGAAGCGTGCGCTTACGCCGGTTCGCGCACCCGCCGGCCGGTGCCCGCAATCGTCCGGCCGCCCGCCACCGTCCGGCCATCCCGCCACCGCTGTGGCTCGACGACCCGATTTCGAAAACGTGCGGAACGAACACGGCGAAAAAGTTCGCGTACAAAATAAACGACTCGAAATGAAAGCGTAATACCATAATTAGTCATACGCGACGAAGAAACGGGTCGAGACAACAATTACAGATACGGATACCCGTAAATTTAAAGTAATTACAAAATGGCACAAAACGCCTAAATCACGATACGTGATCGAATAACCAAACCGAAGTTCACAACACGTCTAACAAAGTTAAACGGACTTGCGGGAAACTCAAACAACAGCTTTGACGAGATTCGCAAGAATCGAACTCAAGTGCGGAAAAGTCGCTAAAAAGCACGAGAACTCAACGAAACGACACCAAACGAACTCGGATGTCAAAAGTGTAGAATTAATCATTCTCGAACGACGAAACGGTCATGAGCGAGTCGTCAAACGGACTGACCGAAAAAGAAATTTACCGAAAATCGAAAATCATGGATATTACAAATGCCGCGCACAATGCCGAAACCTCGGGAGTCACTAGTAGAATAAACGTCAAAGACTTGATGCGTCTCACTTCTAATGTATATTAGCGAAGTAAAAACAAACAACAACTTCGCTTTTCAATTTATCAAGTCAAATATCCACCTAGACTTCACTAAATGGTACCAAACAAAAAAGTAGGAGCTAGTTAGAAAATTTAAGTTACAAAGACTTCGCTAATTTGATAATTATTGAAGTAAAAAGCGCAATGAATTTTTTTGATTAAAAATATATCCCCATTGGTGAAGTAACGTATATCTTAACCGGGATTTTACCCAAACCCTACTGGAACCGCCCCCTCAATCTCTCCCCAGCTCTCGGTCTCAACTCCTCCTCTAATCACCTAAATCATATGTAGTTCTCTGAAATCACGAGAAGAAAAGGGAAAGCGATTTCACTCCTTTCCTCTTGATTCCAAATGCGGCGAGAAAATGCAAGGCGGTTTGCGGCGAGGCACCCATCTCAATCGGATCGTCCAAGGCATCTTGATAAGCTCTGGCACTCTCGAACTAGATCTACAAGGTAAGCTAGGGTTTCCACATCTCTTTGGATCATCTTTAAGCTCATCAATGAATCGACCTTCACCTCTAAATTCGAATTCTTCTTTCCCACGGTTTCTGCTGCATATTGATTTTTTTATCTGAAATATTAAATGGGTGAGAGTTGCTCGAAATTAACCTTCTGCTGGTGTCAGCCTCATTTCAAGACATCTGGTCATCAATCATCCGAACTGGGTTAGTGTTATGTATGCTCACAATATAATATATATATATATATATATATATATATATATATATATATAGAGTGGGTTTCGGTTTTGTGGGTTTCTGCAGATATAAAAAAAATGAAAAAAATGTTTTGATTTTTTTTTTTAATTTTAAACATTTGGGGGGGGGGGGGGGTTTGTAATATGTAGGGATTGGGGAGAAAAATTCTTTGTCAAGCTTCAAAGAGTTTACATGGGAAGAACTAAAAGCTGCGACAGAAGGTTTTTCTTCCGACAACATTGTTTCAGAGCATGGTGAAAAGGCTCCTAATGTTGTCTACAAAGGTTTCCTTCAAAATCAAGGCTGGATTGCTATTAAGCGTTTCAACAAATCTGCTTGGCCTGATTCTCGCCAATTTACAGTCTCTCTCTCTCTCTCTGTGTGTGTGTGTGTGTGTGTGTGTGTGTGTGTGTGTGTGTGAGTGAGTGTGTGTGTGTGGGGATTATTATTGTTATGATTATTATAATGATGTTTGTCTCTGTTAGGTCTAAATAAGGATCAAGAATTAGTTTGTCTCTTTTTGATAATTTGTTGTTTGTTAACAACTTTTATGTTGGTTTATTGAAGGATGAAGCTAAGGCTGTGGGGAACCTCAGAAGT
The DNA here is from genome assembly GCA_033398695.1 of Orobanche coerulescens. NCBI lineage: Eukaryota > Viridiplantae > Streptophyta > Magnoliopsida > Lamiales > Orobanchaceae > Orobanche > Orobanche coerulescens. The sequence goes on from CM065813.1 coordinate 21,849,293, forward strand.
GAAAGATTGGCAAATTTAATTGGATGTTGCTCTGATGGGGAGGAGAGGTTGCTGGTGGCTGAGTTTATGCCTAATCGGACTGGCCCATGCATTTATTTCATTGTGAGTGAGTTTCATTTATTTCCTGAAAGATGAATTTGAGATTAATTAGTATGGAGTTATATCATAGTCAACAAGTGGATTTTCTTTCTTTGAGATGTTATTCATATAATAACAATTGGATTTGTTGGTGCTCCGAGTTTGAGGTCTAGCGGCACCTTAATGTTTGGATTGTCTATTCTTCTCCTTGGCCTTCCTTGTCCTGACTAGTGGAGCTGTATATGGGCTGGCCTGTGTGCAAAAGGTATCCGTATACTTCTATTACAAGCAACTGTTCTGACACATAATTCTGAGTTGGAATTGAAGTATCCATGCATCAAGATGTATAGATTTGAGGATAATGGCTCATCTTTTCATAGTGACAAATGAAGACCTGTTCGGTTTTACACTTCCATCTGATTAGTTTCTGCAGTAGTCATTCTTGTATGTGTTCAAAGAATTTACATTTCGAAACTTCCTTCATTAAACCGCATTATAGTTTGTTGAATAATGGTCCACTGAGGGGGTAACTTATAATTAAAGTCTCTTATGTATTTCTTGAATTTATTTGATTTTCTTTTGGTACATCCTGTTGAGGGAGCTTTGGGAAAGAGTGGTGTTTTAATCTGTTGCTCCATTGTGTGGGTTCATGTATTTTTCTTACCCCATCTTTTCAATTTTAAATGATGTTTTCTTTCATAATGTATTGACTTTAAATTGCCTTGCGATTTTTGGGTACTAGTTATGAGAATCTCGAATGGGCATTACATTACGGTGCAATGTTGAGGGAATGCATACGCCACCAAAGTGTTGCAAAGTGAGTGGTTGGTTTAGTTTGATATTGAATTACTACATGTCACATGTCAAAATTTCATTTATAGCTCTATACTGCCTTCGGTCTACGATATGTATTGGAATCGAGCATATGAAGAAATTTTTGATTATATACAACTCCCAAATTTCGACATAGCTTCCGATCTGCCGCAACTTTCAAGGTTGAGTATTATGTCCGGCTTAGCTTTTCAATCGGCCGATCTTCAATATGTTGCATTATTTGTGCTTATAGTAGGAGAGTCTTTGGTTGATTGGCTATCCGGTATTTATATATATGATATATAGCCCTGAATAACCGTCTTTCCATTAAATTCGAGCAAAGGAGGCAAAGATCTCTTTGCTAAGAGATATTCATATAGGGATATTAGTTACCCAACACTTTTTCTTGTAAAAATGAAGCTAATTTACGGTATACATTGGTACCTAGTTATTCTAGTCGTATCATCTAAAGAATGAGCATTAGGCAATGGATTGTCGGAGATTATTTATTTCCTGGTGCTCATTTGTTTATTTTCTTTGTTTATGAAAAGGCTCCTTATTGTGAAACTTTAAGCATGTAATTTTTCTTTTGCGTACTTCTAATATGGTTGACTGAACCTAGATTATGAGCTGGAGATAGCGATATCAAGCTCTATAATTATTTCCTATATGCCAGTTGCATTATAGTGCGTCCAGGCAATGGACCGTTGCTAGTCCCGTGAAAATGATGATGCCATACACTTCCAATATATTAGTTTCTCTTTTTTTACCAATTCTTTATCAAGCTCTGAGCTTGCCTATGAAAACAGGATAGCATGAGACTAAACAAGATTCAAGCTACAAATGACAGCCAAACTTCCAAGAAGTGTAGGTTTTGCTTTTCCTATCCCTACAATAACTAGATATTGATGTTTAAGTTTTCTCTGCGTTATGTGTTCCTTTCACTTTATGGCAGCTGTCAACCAAAATATTAAGGCTAAATCTGATGAGCGAAGGACCAAATTTGAAGGTCCTGCTATTGGAAGGTATGCTCTAGAATTTTGAAGTGCCTAATGCTGCTTCACTTATTTACCTGATTTCAGACTTGAGATTGTTCTCCTGTATATTTCATTTGATGATTTTTTCTTTTTCTCGTTGGTTCCGTAAAACCCGTCATAATTCCTCTCCATCCGACAAGGTTAGAGGGTTAACATTTTCTTTTTCTATTGATCTTAATGTGTAAGTGAATGATTTGTACATTGACGTGCTGTTTGTTTATAGAAGGAAATCTTTACCAAAGACCAAAGCAGTCACGAGGTGGAAACAAGTGGCACTAAAAAGGTTTTGATGATTCCACAACTAAGGAATGGAACATTGGCCGAAGGGTGTTATATGTATATATATACACACAATATTGGTATATTAGGTATATTGCCTGGTATTATCGTTATCTTGGTGTCAGCTTAATGAAGTTCGGAAATGTCAGTATCCCTCTTCTGGTTGTGAAGACAAGGATCTTTTTGTTTTCCATGTATGTGAGGGCGTGTTATTTTTTAGTTACACTTTCTGATCTGCTCCTTGCTTTGGTTCAATTATTTATTGCAGAAATTGGAATATGGAGATATGTGGTCTGTAGCTTGCCTATGAAAACAGGACAGCAATGATATTTTTATCTTTGATCTCCTTATAGCTGTTCTAATATCTTCTGCATGATGTTGTCGACACTGTTTTAGTATAATGTATATCTTGCAGGCTAGTGCTGAGAGACAAGTGCTTGTCAAAGATTATGATGCTGGTAAAATGGTTGCCTTTGATCAGAGGATATCAAACCTGAAGGAGGTTTACACGTCTGATGGGTACAAGATGTAAGACAGAAACTGAGTTAATCTGATGACCTATATCAAATTATATATACTAGTCTTGTCATTCGGTTAATCGTATTTTGTTATCTGTTTTCATTTTTCTCTGTTTTTTTCTTTCTGACTTTTTCATTCCTTTTTGGAAGCCAGAATATATATCATTTCATACGATCTAATCTTAAGAAATGTATATTTGATAGAAAGTTGGTGGGTTGTGTTAGCATATGTTGTACAATGTTCAAACCTTTTCGATGCAAATACATTAATGTTCTCTTTATTATTCACATTGTAAAAGTATTGAAGATGAATTAACACATTGCATGAAAGACTTTAAATGCCAATACAGGTCCCACCTTCCCCGCCGTTGTGTGGTATATTTCAAGTCTGCTTTTTGCCGTGATATGTTTTTATTCTCAATTCCAAAAGTTGTTTAGTGGTGTTTGTTTCGAGGCCGGCTTTGTCTATTGATCAAAGCAGGGCCAGTTTGTCTATTGATCAATAAATTCTTGGAACCCCTTCAAATTTTGGAAATTATTTCTTGATTTTCCATACGCAACCGAAAGTGATAGAACCAAGGAATGGGGTTTGAAGATTGTCAATTTTCGAAGAAAATTTCCATTTTGTTTAAATGTGTCGGGTTTTTATTGGCATGTGTTGTTCCGACACTTATGTTCTCTTTTAGTTTTGTTACATCTCATTGAGTTCATTGTTCTTCCCAATTTGCTTGTTTTTTTGGTAAACTAACATAAGATATGCCGCTGATTTTAAAGAACGGTTGAGGTTAAGCTCCAAAGGAATGCTTTAAGCGTGTTAGAACCTCCTACCGGAAACGAAGAAGATATCGATTTTGATTTTGATGATTCCACTAGTTGCTCGATATTGGTGAAAAGGACCATCATCAATTTTGTAAGTTGTGTAGCAATCGTGTTTTACTTAAAATATCACCACCAGACTCGATAACGCTTTTTATGGATCCGTCTTCCGTCTTCTCGCTTTTATGGATCCGACTAAATGTTGCAATGTTATATATGTGTTTTATATGATATCAGATATTTGTTGATGTTTTGTTCTAATATTAACAAATTTTTTGATAATTGCGTAATGTGTTTGAATTAGCGCCACAAACTAAGAAGACAGTGTTGACTTCCGCGAAATATGGTGAATGTTTGGTTGATGTGCGATCCATTATCTAGACTGCATGTGTCTCGTAGACATTGTGGAAGTTTATTTGATGTTGGCATATTATAGTTATTCCCAATGCAAACTTGTGAATCACGCGAATCTGAATATTTGGCATTTTTGTACGACAATCCGCCGTTTATATATGAAAGTGTTGTTTATTACTATTATCAATGCTTATGATCTTATGTTATTGAATTGGGATCTTGTGATTTGAGTTTGTTGGATTTTTAATGAGGTTGATTGATGTATTTGAGGTTGTGTTGTTGCAATCTTGTGAATTGAGGTTTTTTATTGGATGGATCATGTTTTTGTACAACAGGGATTCTATATTTACAAATTGAAAAGAAATATGCAATGTGGTTATTTACTTGGATAAAAAATGAAGTCGAGATATATAATTAGCGACACAAAATAGAATAAGCGAAGTAAAAAGGAGTGTAATGCTTCGGCTAAACAAATAAAAGTGAAGTAAATGTGGTATCTTTAACTTCGTTGCCTATTAACAAGCGAAGTCGATAACATTATTTCACTTCATCTGTATATATTTTACTGAAGCGAATACGAAATATACACTTCAGCGATTATAAGATAAGTGAAGTGGAAGGACCTTTTTTACTTCGCAAACCCCCATATTCGGGTTCTAAAAACCGAGATAGACTTCGGTTATTACGATATTAGACTTCGCCTAATAAGCGAAGTCTAAAGTATACCTTTAACTACACGAACATAGACTTCGGTAATTATAACATTTTTACTTCAGATATTATCCGAAGTCTTTGACGTTTATTCTTATAGTGAGTAAATTTTTGGCCTGTGCCGCGGCACACCTAAGCTGTGCCGCGGAACACGAAGCGGTCAACCGTGCAACTTCGTCTTTATTAGACGAAATCGACCATTTCTTCTTCATTTCACCTGCATCGCGAGAGAGAGTGAGAGAGAGGGGAAGAGTTCTTCATCTTCATCCATTGGGGGGTTGATTTTCACCATTTTTCTTCGGTAGTGAAGCCCGGGCAATCAATCTAACACGTGTTCTACGGATCTTGGTACTTGAATCTCCTAAGGTAATATTCTAAAACCTTATTTTCGATTAATTTGGGGGTTTTGGGTTTCTCTTCCGATTCGTTCCGTTTTGTTGGTGGATTCATGATGTATACGATTAATATTGTTAGTATCTTTAGTTTTCCTACGGATTCATGGATATTTCGTGGATTTTTATGGAATCGGGAGGGTTTGGTTGTGGTCCGCCCTCGTTGTTATTTTGGTATGAATATACATGAATCGTAGGCGGGTTTCCGGGTGTATTCCATTTCCATAATCGTCTAGAGTTGGTTGTGATTGTGTTATTCGAATCGTTAGGTTCATTTTCGCCGGTTCCTCGTGGTTGTGCTTGATTCTTCCGTTCCGTTCGTGTCATCGTCTATTTAATCGAGGCAAGTATCCTTATGAACTTACAATCTTGACATAGTAGTTGTAATATCCGCAATTTTCGATTTCCGGTAATTTCTTTTTTTTCGGTCGGAGTCCGTTTTGACGACTCGCTCATGACCGTTTCGTCATTCTGAGAATGATTAATTCTACACTTTTTGACATCCGAGTTCGTTTCGGTGTCGTTTCGTTGAGTTCTGTGCTTTTTAGCGACTTTTCCGCACTTGAGTTCGATTCTTGCGAATCTCATCCGAAACTGTTGTTTCGAGTTTCCCGCAAGTCCGTTTATCTTTGTTGGACGTGTTGTGAACTTCGGTTTGGTTATTCGATCACGTATCGTGATTTTCGGGCCTTTGGGCCATTTTCGTAATTTCCCAAAGTTTGGGGTAATTACCTTCCGTTGTCGAATTTCGAGCCTTCGGGTGGTCGGAATCGTGTGTCCTACTAGCTCTTAGATTCGCCTTTGTGAGTACTTCGTAACCGTATCTTCGGTTCGTATTCGTGTTCGGGTTTCGGTGTCGTTTTGTTGAATTCAGGATTTCTAAACGACTTTTCTAAGTATGAGTTCGTCTTTGTTAGATCACCATTAATTTTTGGTAACTCCAAAAATTATAAATCTTGCAATATTATAGAACATCGAGTTAGCTTTCCAATGGTTCAAACGGTGAGTCAATCGAGTCGGACGAGAGAGTTATGGTCGTTTGATTTTGGCGAGCACTTCCAGAGCCTTTGGCCGATAGGGGGCCGATAGACTCTCATCACGGCATCCCGTATGGGTATCGGTTGGGCCTATCGGCCGATAGGCCGGCCGATAGGTTCTCTGTGTTACACTATAAATGTGTTGTTTTGAGCGTGCGACTCATTCCTTCCCCATTTTTTTCCATCTGCGCGAGAGAGAGAGATATAGAGGAGAGTTCTACATCCGGGGGTCGATTTTGATCATTTCTTTTCGGTTGTGAGGCTCGGATAATCAATCTAACGCGTGTTCTACGGATCTTAATACTTGAATCACTCAAGGTAATATCTCTTGAAACCCTACCTTTTTGGATAATTGGGGATTTTGGGGTTTTGTCCGATTCTTTCCGTTTCGTTGATGGATTCATGATGAATATGATTAATCTTGTTGATATCATTAGTTTCCCTACGGATTCATGGTATATTTTCATAGTTTTACGGAATCGAGAGGGTTTGGTTGTGGTCCGCCCTCGTTGTTATTTTTGTGCGAATATACATGAATCGTAGGCGGGGTTTCGGGTGTATTCCATTTCCGTAATCGTTTAGAAGTGGTTGTGATTGTGCTATTCGAATCGTTAGGTTCATTTTCGTCGGTTCCTCGCGGTCGTGCTTGATTCTTCCGTTCCGTTCGTTGTCGTATTCCTTTTCGTTAGCATCGGGCGTTAGAAGCTTCGGTTTTGCCGTATCCGTTCGTGGTTCCGTGCTCGTGGTATCGAGGCAAGTACCTTGCCCATACTTTTTCTTATTTTGTGGATATGATGATCGGTGATCGTATTAGGGTGTTGTTTGGTTATTTGAAATGAAGTTTCAAAGGATTTGATTTGGCCTCGTTAAAGGTTTTCTTTCAAAACGAGTTTGATTTGTGAACGGTGTTTTGAGAATTGATTATGATTTGGTTATTTTGAACGTTGAAGGATTTTATGATGATACTCCTATGGTTTAAGTTATGGAATCGTGTATTTCCTTATTTAATCTTGTTATCGAAATTTTGAAGAGTTTGATAATGGTGTCGAGTTAATGGCCATCTCTAGCAAGTATCCTTATGAACTTACAATCTTGGCATAGTAGTTTTGTATGAGAAATTTGTGTGTGTGTGTATGCTCACTACGGGTTAGACTCGACGGGGTCTCGGTAGGGGTCCACGGAGGTGTGGATCGACGAGCTTTGCTTTTAACCACTACGGGTTAGATCCGACGGGGTCTCGGTAGGGGTCCACGGAGGTGTGGATCGACGGTTAATTGTGGTGCATTTTACAAATGTGATTTGATATTGGCATTTCCGGAAATGAGTGCTTTCGAACGGTTTTCATGATTGCATGCATTGACTAAGTGTGTAAGAGGTAAGTGTTCGTTTGGCTTACTTGGCTAGGATGGCACTGGAGTATTTTGTTGTTTGTTTTAAATCCTTTATCTGTGGATTTTGATGTTGGGATACGAACCTCACAGTCGTTCTTGTGTCTTGTGAGTTGATGAGATTTGGGGCTAAAATCCCAATGGTTTTGTAAAAGTCGTTTACTGATTTGGGGCTAAAATCCCAACGGTTGGTTAATGTCATTTTTCGAAAGTAAACCTTTGGGGCGGTGACCCCTTTTGTCTTTGGTTTTCGAAAAGTAGGATTTGATAATCCTAAATTGTTTTCTATTAAAACTCTCGATGGCATTCTAAACTGCTTTTATAAATTACTTCCATTGATTTATGATATTTCGTTTTTGAAATGTTTTCTCAAACCCTTGCCTCGGGAAGTACTTTTCGTTTCGTTTGGATCTTTGAGGATCCTCGGTTATTGTTATTCGTGGAATGTGAATTGTATGGCTCGTATTTGCACTTTGTATTTGCACTAGCAAAACGGTGGAGTTTTGCTAACCCCGAGTATTCGGGGGTGGATGTCTGTTTTGCATTCGGGTTTTGGAGCATAACACGTGGTCGGCATGAAGGATGATGAAAGATGATCGATACTAATCACATGAGGAACCGTACATCGTGTGTTGGTTCGATTGTACTTTATTTTCATTCTTTGTATTGTTCCGTTGTGCAGGGTGTAGTTGTATTTTGTCCCTGCGTGGGCATGAGTTGTATTTGAGTTGTATGTATTTGTGGAAAGACCAAATCGGTCTCTTGAGTCATTGTAGCCTCGAAGGCATTGTCGAGATGTTAAATGTCGTTACCGGCTGGTAGATCCTTGAGGAAAGGTTCTACGGCGTGTAATATCCTGAGCGGATTGGGGGTGTTACATAAATGGTATCGAGATTAGGTTGAGGGAACCTAGGTGTCGGGTCAAGTCGTGTTGTTTGAGTCTTGTTTCGTTGGATTTTTATCCGATCGAGTCGTGTCGCGACGCGTCGTTTGAGTTTGTTGGTCGTGATTAGTATCGTGGGGCGATCATCATCTTCGTGCGACTGTGGAAGTAAGTCTCCCTTCTTTGTGTTGTGCCTCGTGTGACACGAGCTATTTTTATGATTATTTGTTAAGTGGTGGAATTTTATGTGAATTTTGATTTCACGATATGTATTTAGTCGACTCTCGTATTTGATTTATACGAGGAGTGTAAATCGTTTGTGATGTCTTTTTATTGTTGTTTTTCTCCGTTGTTGATGATTTTCGAATCGATTTGCACGCTTTACAAGTCTCTTGTGGAAGCTTTGTGCTTATACACGTTCGACTTGTTCACTAGCGATCGGGAGGGTATTTTATCGCGGTTTTGTTACGAATGTGGTATTTTATCGTTTATTTTCGTTTAAAGACTTGTATTGTCTTGATTTTAAACGTTTTGATGCGTGTGCTAGGAGTTGTTTTAGTGAACGTCGGTATGTGTGAGTTTTGGGCATTCGCCTATTGATTTTTGAAAACCTTGAGTATCTTAGAAAAATAAATTTGAGACATACTTTTCAAATGAGTTATTTTCTTGTGGTACATCCTAGATGCCACAATGTATTTCAAAAATTTTCTACCTCGAGGACCAAAATGTTTTGAGATATTTTCAACACTTTTATTTAGACAGAGGGTCGAATAATTTGAAAGTTTTCACTAAGAGAAAGTGTCTTCATTTTTATCAAATGCGAAATGGTTCTCCAATGTCTCGATAACGATGTTTCACGTTTGTACTTTTTTGAAAGATGATACTCAAGATCAATCGGTGTTCTTCTAAATTATTTTCAAAATGAAGTTTTCGTTTTAAAACCTATCCATTCCCGTTTGAGGGTCGGGTATGTATGTGTGATGTTCGCGTTGTCCTTTTGATACTTTCTCCCGAGTATGACCGAATTGGCGGTGTGAGCGTTGAGACGCTTTCCACACATTGGTTGTGCTAGCCCGTGAGAGGCGGAGTGTTGGTATTGAATGTTGTCGCCTCATGGCAATTTCGCGTTGTCGCGCATGTGCGAGCTGTTAGAGCTTGATTTGGTATGACCGTGTGCATCGGTGATGGTTCCGTTATGCGTCGATTGTTTAATGTCTTGTTACCTTGCTCCGTTTTTGTGAATTTCGTGGACGAGGTCGGAGGTAATGCCCGTACTATTTTGACTTGTGTTTTCTCTTCCCGATCTATCGATTCGCTCATGTTCGTTGGTACTTTATGAACTTGTTCGGTATTTGATTTCATCGTCCGAACGAGCCGTGATCTTGTTGTAGGCGATCTGGTTATCGGTGTGATTTTTTCGAGTTCGGTTCGATTCTTGTGAACTTTGTTCGGGAGTAACATCCTTTGGTTCTACTAGTCCTTTTATTGAAGGGATCGGATTTTGAACTTACGTATTTTCTACTTTGTCGACTCATTTATGTTCGTTGACATTTACGAGCTTGTCCCGCCTTGTTTTTGTTTATCGAACGAGTGTGATATCATTTGAATAACTTATTTGTCGTTGTGACTTTTCAATCGCTATTCCCTTTCCTGTGGATCTTATGGGAATGCATGTCTTGTAGTTCTCACCGGATCATCACGGGAGTTATTGTTGAACTTTATTGTTCTTCGTGATTCGAACATGATTCTTCGATTTTTGTTGTCTCGATCGTTTGTTTGTTCGGTTTTTGTTCTCGTTTCGTGATTGTTGAACGTTCAGGCTCCTTCGTAATTCCCTTTAGTTCGGGAAATTAGTTTCGTTTTCAATCTTCCATCCCTTAGGCGATGGGATTCCGTGTTTGTTCGGTTGACTCGCGTTTTGATTGAGGTACCGTTGGGTTGGTCAATCATGTTGATTTTCGTTCGTTGTGTTTTGTGATTATCGGATAATTGACTTGACTATAGTATCCGTTTGATGACGCTTGTCACTTGTCGGTTTTATTATATCCCTAACGGCGACGTTGTGTTGGTCATTGTGGAGCGTGTTTACACGCCGTATATTCCTTTGCGTTGTTTGTAACATTTCGTTGGGCATTAGTTACGCATTCTTGTGTGTCTCGTTGAGTTTTTCCCGTGGAATATTTCTTCTCCCTACTTGTTTTAAGTTTCGGGACGAAACTTCTTTTAAGGAGGGTAGAATGTAATATCCGCAATTTTCGATTTCCGGTAATTTCTTTTTTCGGTCGGAGTCCGTTTTGACGACTTCGCTCATGACCGTTTCGTCATTCGAGAATGATTAATTCTACACTTTTTGACATCCGAGTTCGTTTCGGTGTCGTTTCGTTGAGTTCGTGCTTTTTAGCGACTTTTCCGCACTTGAGTTCGATTCTTGCGAATCTCATCCGAAACTGTTGTTTCGAGTTTCCCGCAAGTCCGTTTATCTTTGTTGGACGTGTTGTGAACTTCGGTTTGGTTATTCGATCACGTATCGTGATTTTCGGGCCTTTGGGCCATTTTCGTAATTTCCCAAAGTTTGGGGTAATTACCTTCCGTTGTCGAATTTCGAGCCTTCGGGTGGTCGGAATCGTGTGTCCTACTAGCTCTTAGATTCGCCTTTGTGAGTACTTCGTAACCGTATCTTCGGTTCGTATTCAGGTTCGGGTTTCGGTGTCGTTTTGTTGAATTCAGGATTTCTAAACGACTTTTCTAAGTATGAGTTCGTCTTTGTTAGATCACCATTAATTTTTGGTAACTCCAAAAATTATAAATCTTTGCAATATTATAGAACATCGAGTTAGCTTTCCAATGGTTCAAACGGTGAGTCAATCGAGTCCTGACGAGAGAGTTATGGTCGTTTCGATTTTTGGCCGAGCACTTCCAGAGCCTTTCGGCCGATAAGGGGGCCGATAGACTCTCTGCCGCATCCCGTATGGGTATCTGGTTGGCCAATCGTCCGATAGGCCGGCCGATAGGTTCTCGTGTTACACTATAAATGTTTTGTTTTGAGCGCGGCTCATTCCTTCCCCATTTTTTTCCATCGCCGCGCGAGAGAGAGATATAGAGGGGAGAGTTCTTCATCCGGGGGTCGATTTTCATCATTTCTTTTCGGTTGTGAGGCTCGGATAATCAATCTAACGCGTGTTCTACGGATCTTAATACTTGAATCACTCAAGGTAATATCTCTTGAAACCCTACCTTTTTGGATAATTGGGGATTTTGGGGTTTTGTCCGATTCTTTCCGTTTCGTTGATGGATTCATGATGAATATGATTAATCTTGTTGATATCATTAGTTTCCCTACGGATTCATGGTATATTTTCATAGTTTTACGGAATCGAGAGGGTTTGGTTGTGGTCCGCCCTCGTTGTTATTTTTGTGCGAATATACATGAATCGTAGGCGGGTTTCCGGGTGTATTCCATTTCCGTAATCGTTTAGAAGTGGTTGTGATTGTGCTATTCGAATCGTTAGGTTCATTTTCGTCGGTTCCTCGCGGTCGTGCTTGATTCTTCCGTTCCGTTCGTTGTCGTATTCCTTTTCGTTAGCATCGGGCGTTCCGAAGCTTCCCGGTTTTGCCGTATCCGTTCGTGGTTCCGTGCTCGTGGTATCGAGGCAAGTACCTTGCCCATACTTTTTCTTATTTTGTGGATATGATGATCGGTGATCGTATTAGGGTGTTGTTTGGTTATTTGAAATGAAGTTTCAAAGGATTTCGGTTTGGCCTCGTTAAAGGTTTTCTTTCAAAACGAGTTTGATTTGTGAACGGTGTTTTGAGAATTGATTATGATTTGGTTATTTTGAACGTTGAAGGATTTTATGATGATACTCCTATGGTTTAAGTTATGGAATCGTGTATTTCCTTATTTAATCTTGTTATCGAAATTTTGAAGAGTTTGATAATGGTGTCGAGTTAATGGCCATCTCTAGCAAGTATCCTTATGAACTTACAATCTTGGCATAGTAGTTTTGTATGAGAAATTTGTGTGTGTGTGTATGCTCACTACGGGTTAGACTCGACGGGGTCTCGGTAGGGGTCCACGGAGGTGTGGATCGACGAGCTTTGCTTTTAACCACTACGGGTTAGATCCGACGGGGTCTCGGTAGGGGTCCACGGAGGTGTGGATCGACGGTTAATTGTGGTGCATTTTACAAATGTGATTTGATATTGGCATTTAGAAATGAGTGCTTTAACGGTTTTCATGATTGCATGCATTGACTAAGTGTGTAAGAGGTAAGTGTTCGTTTGGCTTACTTGGCTAGGATGGCCTTTGGAGTATTTTGTTGTTTGTTTTAAATCCTTTATCCGTGGATTTTGATGTTGGGATACGAACCTCTGGTCGTTCTTGTGTATTGTGAGTTGATGAGATTTGGGGCTAAAATCCCAATGGTTTTGTAAAAGTCGTTTACGGATTTGGGGCTAAAATCCCAACGGTTGGTTAATGTCATTTTGAAAAGTAAACCTTTGGGCGGTGACCCCTTTTGTCTTTTGGTTTTGAAAAGTAGGATTTGATAATCCTAAATTGTTTTCTATTAAAACTCTCGATGGCATTCTAAACTGCTTTTATAAATTACTTCCATTGATTTATGATATTTCGTTTTGAAATGTTTTCTCAAACCCTTGCCTCGGGAAGTACTTTTCGTTTCGTTTGGATCTTTGAGGATCCTCGGTTATTGTTATTCGTGGAATGTGAATTGTATGGCTCGTATTTGCACTTTGTATTTGCACTAGCAAAACGGTGGAGTTTGCTAACCCCGAGTATTCGGGGTGGATGTCTGTTTTGCATTCGGGTTTTGGAGCATAACACGGTCGGCATGAAGGATGATGAAAGATGATCGATACTAATCACATGAGGAACCGTACATCGTGTGTTGGTTCGGTTGTACTTTATTTTCATTTCTTTGTATTGTTCCGTTATGGTGTAGTTGTATTTTGTCCCCTGCGTGGGCATGAGTTGTATTTGAGTTGTATGTATTTGTGGAAAGACCAAATCGGTCTACTGAGTCATTGTAGCCTCGAAGGCATTGTCGAGATGTTAAATGTCGTTACCAGCCTGGTAGATCCTTGAGGAAAGGTTCTACGGCGTGTAATATCCCTGAGCGGATTGGGGGTGTTACAGTAGTTTTGTATGAGAAATTGTGTGTGTGTGTATGCTCACTGCGGGTTAGACTCGACGGGGTCTCGGTAGGGTTCCACGAAGCTGTGGGACCGCGAGCTTGCTTTTAACCACTGTGGGTTAGATCCGACGGGGTCTCGGCAGGGATCCATGAAGCTGTGGGTCCGCGGTTAATTGTGGTGCATTTTTACAAATGTGGTTTGATCATTGGCATTTCCGGAAATGAGTGTTTTGGAATTATGTTTTTCGTGAATTGCATGCATTACTATATGTGCAAGATGTAAGTCGTTCATCTGGTTACTTGTACTAGCGTAATTGCTAACCCCTTTGGGGACCCGTTTTGGGGAAATTCGTTTTATGAATTTCAGGTCAGGTTCATCGGGACGAGCGGGCGCTGGACCAGTATACGGATGATGGTCATGCGTGATGATTGTGCATAAGTGACGTCTTAATGTCTTTTTGTCTTTTCATCTTTTGTGGTTTTGAACTAATAGTTGTACTCGAGTACCTAAGAGTTCTTGTTCGTCCGGATTGTATTGTTGCCTATTATGTCTGTGTTAATTGATGATGTTGTGTTTGACCGGTTGAATCGGGTGGATCATTCTGTTTTGCGTCTTTATGACGTGGTGTTATTTTATTGTTCCTGTGAGTCGTTGTGTATGATGCTGTCCAGCCTGGTGGGTCCCATATAGGGATTCACGGCGCTATAATATACCTCGGATATCCTGTGGGTGTTACAGAAAATGGTATCAGAGCTCTAGGTTTATGGATACCTAGGCTTGTCGGTTTATTGGGTCTTGTGGTGTTTTGTTTTGCACATCATCGTCATGCTGCCATGATTCCGGTACTACCAGTGTCCGTAAGTTTTTCCTTCCTCTGTTCATTATTTCCTTGTATCGTACCTTGATTCTCGACTTGTGATTGTTCTTTTCTCGTACTTACCCTCGTATGGCTTTTGCTACTTATTTAACTCCAGTATGGATGCTGGAAGAGGTCGTGGTCGTGGACGCGGCCGGGGACGTGGGGCAGCCGGTGGGGCGGCCACGTCACAGTCTTCGGGAGCCGGCAGTACCGGCGACCGTCATAGCCATGCTTCTTCTCAGGAGCGTGCCGATCTTGGTATTGCGGCCGTTATGCAGCAAATGGTGAACCAAATGGCGGCGATAGCTCAGGCGGTTCAGAACCCGGATCAGGCCCACGCTAATCGGGGCGGAGCGGATTGTTGGCTCCAAGATGTTATCAATGTAATATCCGCAATTTTCGATTTCCGGTAATTTCTTTTTTTCGGTCGGAGTCCGTTTTGACGACTCGCTCATGACCGTTTCGTCATTCTGAGAATGATTAATTCTACACTTTTTGACATCCGAGTTCGTTTCGGTGTCGTTTCGTTGAGTTCTGTGCTTTTTAGCGACTTTTCCGCACTTGAGTTCGATTCTTGCGAATCTCGACCAAGCTATTGTTTGAGTTTCCCGCAAGTCCGTTTAACTTTGTTAGACGTGTTGTGAACTTCGGTTTGGTTATTCGATCACGTATGGTGATTTTCGGGCATTTGGGCCATTTTCGTAATTTCCCAAAGTTTGGGGTAATTACCTTCCGTTGTCGAATCTCGAGCCTTCGGGCGGTCGGAATTGTGTGTTCTACTAGCTCTTAGATTCGTCTTTGTGATTACTTCGTAACCGTATCTTCGGTTCGTATTCGAGTTCGGGTTTCGGTGTCGTTTTGTTGAATTCGGGATTACTAAACGACTTTTCTAAGTATGAGTTCGTCTTTGTTAGATCATCATTAATTTTTGGTAACTCCAAAAATTATAAATCTTTGCAATATTATAGAACATCGAGTTAGCTTTCCAATGGTTCAAGCGGTGAGTCAATCGAGTCGGACGAGAGAGTTATGGTCGTTTAGTGGAAGGCTATCACTGTCGGGCACCGCCAGAGCCTTTCGGCCGATAGGGGAGCCGATAGACTCTCGCCGGCATTTTGTATAGGGTATCGGTTGGGCCTATCGGCCGATAGGCCGCCGATAGGTTCCTGCGTTACCCTATAAATGTCTTTGTTTTGAGCGTGAAGCTCATTTCCTTCCCCATTTTCCACTGCGCCGCGAGAGAGAAAGTATAGAGGGGGAGAGTTCTTCATCCGGGGGTCGATTTTCATCATTTCTTTTCGGTTGTGAGGCTCGGATAATCAATCTAACGCGCGTTCTACGGATCTTAGTACTCGAATCTTCCAAGGTAATGCTCTAAAACCCTATTTCGATTAATTTGGGGGTTTTGGGTTTTTCTTCCGATTCGTTCCGTTTCGTTGGTGGATTCATGATGTATACGATTGATATTGTTAGTATCTTTAGTTTTCCCTACGGATTCATGGATATTTTGTGGATTTTTACGGAATCGAGAGGGTTTGGTTGCGGTCCGCCCTCGTTGTTATTTTGGTACGAATATACATGAATCGTAGGCGGGTTTCCGGGTGTATTCCATTTCCATAATCGTTTAGAAGTGGTTATGATTGTGCTATTCGAATCGTTAGGTTCATTTTTGTCGGTTCCTCGCGGTCGTGCTTGATTCTTCCGTTCCGTTCGTTGTCGTCTCCCTTTTTGTTAGCATCGGGCGTTCCGAAGCTTCCCGGTTGAGCCGTATCCGTTCGTGGTTCCGTGCTCGTGGTATCGAGGCAAGTATCTTGCCCATACATTACGTGTTTTGTGGATATTATGATTGTTAATCGTCGATATGTGTTAAATAAATATTAATAACCATTTTCCAAAGAAATCGGAATATTTACCATCATGCTTTTTGTAAAGTGACCCGTGTGTGTCGGGAAGTAATATGCTTAGTTGAATATGCGAGCTAGTGTCGAGTATAGAATCACCTTACTTTCTTGTGATGTCATCGCGTATGATTATGTCGTTGGTAAATGTAAAGTGTAATTCTTTTGTCAAATTATGTGCTTGGAGTCATGTGTTTATGGATGAATATGTGAGTTTGAGTGATATTAGTTGTGTCGTTCGGTGCTGTTGAAATCTGGTGCTTCCTTGTGAATCGTATCATTACTTGGTCGTGAGTATATGTTGGATGAACTGGCCATTCTAGTAAGGTACCTCGACTATATATACTGTGATTGACCTTCGAGGCTTGTGGTTTGCAACTGTGATTTTGGAACGTGTGTGTGTGTTGTTCCTTCCACCCGGAGTGTCCGACGGGATGTCTGGGGGTCGATACTAAGGGGTACGGCCACGGAAGTGGACTTGGGTGCGTGTGTGGATGAACTTCCACCCGGAGTGTCCGACGGGATGTCTGGGGGTCGATACTAAGGGGTACGGCCGCGGAAGTGGTTTCCCACCCGGAGTGTCCGACGGGATGTCTGGGGGTCGATACTAAGGGGTACGGCCGCGGGTTACCAGTTGTGGTTTTCATCTTGAGGATGACGTTGATGTTTTCGTTAATTGTGATATCGTCCGGAGTATCACAATGCTTTGTGCTCGGGGTCGAGAGACATTATATTTCGAGTCTTGGTGCTTGGCTAGAATGGCATATGATTAATGTGTTATGTGTAATGTGTCCTTGTAAGTGATTTGAAGTGGATGATCGGGTCGTGGACCCTGTGTTTTGTGACCGGAATGGTTGGGTCGTGGACCCCGTGCTTTGTTAAACGGATTTGTATTTCGAAAAATGAACTTTGGGGCTGTGACCCTAAATGACTTTCGAGGAATTAAGAACATTTTCAATTTCTGATGTTTTCAAAACTCCCGAGATTTGGATATGTTTTCACAATGCTTACTTGCTTCGTTTCTGCTTTCAAGACTTGAACTATTTTATCTAAATATATCTCGGGAAGTCTTTCGTTATATTCTCGGAATGTGTTGTGTATGGCTCGTATTTGCACTTTATACTTGCACTAGCGAAACAGTGGAGTTTTGCTAACCCCCGAGCAATCGGGGGGTGGATATCTGTGTGTCCAGTGCACATGCAGGTTTTCGGGAGCAAGACACGGGATCGGCACGAGGGATGATGAAAGACGAATGATACTAATCACACGAAGGCCGGTTTGGGTTCGATTAGTGAGTCCATTGTATTGTCTTTTCCATTGTCTTATTGTTAGTTGTTGCAAGTATTTTACCCTTGTGTGGGTATGAGTCTGGATGAGTTTATGTATTTTGATTTGTAAGTCTGTGACGAAAGACCAAATCGGTCTATTGGTCCGTTATTTTGATTCGTCGGTATGTAATGTAATGTGTTGTTTTGATGTCTAGCCTGGTGGATCCTCACGGAGAGGGTGCGGCGTGTAATATTCCGGTTTGATGCGGGGTGTTACATTTATGGTATCAGATCTTAGGTTGAGGAAACCTAGGCTGTCGGGTCGAGTTATGTGTTGTTGAGTCTTGTATTGTCAGATTTTGTCTGACTGAGTCGTGTCGCGACGCGTCGTCTGGGATGTCGGCCGTGATTAGTATCAAGGTGCAGCCATCATCTTCGTGCGACCTGTGGAAGTAAGTCTCCCTTCTTTGTGTTGTGCCTCGTGCGACACGAGCTATTTTTATGATTATTTGTTAAGTGGTGGAATCCTTATGTGAATTCTGATTTCACGATATGTATTTAGTCGACTCTCGTATTTGATTTATACGAGGAGTGTCGTCGTTTGTGATGTCTTTTTATTGTTGTTTTTCTCCGTTGTTGATGATTTTCGAATCGATTTGCACGTTTTACAAGTCTCTTGTGGAAGCTTTGTGCTTATACACGTTCGACTTGTTCACTAGCCAGCCATGGGAGGGTATTTTATCGGGTTTTGTTACGAATGTGGTATTTTATCGTTTATTTTCGTTTAAAGACATGTATTGTCTTGATTTTAAACGCTTTTGATACGTGTGCTAGGAGTTGTTTTAGTGAACGTCGGTATGTGTGAGTTTTGGGCATTACGCCTATTGGATTTTGAAAACCTTGAGTATCTTAGAAAATAAACTTCGAGACATACTTTTCAAATGACTTATTTTCTTGTGGTACATCCTAGGTGCCACGATGTATTTCAAAAATTTTCTACCTCGAGGACCAAAATATTTTGAGATATTTTCAACACTTTTATTTAGACCCGAGGGTCGAATATTTTGAAAGTTTTCACTAAGAGAAAATGTCCTCATTTTTATCAAATGAGATATGGTTCTCCAAAGTCTCGATAATGATGTTTCACGTTTGTACTTTTTGAAAGGTGATACTCAAGATCAATCGGTGTTCTTCTAAATTATTTTCAAAATGAGGTTTTCGTTTTTAAAACCTATCCATTCCCGTTTGAGGACTGGGTATGTATATGTGATGTTCGCGTTGTCATTTTGATACTTTCTCCCGAGTATGATCGAATTGGCGGTGTGAGCGTTGAGACGCTTTCCACACTTTGGTTGTGCTAGCCCCTGTGAGAGGCGGAGTGTTGGTATTGAATGTTGTCGCCTCATGGCAATCTCTGCGTTGTCGTGCATGTGCGAGCTGTTAGAGCTTGGTTTGGTATGACCGTGTGCATCGGTGATGGTTCCGTTATGCGTCGATTGTTTAATGTCTTGTTACCTTGCTCCCGTTTTTGTGAATTTCGTGGACGAGGTCGGGGGTAATGCCCGTACTATTTTGACTTCTGTATTTTCTCTTCCTCCAGTCTATCGATTCGCTCATGTTCGTTGGCACTTTATGAACTTGTTCTGTATTTCGATTTCATCGTCCGAGCAGTGTGGTCTTGTTGTGGGTCGATCTGGTTATCGATGTTACTTTTTGGGTTGATTCGATTCTTGTGAACCTTGTTTGGGAGTGACATCATCTGGTTCTACTAGTTCTTTTATTCGAAGTGGATCGGATTTGGAACTCTTATGTTTTCGACTCTGTCGACTCATTTATGTTTGTTGACATTCCTGAGATTGTCCGCCCCTTGTTTTTGTTTATCGAACGAGTGTGGTATCGTTTCGGAATAACTCGTTCGTCGTTGTGACTTTTCAATCGCTATTCCCTTTCCTGTGGATCTTATGGGAATGCATGTCTTGTAGTTCTCACGGATCATCACAGGAGTTATTGTTTGAACTTTATTGTTCTTCGTGATTCGAACATGATTCTTCGATTTTTGTTGTCTCGATCGTTTGTTTGTTCGGTTTTTGTTCTCGTTTCGTGAATATTGAGCATTCAGACTCCTTCGTAATTCCCTTTAGTTCGGGAAATTAGTTTCGTTTTCGATCTTCCAGCCCTTAGGCGGTGGAATTCCGTATTTGTTCAGCGTTTGGCTCGCGTTTTGATCTATGTACCGTAGGGTTAGTCAATCGTATTGATTTTCGTTCGTTGTGTTTTGCGATTGTTTGGATAATTGACTTGATTGTATTATCCATTTGATGACGCTTGTCACTTGTTGGTTTTATTATATCCCTAACGGCGACGTTGTGTTGGTCGCCGTGGAGCGTGTTTTCACGCCGTATATTCCTTTGCGTTGTTTGTAACATCTCGCCGTTGGGCGTTAGTTACGCATTCTTGTGTATCTCGTTGAGTTTTCCTGGCAGAATATTTCTTCCCCATACTTGTTTTAAGTTTCGGGACGAAACTTCTTTTAAGGAGGGTAGAATGTAATATCCGCAATTTTCGATTTCCGGTAATTTCTTTTTTTCGGTCGGAGTCCGTTTTGACGACTCGCTCATGACCGTTTCGTCATTCTGAGAATGATTAATTCTACACTTTTTGACATCCGAGTTCGTTTCGGTGTCGTTTCGTTGAGTTCTGTGCTTTTTAGCGACTTTTCCGCACTTGAGTTCGATTCTTGCGAATCTCGAAGCTAACATTTGTTTGAGTTTCCCAAGTCCGTTTAACTTTGTTAGACGTGTTGTGAACTTCGGTTTGGTTATTCGATCACGTATGGTGATTTTCGGGCATTTGGGCCATTTTCGTAATTTCCCAAAGTTTGGGGTAATTACCTTCCGTTGTCGAATCTCGAGCCTTCGGGCGGTCGGAATTGTGTGTTCTACTAGCTCTTAGATTCGTCTTTGTGATTACTTCGTAACCGTATCTTCGGTTCGTATTCAGGTTCGGGTTTCGGTGTCGTTTTGTTGAATTCAGGATTACTAAACGACTTTTCTAAGTATGAGTTCGTCTTTGTTAGATCATCATTAATTTTTGGTAACTCCAAAAATTATAAATCTTTGCAATATTATAGAACATC
The DNA here is from genome assembly GCA_033398695.1 of Orobanche coerulescens. Lineage (NCBI taxonomy): Eukaryota > Viridiplantae > Streptophyta > Magnoliopsida > Lamiales > Orobanchaceae > Orobanche > Orobanche coerulescens. The sequence goes on from CM065813.1 coordinate 21,869,914, forward strand.
GAGTTAGCTTTCCAATGGTTCAAACGGTGAGTCAATCGGAGTCCGGACGAGAGAGTTATGGTCGTTTTAGTGGAAGACTGTCAGCTGTCGGGCACCGCCCAGGAGCCTTTCGGCCGATAGGGGAGCCGATAGACTCTACTGCCGGCATTTTGTATAGGGTATCGGTTGGGCCTATCGGCCGATAGGCCGGCCGATAGGTTCTGCTGCGTTACCCTATAAATGTGCTGTTTTGAGCGTGAAGCTCATTTCCTTCCCCATTTTCCATGCGCGCGAGAGAGAAAGTATAGAGGGGAGAGTTCTTCATCCGAGTCGATTTTCATCATTTCTTTTCGGTTGTGAGGCTCGGATAATCAATCTAACGCGTTCTACGGATCTTAGTACTCGAATCTTCCAAGGTAATGCTCTAAAACCTATTTCGATTAATTTGGGGGTTTTGGGTTTTCTTAGGTCGTTCCGTTTCGTTGGTGGATTCATGATGTATACGATTGATATTGTTAGTATCTTTAGTTTTCCCTACGGATTCATGGATATTTTGTGGATTTTTACGGAATCGAGAGGGTTTGGTTGCGGTCCGCCCTCGTTGTTATTTTGGTACGAATATACATGAATCGTAGGCGGGTTTCCGGGTGTATTCCATTTCCATAATCGTTTAGAAGTGGTTATGATTGTGCTATTCGAATCGTTAGGTTCATTTTTGTCGGTTCCTCGCGGTCGTGCTTGATTCTTCCGTTCCGTTCGTTGTCGTCTCCCTTTTTGTTAGCATCGGGCGTTCGAAGCTTCGGTTGAGCCGTATCCGTTCGTGGTTCCGTGCTCGTGGTATCGAGGCAAGTATCTTGCCCATACATTACGTGTTTTGTGGATATTATGATTGTTAATCGTCGATATGTGTTAAATAAATATTAATAACCATTTTCCAAAGAAATCGGAATATTTACCATCATGCTTTTTGTAAAGTGACCCGTGTGTGTCGGGAAGTAATATGCTTAGTTGAATATGCGAGCTAGTGTCGAGTATAGAATCACCTTACTTTCTTGTGATGTCATCGCGTATGATTATGTCGTTGGTAAATGTAAAGTGTAATTCTTTTGTCAAATTATGTGCTTGGAGTCATGTGTTTATGGATGAATATGTGAGTTTGAGTGATATTAGTTGTGTCGTTCGGTCTTTGTTGAAATCGGTGCTTCCTTGTGAATCGTATCATTACTTGGTCGTGAGTATATGTTGGATGAACGGCCATTCTAGTAAGGTACCTCGACTATATATCTTGTGATTGACCTTCGAGGCTTGTGGTTTGCAAGCGTGATTTTGGAACGTGTGTGTGTGTTGTTCCTTCCACCGGAGTGTCCGGCGGGATGTCCGGGTCGATACTAAGGGTACGGCCACGGAAGTGGACTTGGGTGCGTGTGTGGATGAACTTCCACCGGAGTGTCCGACGGGATGTCCGGGGTCGATACTAAGGGGTACGGCCGCGAAGTGGTTTCCCACCGGAGTGTCCGACGGGATGTCCGGGGTCGATACTAAGGGGTACGGCCGCGGGTTACCAGTTGTGGTTTTCATCTTGAGGATGACGTTGATGTTTTCGTTAATTGTGATATCGTCCGGAGTATCACAATGCTTTGTGCTCGGGGTCGAGAGACATTATATTTCGAGTCTTGGTGCTTGGCTAGAATGGCATATGATTAATGTGTTATGTGTAATGTGTCCTTGTAAGTGATTTGAAGTGGATGATCGGGTCGTGGACCCTGTGTTTTGTGACCGGAATGGTTGGGTCGTGGACCCCGTGCTTTGTTAAACGGATTTGTATTTCGAAAAATGAACTTTGGGGCTGTGACCCTAAATGACTTTCGAGGAATTAAGAACATTTTCAATTTCTGATGTTTTCAAAACTCCCGAGATTTGGATATGTTTTCACAATGCTTACTTGCTTCGTTTCTGCTTTCAAGACTTGAACTATTTTATCTAAATATATCTCGGGAAGTCTTTCGTTATATTCTCGGAATGTGTTGTGTATGGCTCGTATTTGCACTTTATACTTGCACTAGCGAAACAGTGGAGTTTTGCTAACCCCCGAGCAATCGGGGGGTGGATATCTGTATTGTGTCCAGGTACATGCAGGTTTTCGGGAGCAAGACACAGGATCGGCACGAGGGATGATGAAAGACGAATGATACTAATCACACGAAGGCCAGTTTTGGGTTCAGTTAGTCGGAGTCCATTGTATTGTCTTTTCCGCTGTCTTATTGTTAGTTGTTGCAAGTATTTTACCCTTGTGTGGGTATGAGTCTGGATGAGTTTATGTATTTTGATTTGTAAGTCTGTGACGAAAGACCAAATCGGTCTATTGGTCCGTTATTTTGATTCGTCGGTATGTAATGTAATGTGTTGTTTTGATGTCTAGCCTGGTGGATCCTCACGGAGAGGGTCTGCGGCGTGTAATATTCCCGGTTTGATCTGGGGGTGTTACAATCAAGATGCATCCTCCTCAGTTTTCGGGAGCTTCAGACCCGATTGGCTGGGAAGGGTGGATCAAGGAGATATCTAAGGTCTTCGTTGCCACTAACTGTCCCGAGGAACGTAGAGTCCCTATTGCTCAATACTTTCTCACAGGGGACGCCACGGACTGGTGGGAGGCCGTTGGGCCCAAAGATCATCCGCTTCGTGGGTGAGTTTCAAGAGTTGATGGAGATCGAATATTGCCGTGGCGATCAGACAGGCTCGGGTACATGCTTTTTATGATGCTCAACCGCGGGATATCTCCGTATCTCAAGCTATTGCTGATTTTAATAAGGAGTTGGGTTATGTGAAGACCCAAGTTGTCGAGGAGAGCGACAAAATTTTCCATTTCTCCAGACGGATAAAGTTGCCGATTCGGGACTATATGTCGGGGCTTGTATGCACTACCTTGAAAGATTACCAGAGCAGGGCCCTTGCTTACGATATGTCTGTGACGGCGAGTGAGGCGGCCCGCGAGAGTAAGAAGCAAGTCCACGGAATTTTCGGGCCACAAAGGTGGGGGCCAGAAATTTGATCTGCTAATTTTTCCATTGGTGGTGGCCCGGCTCGATCTACTTGGGTTTCCCGTAGAGGCTGCAGTGCCCCTTCTCGAGAGGTGAAATGCTTTAGCGTGGCAGCGGGGGCCACATTAGTCGTATTTGTCCGAACCCTTTCTTTGGCGATGTAATCGGTGTGGCGGTCGGGTCACAAGAGGCCTTCTGTCTTTGAGAGGAGAAACTCCTTGGTGCCGGGCTTCCATTCCAGCGCCTAGGGAACCAAGTGTGAATCAGGGATCGTTTGCTCCTCAATCCCCGCCAAGTGCTAGTCGGGGGAGAGGTAGGGGTCAGCCCTCTAAGGGGGGAGCTTCCAGTGTCGGCTCAGCCCACCCGCGTGTCTATGAGATGCGGGGAGCCGAAGACCCAGCGGCTACCGTGGCGACAGGTACCGTTTATATTCTTTCTCATCCTGTCAGTGTGCTTTTCGATTCCGGTGCTACGCATTCGTTCATATCTCTGGTTTGAGTCTCGACCGTTTGACGCCTTGTGAGCCCTTCATCGTTAAGCTTCCTAGCGGTGATAGGATCGTTGGTGATCAGGAGGTTCGAGACTATTCTGTGTTTATTTGTGAGAGGACTTGGCCCTCTAATCTTATTGTTGTGGGTATTGAGGGTGAGGACTTAATTCTCGGGGATGATTGGCTCGAGCGGCATGGTGCAATCATGAACTACCGCACAAGAATAATCACCATGTTAGCCGATGATGGCACCGAGCACTCTTTCGCCGGGCGAAAGAGGGGGAACCAGAAACTCGTTATTAACGCCTTGAAGGCGATGAGACTCCTGCGAAAGGGGGGTACCGGCTATTGGTGCTACGCCTTGAAGACGGAGAGTGGTGGAGTCGAGCTTTCGTCGATTCCAATCGTTAATGAATTTCTTGATGTTTTTCCTGACGAGTTACCGGGATTGCCACCGGATCGTGAGGTCGAGTTCGCTATAGAGTTAGAGCCGGGTGCGGCTCCTATTTCGAAGGCACCCTATCGCATGGCACCTTCAGAGATGTCCGAGTTGAAGAAGCAGTTGAGTGAGCTTCTTGAGTCGGGGTATGTTCGACCGAGCGCCTCGCCTTGGGGCGCACCGGTCCTGTTTGTGCGGAAGAAGGATGGTTCACTACGTTTGTGTATCGACTATCGCGAACTAAACAAGGTGACCATCAAGAACAAGTATCCTTTGCCGAGAATTGATGACTTGTTCGATCAGTTGCAGGGAGCTGTAGTATTCTCGAAAATTGATTTGAAATCGGGGTACTATCAGCTCCGGGTGAGAGAGTCCGATGTGCCGAAGACAGCTTTTCGGACGAGATACGAACATTATGAGTTTGTAGTTATGCCTTTCGGGTTAACTAATGCGCCGGTGGTGTTCATGCAATTGATGAACAAAGTCTTTATCGAGTATTTGGATAAGTGTGTCGTCGTCTTCATTGACGATATTCTTATTTATTCGAGGAACGAGGAAGAGCATGCCCATCATTTGCGGATAGTGTTAGACATTTTGAGGGCCGAGCAACTCTATGCGAAGTTCTCGAAATGTGAGTTCTGTGAAGGAAGTGATGTTTTGGGTCACGTGATTTCGCCGAGGGGTTCGTGTAGATCCGCAGAAGATCGAGGCGGTATTGGATTGGGCACCGCCCAAAACGTGAGAGAGCTCCGTAGTTTCTTGGAGTGCCGGCTACTACCGTAGGTTCGTCGAGGTTTCTCAAACCGGCTCGACCACTTACAAAGCTGCTCAGAATCCGAGAAGTTAAATGCGGAATGACGAGAGGCGATTGATTTGAGGAAGCGAAGAAGCGTTTGACTTGACTCGGTTTTGGCGTTGCCGTGTGTGGCAACGAGGATTCGCCGTTTATAGCGATGCTTCGGGTCGGGGTCTTGGGTGCGTATTAATGCGGACGGCAAGACCATTGCCTTTGCGTCGAGACAGTTGAGACCGTATGAGCTTAACTACCCTACTCATGATTTGGAGTTAGCGGCTCGTATTTGCGCTCAAAATTTGGCGTCACTATCTTTTCGGCTCTGCATGTCGATTTTACCGATCATAAAAGTTCAAATACATATTCACTCGGGGAGTTGAATATGAGACAGAGGAGGTGGTTAGAGCTGATTAAGGATTATGACCTCGAAATCCTTTATCATCCGGCAAGGCGAACGTCGTGGCCGACGCCTTGAGTCGGAAACCGATTGCATTGCGATCGCTTGAGATCCTTACGTCTCGGTCGAAGCTTCGAGCCTTAATCGAGTTAGATGTTGAGGTTACATTGGGAGGCTGTCGGACAATTTCGTGCTTTGGAAATTTCGTCGTCTTTGATCGATGAGATTAAGTCAAGATCGGAAGATCCGATGATTACTCAAATCCGAGAGAACGTTCTTAAGGGAAAGTCTCGGGTTTGTGATTCACGAGGATGGTGTTTTGAGATTCAGTCGGCTTTGTGTGCCGAACGATCCAGAGTTGCGACAGAGTATTTTGCGTGAGGCCCATTCCACACCCTATTCCGTTCATCCCGGTTCGAGTAAGATGTACAAGGACACGAGGAGGAACTTCGTGGAATGATATGAAGGATGAGGTCGCACAATTTGTAGCGAGATGTTTGACTTGTCGTGAGTCAAGATCGAGCATCGTGACGACCGGGCTTTTGCGTCACTTCGCCCGAATGGAAATGGGAAGATATATCGATGGATTTCGTTACGAGTTTGCCGAGATCGAGGTCGGGCATGAATATGGTATGGGTGATTGTTGATCACCTGACCAAGTCGGCACATTTTCTGGGCATCAAGGACACTTGGGGCCCGGAGAAACTGGCTCGTGTGTTTATCGCGCAGATTGTGAGACTTCACGGTACTCCGAAGTCTATTGTTTCGGATCGTGATGGCCGTTTTGTATCGCACTTTTGGCAGGCGGTGCATAAGGCGTTGGGTACCCGTTTGCATTTGAGTACCTCTTTTCATCCCCAGTCAGATGGACAGTCAGAACGCACTATCCAGACATTCGAGGACATGTTGCGTGCTTGTGCCCTCGATTGGAGTAGTGACTGGGAGGATGATTAGTGCATAATTGATCTAAAATTCATATACAAAATATTCATTTTTCCGGGCATAATTGTACTGATTTGTGATTAAAAATATATATTTTACAGATATGTCCAAACATGAGCTAAAAATGGTTATTTTACAGATTACTGACATGAAGCATCAAAAAGGACGGAAAACAAGACCAAATCCAACGACGGGAATTTTTCAAGGCAAAACGACCTACAACACGGCGCAAACAGGACCGTGTTATGTAGGCCGTTTCACATACGGCGCAACAAGGGCCGTGTCTTGGGCCGTTTCACACACGGCCGGCATTTAGCGCCGTGTCCTCGCGCGTATTCCGGAAGAGACCGAGTCACCACAAAACGGCGCACAAACACGGGGCAAACTGGGCCGTTTTTCATCGCCGTGTTTCAGCAGATGCCATGCAAAATTAGTCCACTTTTGACCAACTTGTGAAATCAACCACTAGATATTTTTTGTCAAATATCTTAAAATTCAAAGACATGGGTGAAGTGTGAACAAAGAATTAAAAAAATGATATTACAATAGATATTTTGAATTAAATAATCAATTGTATTCTTGAAAATCACCTATAAAAGGACATGTTCACCCATTGCAAAATAACACACATTTTTACCCAGAAATCCTCAACTTCTTGCTAAGAAATACTCCTTTCCTTTAGCAATATATTTTTCTTAGAATTTTCAATTTTAGTTTGTATTTTATTTTTGGTTTGAAGTTTTTCTTTCATTTAGTTTGTAATTGAAAAGTGCTTGATCAATAAGCACTTAGTATTTTACTTAGTGTTTTACTTTCAAATTTTGTAAGCTTGTAACCTTTAAACAAGTTTGAAGTTATATTTTGAAGTTTGTTTCTTGCACTTTGATTCATCATATTCAAGTAAGTTTTATCTATTGTCATTAAGTTCTAGTAATTAAAAGTTTCTATATATATTATATATATCAATTATTTCTATTATAATTTTAGTATGTATAAACAAATGATTAGATAATCTTTCTTCCTAGGGAAGGGGATTTCTATTAGGTTATATATTGAGTATTTGATTGATTTAAACTATTTTTAGGACTAATTGGTTTAAATAGAGATTGATCATATCCTATTTTTACTAATGAAACCTTCTTGATTGATTGTTGAGTGAATTGGAAACATATCTTTTCAATCTATCAAATGTTAATCTTGTTATCAACATCTTAAGATTGCGAAAGTGGTTAAGACATCTTTGATTACGAAAGTACGGAGGTTAAAAGTTGATTACTCGATGAACGATCGTTTATCCTAAAAATAGTCAAGTTAGAGAAATGAAAGGACTAATTGGTTTAAATAGTGATTGATCATATCCTATTTCTACTAGTGAAACCTCCTTGATTGATTGTTAAGTGTATTGGAAACACATCTTTTCAATCTATCAAGTGTTAATCTTGTTATCAACATCTTAAAAAAGTGACGATTAAGACATCTTTGATTACGAAAGTACGGAGGTGAAAAGTTGATTACTCGATAAACATTCATTTTTTCTTTTATATCCATATAAATCAATTCCTATACTTAATTAAATACCTAATTTAATGAACCCGTAATCCCCTAGATTTTATAAATTTCCAACTCATTTTAATTCTATTCATTTTCACTAGTTAAAAATAGTCTAGTATAAAAATAGTCTTAATATAAATAGTCTAGTATAAAAATAGTCTTAATATAAATAGTCTAGTATAAATAGTCTAGTATAAATAGTCTTAATATAAATAGTCTAGTATAAATAGTCTAGTATAAATAGTCTTAATATAGTCTAGTATAAAAATAGTCTTATATAAACTAGTCTTATTAAAAAATAGTTTAAATTAAAAATAGTGCATTTTAATTTAATTAATATTTAAAAACTCAATAATCTATTTTAGTATTTATTTCTCGCAATTTGTAACAAAAATTATACGAAGCTCATTGACAATCCTCGAGAGAAAAGACCTTGGTAGAACTTACCACAAACTACTTCTACCTCGTATATATTTGCGAGCGACTCAAGAACTCCTATTTTTAGGATAAGTTTTTTTGGCCGATCAAATTTTGGCGCCGTTGCCGGGGATTGTTTTAGGCCAAATATAATTTTTCTGTCCGGTCAAGTGGCGAATAACGGTACTCCGTGACTATTAAAGTCGGATTTTGATTTCCCACAACAATCGATATTTGTAGATATTTTATCGTTTTCATTTTAATTTTTTTGGTCATGGATGAAACATTGTTTAAAATTGAAAAAGATTTCCTTTCTAAGCAAAAATGCAATTTTAAAAATTTACAAGACAAGGCTTGAAAGGATGAGGTTGCTTACGAATAAAAGCATACCTTTTGACATAAGATTCATTATCGAAGCCAAAGTAAGAATAGAAGGTGAATTCACGAAACACCAACTAGATTCTTACTGGGCTTGGAAAAAGTTCATATGCCAAGAAACGACGAGCAAAGATTCTAGCCGTTTGCTATAAATGTGCTAGATGGAACTGTAATGCAAAATGTCGATCTTTAGGAATTCCATCTACAAACAGAGAAGATAAAATTCGGTTCATTAATGATGGTCCGAATAAGGAGAATTTAGATAATATCGAAATTTCTCTTGACACGCATCCTAGTGGACTTGTATATTACGGAATTCAATGTTTGTGGAATAAATTCAAACCAGAATATGAACAACGTCTTGGGAATCGACGTTAAAAGACCTGTTTGCCAATTTGTAAGAAAATTGGATGGGAAGCTTCTCCCGACTCATAGAAGGCGTTTAGGCCGTTTCGAACATAAAATCAGAGGAAGATGTGAGCCACAATCACAACTACTGTACATACGCGTAAGTATCTTTTATTTTGTCGTGTGGTGAGATTTTACGAATAAAAATGTGATACACGATAAAAGCTTTCATTATTCTATTGAGTAGTTGAAGCACAATCAAACGCAATCACAAACTTGTTAAACAATTTTTCCTCATCTTTTCTTCTATAAATAACCTTTGTGCTTGTTTCTTTTATTCATCCCTCAAACTTGTACTTTTCTTTTTTCTCTCTAAATAAATTTCTTTTCAAAAATGGAGTCATCATCTTCCACAAAAAAATTTTACACACTGCATTTTTGGTGGATCTAGTTCTGGAAAAGAGGCATGCTTCATCAAGTACCCACGACTTGGGTCGTACCTTAGAGAAAATGCATTCATGTAGTTTACGGAGGAGGAAGTCTAGGATTAATGGGACGAGCCGCTTCGCCTATATGGAAGGAGTAAGAGTATTGGGAGTAATCCCAAAACCTCCGCTGAAAGTAAAATCACCGGTCAACTATTGGAGATGAGTTTAGATGCGTGAATATGCAAGATCGCATAACTCACATGATAAATAATTCCGCGCCTTTATCGCCCTTCCGAGGTTTTGGCACCCTTGAGGAACTTTTTCATGTGGTTACCAGAGCTCACTAAATGTTCATCAAAAACCAATAGGAGTGCTTAATGTCAATGGTTTCTTTGATGGTTTCTGTCTTTCATCGACTACTCCGAAAAGGGCTTTATTTCCGAGCGTGCAAAACCAATCATAGTCGTTGCAACAACACCAAGAACTAATCAAAAACTCAATGAATTTGTTCCTCAACCAGATCCAAATCTAGCTAAAATTGTGCAGGTAGAAGATTTTACAAAGTGAGAAAACGAAAAGTGGATTCATTCCTCTCCCTTTGATAACCCATGACGGACCTCTTGTATTTTTACTTTACGTGTGTAATAATCGTGCTAAATGATGGCGGCTTAAGGAGTTTCTTCTTGATCTCTTGACGCGCATCTATTCGCGATTTATGTATTCTGTAATTTTTATTTCGTGTTTTGCTTTTTTTTTTTAAAAACTTTGATGGCGCGTAAGGCGACTCTTCGGACTTTCTTGATGCGCATCTAAAAATTATGTTATACTTACGAGTATATTTTATTTTCTTTTGTGTGTGCCTCGTATATTTATTCTCTTGCATTCTAAAAGGCGTTAGGCTCAGACATCAACTTTCTTAACAGGAGTATTCGCTTTTTGCATTGATTTTTATTTTTATTTTATAAATCGAGGACGCTTTATTTTCAAGTTTGGGGGTGGTTTGTTTTAGTATTTTGGTGTGTTGTAATTTTGGTGTGGTTTGTTTAATAATTTTGGTGTGTTTTGATTGATTTGGTTATTTGCCTTAATTTTTTTATTATATATATATTTATAGTATTTTGATTTTTGAGATTTTTAGATCCGCCATAACACCAATAAATTAGCTATATACAAACTTCTAAAATCGCTTTTAACCGGTAAAAAAATTGTATATTCCAAAAATTTTGTGCCTTAATCTCTCTTTCCAAACCTTGTAGTTATCATATAAAATCGAGTCATTCGTTACCTTGAGAAAAGAAGAATCGGTCGGTTGATGAAAAATAGAACGAAATTTACTTAATTTGTGGAGTTTTGATTTTTCATGCTTAACTAATAAATGATTTTCTGCAAAAATTCTATTCCCTAAAAAAAAAAGGAGTCATTGGTGAAAAGAGCTACACGTTAGCAAATAACGGTGTGAAAGCTATCACCTAAAAAAATAAATGACGAAAAGGAGAAGTGTTGAGCAGCAACAGCTGCCTAATTTTGGAAGTCTTAAATTTTGCGAAAAATAAAGGACTAACCATTGTTGGTGCGTAGTCGCTGTCTCAAAAAAATTGGTGAAAAGAGCTACACGTTAGCAAATAACGGTGTGAAAGCTATCACCTTTTTACGAAAGAAAAATAATGAGATAGAAATTGTGTTAGTGAAAAGAGCTACACGTTAACAAATAACGGTGTGAAAGCTATCACTAAAAGGGATGTAGTTTATGAGCAGATTTGAATTAATTAGCAGCTGAATTTCAATACACTCAATTTTGTGAAAATCACAATATTTGATGACGCCGATGAAATTCTTCTTCATATTGAGTCGAAAAATAAACGAGTGATCGAGAGCAACCATCAAAGGGAGTCGTGTGAAGTCACGAGTGGGAAAGAAATAATCAACCTTTTGGGTGGAAAACCTTGTATTTTGGAATTACAAAAATAAAAACCGTGTTTTAACTTCAAAATCGTTAGTAGATTTATTTTGAATCTTGATTCATTTCTATCTACTGTATAAAGTTGGTTATTGTGTATTAATGGCATTTTGATCTATTTTTATCTTTATATATAATTATTTTTCTTAAATTTGTGTGTATTATTTTTTATTTTTTATTTTGTGTCTTATTTTAATTTTTATTTTGTGTGTGATTAATAAAGAGTCTTGCTCGGGACTAGCAAGAATTTAAGTGTGGGGTATTTGATTAGTGCATAATTGATCTAAAATTCATATACAAAATATTCATTTTTCCGGGCATAATTGTACTAATTTGTGATTAAAAATATATATTTTACAGATATGTCCAAACATGAGCTAAAAATGGTTATTTTACAGATTACTGACATGAAGCATCAAAAAGGACGGAAAACAAGACCAAATCCAACGACGGGAATTTTTCAAGGCAAAACGACCTACAACACGGCGCAAACAGGACCGTGTTATGTAAAGCCGCTTCACATACGGCGCAACAAGGGCCGTGTCTTGGGCCGTTTCACACACGGCCGGCATTTAGCGCCGTGTCCTCGCGCGTATTCGGAAGAGACCGAGTCACCACAAAACGGCGCACAAACACGGGGCAACCGGGCCGTTTTCATCGCCGTGTCACAGATGCCATGCAAAATTAGTCCACTTTTGACCAACTTGTGAAATCAACCACAAGATATTTTTGCTCAAAAATATGAAAATTCAAAGACATGGGTGAAGTGTGAACAAAGAATTAAAAAAATGATATTACAATAGATATTTTGAATTAAATAATCAATTGTATTCTTGAAAATCACCTATAAAAGGACATGTTCACCCATTGCAAAATAACACACATTCTTACCAAGAAATCCTCAACTTCTTGCTAAGAAATACTCCTTTCCTTTAGCAATATATTTTTCTTAGAATTTTCAATTTTAGTTTGTATTTTATTTTTGGTTTGAAGTTTTTCTTTCATTTAGTTTGTAATTGAAAAGTGTTTGATCAATAAGCACTTAGTATTTTACTTAGTGTTTTACTTTCAAATTTTGTAAGCTTGTAACCTTCAAACAAGTTTGAAGTTATATTTTGAAGTTTGTTTCTTGCACTTTGATTCATCATATTCAAGTAAGTTTTATCTATTGTCATTAAGTTCTAGTAATTAAAAGTTTCTATATATATATTATATATATCAATTATTTCTATTATAATTTTAGTATGTATAAACCAATGAGTAGCTAATCTTTCTTCCTAGGGGAAGGGGGATTTCTATTAGGTTATATATTGAGTATTTGATTGATTTAAACTATTTTTAGGACTAATTGGTTTAAATAGAGATTGATCATATCCTATTTTTACTAATGAAACCTTCTTGATTGATTGTTGAGTGAATTGGAAACATATCTTTTCAATCTATCAAATGTTAATCTTGTTATCAACATCTTAAGATTGCGAAAGTGGTTAAGCATCTTTGATTACGAAAGTACGGAGGTGAAAAGTTGATTACTCGATGAACGATCGTTTATCCTAAAAATAGTCAAGTTAGAGAAATGAAAGGACTAATTGGTTTAAATAGTGATTGATCATATCCTATTTCTACTAGTGAAACCTCCTTGATTGATTGTTAAGTGTATTGGAAACACATCTTTTCAATCTATCAAGTGTTAATCTTGTTATCAACATCTTAAAAAGTGACGATTAACACATCTTTGATTACGAAAGTACGGAGGTGAAAAGTTGATTACTCGATAAACATTCATTTTTTCTTTTATATCCATATAAATCAATTCCTATACTTAATTAAATACCTAATTTAATGAACCCGTAATCCCCTAGATTTTATAAATTTCCAACTCATTTTAATTCTATTCATTTTCACTAGTTAAAAATAGTCTAGTATAAAAATAGTCTTAATATAAATAGTCTAGTATAAAAATAGTCTTAATATAAATAGTCTAGTATAAATAGTCTAGTATAAATAGTCTTAATATAAATAGTCTAGTATAAATAGTCTAGTATAAATAGTCTTAATATAGTCTAGTATAAAAATAGTCTTATATAAACTAGTCTTATTAAAAAATAGTTTAAATTAAAAATAGTGCATTTTAATTTAATTAATATTTAAAAACTCAATAATCTATTTTAGTATTTATTTCTCGCAATTTGTAACAAAAAATTATACGAAGCCCTGTTGGACAATCCTCGAGAGAAAAGACCTTGGTAGAACTTACCACAAACTACTTCTACCTCGTATATATTTGCGAGCGACTCAAGAACTCCTATTTTTAGGATAAGTTTTTGGCCGATCAGAGGAGCATTTGCCATTGATCGAATTCACGTACAATAATAGTTGGCACGCGTCGATTCGGATGGCGCCGTACGAGGCCCTTTATGGGCGGCGATGTCGATCACCGATTTGTTGGAATGAGGCGTCCGATTTGGTCGGGACCGAGCCGGATGTCGTTTTAGAGATGAGGCGGAAGATAGAATTAATTCGGGAATGGATGTTGACTGCCCAGAGTCGACAGAAGTCGTATGCCGACGTCCGTCGTCGACCTTTGGAATTCGAGGTGGGAGACCACGTTTTGCTAAAGGTGTCGCCGACGAAGGGAGTTTTTCGTTTTGGGAAGAAAGGGAAGCTGAGTCCGAGATTTATTGGACCCTTTGAGATTCTCGAGCGAGTCGGTGAATTGGCGTACCGTTTGGCGTTACCTCCAGCCTTGAGTCATGTTCATAGCGTTTTTCATGTTTCCCAGTTGAGGAAATATGTCCCGGATCCTAGTCACGTCATCGATTATGGCGAGATTGATATTGCTGAAGATATTACTTTTGAGGAGCGTCCTTTGAAGATTTTGGAGCATCGTGAGAAACGACTGAGGCATAAAACCATCCCTTTGGTCAAAGTGCAGTGGTCGAGACACGGTGTCGAGGAAGCAACTTGGGAAACCGAGGATAGCATGCGGGCTAGGTACCCGGAGTTGTTTGCTTCTTAAGTTTCGGGACGAAACTTATTTTTAGAGGGGTAGAATGTAATATCCGTATTTTTCTTTCCCTTGTATTTTCGTTTTTGGTGTATTTCTCGATCGTAGTGACCCTCGTGTACTTCTCAGCGTGTCCTTCCTGTCAAACTGTTGAACTGTATTCTCGTTATTGTTGTGCGGAACCGCCGTTTCGGGGTTGCCGTGGATCCATTTCGTGTTGTTGATTCCCAAATATTGATTCCTATCGTTTTATTCTCTTTCCGGATCATTTTTATCATTTTGGAACCCAAAAGGGGGTGTGGGCCGCGGCACAAGGTGTGTGCGCCGCGGCACACAAATCCCTTCAGTTGTTGGTCGGACAAACTGTACTGTGTGCCGCGGCACACCCATCCGGTGCCGCGGCACGGTGCGAGCCAAGGCCGCGCACACTGCTCGTGCCGCGGCACACTCGTGTGTCTTTTGCGACCAAAACCCAACGGCACACGCAGGCTGTGCCGCGGCACAATGCCGAAACCTGGGAGTAAATTTTTGGCCTGTGCCGCGGCACACCTAAGCTGTGCCGCGGCACACGAAGCGGTCAACCGTGCAACTTCGTCTTTATTAGACGAAATCGACCATTTCTTCTTCATTTCACCTGCATCGCGAGAGAGAGTGAGAGAGAGGGGAAGAGTTCTTCATCTTCATCCATTGGGGGGTTGATTTTCACCATTTTTCTTCGGTAGTGAAGCCCGGGCAATCAATCTAACACGTGTTCTACGGATCTTGGTACTTGAATCTCCTAAGGTAATATTCTAAAACCCTATTTTCGATTAATTTGGGGGTTTTGGGTTTTTCTTCCGATTCGTTCCGTTTTGTTGGTGGATTCATGATGTATACGATTAATATTGTTAGTATCTTTAGTTTTCCTACGGATTCATGGATATTTTGTGGATTTTTACGGAATCGGGAGGGTTTGGTTGTGGTCCGCCCTCGTTGTTATTTTGGTACGAATATACATGAATCGTAGGCGGGTTTCCGGGTGTATTCCATTTCCGTAATCGTCTAGAGTTGGTTGTGATTGTGTTATTCGAATCGTTAGGTTCATTTTCGCCGGTTCCTCGTGGTTGTGCTTGATTCTTCCGTTCCGTTCGTGTCATCGTCTATTTAATCGAGGCAAGTATCCTTATGAACTTACTGTAATACCCACGATTTTCGTTCCGGTTATTTTGGATTTTTTTTGGATATTTCCCGGTTGTCGAGTTCCGGTATTATTTTCTCGACAACTGATTTTGGCGTCTAAGACCGTAGGTGATGATTTTTTTTATCCGTTGTTTTCATTTCGGGCCGATGATGTTGTCCCCGAGTATTTTGTCGTGTTCGTTCCGTGCGATTTCGGAAAATCGAGTCGTCGAATCATGGTGGTCGGACACTGGCCGGACGGTTGGGGACGGTGGCCGGACGGCCGCAGTAATCGGCCGGACGAGTGCGACCGGCCGGGCGGTTGCGACAGAACCGGCGTAAGCGCACGCTATGGCGGAAGTAGCGCACGCTACGGCCGGGAAGCGGCCGCACGCTATGGTTTGGCTGCGCGCGCTAGTCGACCGAGGCGAAGGGCGTAAGGTTCGATCGGGAGATCGGCAGTAGCGCACGCCATCTTGCCGGACATCAAGACGCCTTACTGGCCGGAAGCGCACGCCACGGCTTTGAAGCTGCAGACGCTACTGGCCGAGCCAGAAGTCTGGATTGTGGTCGGGCCGAGCGCACGTGTTCAAGACATGATGGCGGGCCCGGCCGAACATTCTCGACCATGACCGCCCGCTAGCGCACGCTAGCTCGGCAGTCTAGCGCACGCTAGGCTGCACCAGTATAAATATTACCGAGCAGTCCTGTTTGCACTCATTTTTCATTTTCTCCCTTTCTCTTCCACGGCTGGGTTCTTGGAGGTGACGAAGGCATGTTATTAGACAACTAATCCACGAAGTTTTGGAGCTCATATCATCGATTAATCACTCCATAACATCCTTCAATCCAGCGAGTCAAGGTTAGTTTTCCTAAAATCCTAGTTTTGGGAAAATTGGGGGTTTTGGTTGTTTTCGCCCGTTTGATCCGTGATAACTTATATTTGTGATGAATTGATGATTATTAAGTCATATTATACAAATTTCCTTGTTGATCCATGGTTCGATTGTTAAAGATTCTTTGTTTTGTTGAGTTCCTAATCGGTGCCTTGAAAGTGTTCGGTGAAAATCCTTAGAGGGGGGTTTTGGGCGTTCTACGATTATTCTTCCTCGTAAGATCGTTGATTTTGACGGTATTATGTTAGGGTCAGGTTCCTTGCGAAGAACTCGAGTCGGAACCCTTCCGTTCGCCGTTTTCCGATCGGTGGTTCTACCGTCGTTTCCGCCGGAGAGTTTTGGGCATTCGAGGTTTTCCAGTTAATCCACGTTCGTCGGAGTGTCCGGCATCGACTATCGAGGCAAGTATCTTGCCCATACATTACGTGTTTTGTGAATATGATGGTCGAAAGTTGATGATACGTGCTAAACGAATTGTTTACAACCATTTTTCTAAAGAATCGGTATATTTACAATTATGGTTTTCTTAAAGGACGAATCTTGTGTTCGAGACTTAATGTGATTATTTGACTATATGTGTTAGTGTTGAGTATAGGAACTCCCTACCTTCGGATGATGTCATTATATGTGAATATGTCGTCGATAATTGGTGGTTAAATCCTTTTGTTATGAATTGTGCGTGGAATCATGTGGTTATCGGTAGATACATGAGTTGTGTGATACGGGTTGTGTCGTTCGGTGTTGTTGAGATAAATGCGTTTCTTTGTGGATAGTATGAATTCTGGGTCGTGAGTATATGTTAGAATAATATGGCCATTTTAGCAAAATACCTCGACTATATATATTGTGATTGACTCTTGAGGATTGTGGTTTTGGAAATGTGAATTGATGAGAGTTGAAAGGTTTTCTCGGGTACTCTCACTCGGGGATTGACTCGACGGGTCACACGGGGACTGGTGGCTTAGCGGCCGGACCGGGTCGCGAGTTACTTCAGTGGGCATTCTCACCGGGATTGCTCGACGGGGCACACAGGACTTGGTGGCCTTACGGCGGGACCGGAGGGTCGGACCGGTCGCAAGAATTGCCAGAGTGTTTGTCTTGTTGATTAATTGTGATATGTCCGGAGTATCACAATGCTTGTTGCTCGGAGTCGAGAGACATTATATATCGAGTCTTGGTGTTTGGCTAAAATGGCATAAAATTAATATGTGTGTGTAACGTGTCGTTGGAAGTGAATTGAAGTGAATGAACGGGTCGTGGACCTGTATTGATGATCGAAATGGTTGGGTCGTGGACCACCGTGTTTTGTGATGGAATGAATTGGGTTGTGAACCCCGTGTTTTGTTAATCGGATTTGCATTTTTGGAAAATGAGTATTGGGCGGTGACCCTAAGTGGCTTTTGAAGAATTAAGAACTTTACTATCACAAATGTTTTCGAAAACTCCCGAGGTTTGAAAATGTTTTCAAAGTGCTTTCTTGTTTTGGTTTCTACTTTCAAGACTTGAACTACTTCAATTATCAAATAGCTCGGGAAGTCTTTTGTTGTATTCTTGGAATGTGTTTTGTATGGCTCGTATTTGCACCTTATACTTGTACTAGCAAAACAGTGGAGTTTTGCTAACCCCCGAGTATTCGGGGGTGGATGTCTGTTTTTGCATCCAGGTACATGCAGGTTGGGAGCAAAACACGGGATCGGCACGAAGGATGATGGAAGGCGAACGATACTAATCATACGAAGGCCGGTGTTGGATACTGATCGTCCCGAGTTTGTGTATGGTCTTTCTTCCGCCGTACTTTTGGTTTGTTAGTGTATTTTACCCTTGTACGGTGCAGTCGAGATGGAAATGTGTATTTTTGACTTGTATGTCAGTGACGAAAGACCAAGTTGGTCTACGGATTTGGTATTTTATCATGTCGGTATGTAATTTATTGTGTAGTTTTGATGTCTAGCCTGGTGGATCCTCACGGAGAGGGTCTGCGGCGTGTAATATTCCCGTTTTGATTATGGGGGTGTTACATTTATGGTATCAGAGCTTAGGTTGCGGAAACCTAGGCTGTCGGGTCTAGTCGGGTATTGTCGTGTCTTGTTCTGTCAGATTGTGTTTGTCTAAGTCGTGTCGCGACGCGTCGTCTGTGATGTCGGCCGTGATTAGTATCGAGGTGCAGCCATCATCTTCGTGCGACCTGTGGATGTAAGTCTCCCTACTATATTGTGCCTTGTGATATACGAGCTTGTATGATTTTTTGTTATGATGTGGAGTTAAAGGTGATTTGTGAGTATGTGGTTTATGTTGTTTGATTTTCGTATGATGACCTCAAGGTCAAAATTTTTGGAGAAATCCAACTACCGATATTTTATTTTCATTTTATATTATAAGTTTTCAAACTCGATTTTTGAACCCAAGTGAAGTTTACAAAACGTAGACAAGACGTGACTCTCGTTTTCAACTTATCGGTTTTATGGCTGTTAGTCGAGAAATACGTGATGATGTTCTTGTTGTTCGGGCAGTGATGCCAGTTTTAGATTAAAACAGTGATGTGAATGCTAAGTCGTTCGGTATGAGTTAAGACAGCTCTCTTTATTAATAGACGAGATTTCGATTTTGGATGACAGTTGTCCTTTGATGGTTGCTCGCGAAGTGTTATAAGCATGTGAATCGATGGCATTTAGATCCATATGCTGTCGTTGTTCATTTGTAACTATCGGTTTTAGTAATGTCGTATATATGTTCGTAATCACGTGCTGAATTTGAGCTGATAGCGCACGCTAAATAATTGTTGTAACGTACGTTAGTTAGCTGGGACAGAGGATGTGGAATCGCATTTTTGCCGTTAGGCCTAACTTTCTGATCGATTAAATGCCCGGATCGTATCCTATGTGCGTTGTCTAATGATGACAACCGTTTTGTGTGAACGTGTGTTGTGACCTTTCATTCGCACTCAGTGATAATTGATTTTGTTCGGTGAGTCAATAAATTATGTCTGTTGTGTGTGTGTGTTCAAAATGTTTTCCTAAAACTTTCATAAGTTTGTGCAAGTTGCGGGAATCAATTTTTGAAATTAATTTGACGTTGCGATTAAGCCGGTGGCTTTGTATGAACTTTGGAAATTGTTTGAAATTGCGAGCCGGCCTAGGATTCTCAAATAAAACCTCGACGGTATTGAAAAAGTTGTTTTAAAATACCTTGAACATTTTGTAAAATGTTACCGTCGTTGATTCTTGTGTAGTATTGGGAGAATTTTCAGAAATGACTTTAACGTACTATTGTATTTTCGAATAATTCGAGTACATGATTTTCAAAAATCTTTCACATCATAAAATATTTTTTTTTCAAAAACCAATACGATTTCTTTTCAAAATATATAGTGAAAGATGAAAAATCTCACTCGATGTAAAGTTCAAACTCGGATTTGGAAATGTTAGAGTATGTAGGAATGGTTTGATGATCTTGCATGGTTAACTTGTTGGTTGTTAACGGTGATGGTGATGAGTAAAGGCATGACGATTTTGATAACGCCGGTTACAAGGAATTATTATTTTGGCAAATGATTTCAAATGAGACGGTTAGAGTATGTTGATTACAAATTTTGATGAAATAACCCGAGGTACCATAAGTACTTTTAAGTTTATTTTGAATAACATACAAATCCAATGATTTTCAAAAGATTTTCTTTAAAGGGATACCTCGTGGATTTTCTTTGCGAGTTATTATTGGTTACCTTATGTGATATGTTATGCTAAGTTGGTACTTTAGCATATTTGTTATTGCGAAGTGGTGCAATCGTATGGAGTGAGAATCCGCTTAGTATGCCGAGGGACAGCGGGCGCGACCGTGACCGCGGTACAGTTGGTTATGGAGACTAGGTGCAGGACCAAGAGGATATGGCCGGGAAGGTTGATATTCAAACACTTCGTTTCGTTGTTTAGGTTTCGGGGACGAAACCTCTTTTAAAATGCCCGTATTTTTTTTTCTTCTTCTTCTCGTTTCCGTTTCGTTCGACCGTATTGAGGCGATTGTGTTCGCTAATGCTCCTGACCTTGTGTTGTTTCTCTCATTTGTCATTCGAGCGAGTTCTGATATTGTTACAAATTGATGTGCATATCGTTGTGATCTTTCCAAGTTCGGACCGATTTCTTGTGAACCGTGTTCGAAACTAACACCTCGTGCTTCCTACAAGTTATTGATGTCTTGATTTGAGATATGAACTTCAAAGGTTATCATTGTTGTTCGATCATTGCTATTCGTTCGTCGTTGTCCAATCATTATCGTTTGACCTTGAAACCGTGATTATTGAACATCTGACCATTTTGCGATTTACATAAGTGTTGGGAAATTGTTTTCGTATTTGATCTTCCAAATCTGTGAGTTATTGGAATTGGATACCTTTCAGCATTGGAATCGTGATTCGATTTTTGTATTGCTCGGTTTTATCAAACGCAGCGATTCATGCTCGTTACTTTTTGTAAGCATTCTTGCGTATTGAATCGGATCGTAGTGGCTTTATACTGCCTGGAGTTCTGGTGTGTTGTCGAGAGTCGCCTTGCTTTTGTTTTAAGTTTCGGGACGAAACTTATTTTTAGGGGGGTAGAATGTAATACCCACGATTTTCGTTCCGGTTATTTTGGATTTTTTTCGGATATTTCCCGGTTGTCGAGTTCCGGTATTATTTTCTCGACAACTGATTTTGGCGTCTAAGACCGTAGGTGATGATTTTTTTTATCCGTTGTTTTCATTTCGGGCCGATGATGTTGTCCCCGAGTATTTTGTCGTGTTCGTTCCGTGCGATTTCGGAAAATTGAGTCGTCGAATCTGTAACACCCCCAAGTTATTCAGGGTATATTACAGCGCCGTGAGCCCCGCCGTGGGACCCACAAGGCTAAACATATGCGGAACTATAAACTTGACCGAGAAGGTCTACATACAATGGAAGAAAGACGATACAAATGGTATTCAAAACCATAACCAATGAAACCATATACATCACTGCACAAATCAATACCTCGGCAACACAGGCCGGAACATCAAGGAAACTGAAATACAATACTCGAGTATTTAAAAATCCATTCCAGTACAACAACACTGAATGGAGGAATCCAAGAATCTCACCGGAGACCAAACACCGTATCACACTTGCCCCTCATCGTCAGGCCGACCCGCACCCACCGTCCGCTCTCCCGAACCCGAAATACATGAAACGTATTTCCCCCATAAAGGGGTTAGCCGTCGAATAGCTAGTGCAAGTATAACAATATGAAACATAATACTTCTCGACAATAAAGTAAATGTAATCCGTCAATTCATCAATATCCGTCAATTCATCAATGTAAGACTAGTATTCCGGAATAACTAAAATCTCATAAGACGTATGTGAATGCCGTAGAAACGGTTCGTTCACCTCATACGCCGTTACGTATGTGAATGCCGTAAAAACGGTTCGTTCACCTCATACGCCGATACATGTAGGAATGCCGTCAAAACGGTTCGTTCATTACATGCCAACATTATTTCATATGAATGCCGTAGAAACGGTTCGTTCATATCAACCATGGAATCGCACCAGAGGCTACGAAACCCTCAGAGGACCATAGGCCCTTCCCGGAGTGGCTAGAAATAATCATACCATCAATTCCTCTTACTTTCAAAGTCGATAACGTACAATCATAAATGTATACTTGCCTTAATAAACGTTACCGAAGATCCCGAAGAACACGGTTCGACCGGGAAGCTTGAACCACGAAGAAGACAACGAACGGAAGGGTTTCGACTCGAGTTCTTCACAAGAATTCGACCCTAACAACATAAATTCAATAAATCATCGATCATACGAGGAAGAATAATCGTAGAACGCCCGAAAACCCCTCTATGACATTTTACCGGACACCTTCAAGGCGTCGGTCAAGAACTCGACCAAAACAACGAATCGATACGATCCAACCATGGGATAACAAGGGAAATGATACAATACATCTAAATAATCATCAATCCTTCACAATCCTAAGTTAAATCGGATTAAACGGACGAAATCGAACAAAATACCCAAAATCCCCAAAATTAGATTTCTAGGAAATCGACCGATTCGGTAGATCGGAGGATGTTATAGGACGGATGATTGATGATATGAACCTCAAAACTCCATGGATATGTTGTTAAACAACATGGCTTCAATATTAGAACACGCCAAGTGCGGAAGAGGAGAAGAAGAAGGTGAAAAATGGCCGTAAAAACGTCTCAGGGGCCTTTTATAGGGCCGATCGTCACGGACACGGCCCGTGCCGGCCGGCACGGTCGTGTTGCACTGATTGGTCGACAGGACTCGACCGTGTCCCGCTTGACACGGTCGCGGCGCTGAGGGCCTTCCGACGACCCGCCCGACAAATGATCGGGCATGACTCGACCATGTCCCGGGACACGGCGGGCGTGTCGCTGCTCCAGGCTTATCCGGAAGAGTACGGAACGGTCCGACTCGGACGACACTGCCGAGTATGGTCGACAGAAACTCCGCATTTCCGGACGAGTACGGCACGGGCCGTGTCGGACGACACGGCCGAAGTTCGGCCGGCGTGATCGCCAATAACGAGCGGGTGAGTTAAAACGACCATAACTCTCTCGTCCGGACTCCGATTGACTCACCGTTTGAACCATTGGAAAGCTAACTAGATGCTCTATAATATTGCAAAGATTCAGAATTTTTGGAGTTACCAAAAATTAATGGTGATCTAACAAAGTCGAACTCCCACGTGAAAAAGTCGATTAAGGACACGAAATTCAACAGAACGATACCGAAACGAACTCGGATGACAAAAAGTGTAGAATTAATCATTCTCAGGATGACGAAACGGTCCCTAGCAAGTCGTCAAAATAGACTTCCGCCAAAAATAGAAAATTTCCGGGGATAAAAATTACGGGTATTACATTCTACCCTCCTTAAAAGAAGTTTCGTCCCGAAACTTAAAACAGGTAGGGAGAAGAAATATTTCACAGAAAACTCAACGAGATACACAAGAACCGAAACTTACGCCCAAACGGCGAATCATCAATATAGAACACCACAATACATTACCCGAAGGCAAACCAAACCAATGCCGAAAAAGATACGAATTCACAATGCCCGAAGGCTCCAACGGGAATACCGATACATCACAATGGCTCGAAAGCCGAATGCCCCCAAAGTCAGAATCATCACAATACAGATCTCAAAGGAGCAAACCTGACTGTCGGACATACCCCTCGGCGTATGAACAACCAGTCGGAAATCGTCGGACATATCCAATACAACATGGACTACGAACGATCAATCAATAAAGCTCAAGAGGGACATCACAGTACGCCCGATCCGGAAATGTGTCCATGCACATGTCCACCCCGTATACGGAATCCAGAATATACGTGTGACAATGTACCTAATTAGCCTCAAGAACTACGTCTCGTGTGCACGGTCCAATGCGGAAATACCCACGCATGACCATCGAGTGCCTGGCTAAAAATCATACACATAACCAATCGGCACGCAGACATGATTCCGGATATGCCACGATACAACATGACAACGAAACTCAAGGGATAAAACATCCAATATGGATCATACGACTCACCAAGTGAACGATGACACACGAATAATGAAAGATCGACACGACCAACGATATTCAAAACAACCATCCTGGGATCATAATTTCCTTAAGGACCGATTAACACGAGCAACGATCACAACACAACAGTTCGGGAAAATCCTCAACCTTCAAAGATCACAAAATTACCGAGTTCACAAGAAAATAGTGTGCTGCCTTGAATCGGTCAACACGACAATAATAATTTAACGGATGGGAACTATCGTTGATAATCCCAATTCAATACTTCGATTACCGTAGAATGGCCAATCGATAACAATGATACAACGGATGAGAGTATCTTCGACAACGGATGGGAATTATCTTCGATAATCCCAATTCAATACCTCGATTACCCTAGAACGGTCAATCGATAATCAATGATACGATAGAATAGATGTCCGGTGTCTTAAACCGACCACCGAAACGGAGATGACAAAAGGATATATCAAATGTCCCCAATCGGTTAACGCAACATCATAGCAATGCATCCAATTCGATGACAAAGATTCAACGATGTCTCGTAACGACATTAATCGCGAATAATAATAATCGATACATCGATACCGCGAACCGGCTATCGATAGCAACTTTACCAACAAGTATCGTAATGCCTTGAACCGCCATTTACAAACAACGGAACATTTGGCATAATTTGCCGACGGCCGTGTCAACCAATCCCTTGACATCAATACAATCATAAAGAGGCCAAGTCCCAAAATGATACACACAATCGTACGCCTACACGATAACATTAGTCTCATTGATTAGTACGAGTATAAAACTTGTCTCGATATCAATACAACGTCGTTACCAATTCGCTTGATTTCGTCTTACGAATTCCCTCGCCTCGACCAAGTTAATCTACGAACCCTTCAACCTTAACCACAACACAACAACCATAATTCACGATCAAACATCATACCTTATTGTAAAAACGAAGGATTGATAATCAACCGTTCGATGACGACCAATTATCAATACCACCAAACCTCGAACTCAATCGCTTTTACCATATCTCGACTAATCACAGTCCGAACAATCCAACTCAGACACTTACAAATCCCGTCCACAATACGAGTGAAATATGATGATCATATCAAACCAATTCGGACCAATAATAAGGGTCTAAATGTTCCAAACTCAATTCTTAAATATGAATTGACAAGGTTCCCTTCTCGTAAATCCATCGTTAAAATTTACTTATGACCGTCATCAATTCGAATCATCCGATCGTTCAAAACAATAGATAATCATATTAAAAAGGTTATCAAACAATCCATTCATTCGATTTGAATATTTACTCCATACGTATGGGCTTCCAAATTCGAGATGAATAATAGTCTCATCAAACTCATAATCACATTCGTATTCCTATACGAATATTATTTCCAACACATAATTTAGCTCTAGATATGAATATTCCATATTCATTTTCAAAACATCAACACTTCTAAAAATTTTCATCACCTCGTATAATTCAAGAGTTCTTCAAGAATATGAAATATCCGAAATCACGTTCGTAACAACATCTCCGAGGTATATATCTCCATGTTACCATTTTCTTCATCATGTCATTCATACAATCTCAAGAATCGCAACAAAACCCTTATCACCATATGAAGAAGATCTCAATGATCATATCAACATCCGAAATCTCTTATTACAATTCCAACAAATCTCGTATAACATTATCACATGATTCCATAATTGTAACACCCTGCATCCTCCTGGGAATATTACACGCCGTAAACCCTTCTCACAAGGATTTACTGTGCTAAGCACAATTTCCACGTCATTCCAAAAATGCTAAAAAGACCGATGACGGTAATATTTTTCAAATACTAAAAAAATCATTTTCCAAATACCGTCAAAACGATCAAGGTTAAAATGCCAAAACTCGCTTTAGGGAATCGGTTTTACAAAATAAAATTTCATTGGCAAAATACAAAAATCCATTTCAAAAATACTCACGCAATGGATAAAAGTACACCCAATTTATGCATTTTCATTGAAATAAGAACATCAAAATACACGATTCCCAATGTACTCCCTCCCAAGTAGTAGCCCAAAAAGAAAAAAAATGAGCCACTATCAAAGGGATACGAGGATTACCTTGCATGGACGAACCACGAAGAAAGAATAATTTGAACTCCATTCCAAGAATCATTAAATCATCATAGTCATCATATGGCCTCAAGAACATCAAGATCTCTATGATTCCATAATCATAATCAACATATTCAAAGCATATCATTATCTTCCTTCAACATAAACCTCATAGAATATGGATAACACAAGGAATCACTTCAAGAATCAACAAAAGTTCCATAACCAAGCTCTAATTCCATGATTCCAAGCTCACAATCATGTTAAAAGTGTTTAGAACACTCTTAAAAGTGAAGAGGGACGAGTTTTGGAGAGAAATATCTCAAAGGATCGTGAGAGAAATGAAAGGCAACACTTCAATATATAAATTGCACTCTCATTACGCACGTAGGTGTCCTTTCTTAACGTACGTAACAACTTTAACGTGCGTAATCCAAAATCCATAACGCACGTAACCATCTCACTGTCTCATTCCGTGCGTCCCATTACGACGTAACCCATACCATATAACGACGTAATATACCGGTTGACTTGCTACAAGATAATGGTTGTGTTACGACGTAACACGTCCCGTATAACGACGTAACACGACGTTGACTCACCACAACATCCTCCGCCGAAAGTTGCCGAAACAGATCCCACCGCCTCACAGACTCGGTTACGTCCGATGCCTTCGCATGCACGTAATACCTTAGACTTGACGTACGTAACCATGCCAATCTTACGTACGTAATCTCACCTTATTAACGCACGTAATAATTCCATACTTAGTCAATTTCAACAATTCTGTCCAAAGTCATGACATACCAAATACGAGCATACGGCAAAATCAATACATATACTCAATTCAATAACATTTTCAAACGTTCACAACGTCCTCGAGCATAATTAACCATCCACGATATCCAATATATAAACGAAAAAAATATATCCGAAAATCGGGTATTACACTCTACCCCTTAAAAATAAGTTTCGTCTCGAAACTTACAATCACTGCATAAACAACATTTCAACGGAAAATCCAAAATCACCAAGATAACCAAGAATTATCGAATAATCCGAACAACATACTTACAGGTCAGGGAAGTCGAAGATCTCCCGTGATACTAGCATGCGACTCCTAAACAAAGTCTCAACATAATACCGTTACACACCAATATCGCAATTAGCAATTTAACAAAATCTCAAGGAAGAGTTCACGTCCGTGACCACGGTCACGATTCTTCCTACTTTCACCAACATTCAAGGGCACATACGTGCGTAAGTATAATCCAAATCGCACATTCCCGAAGTGACCAATTCCCAAGAATACCAAGCTATAAACGAAAAGATTAAGAAAATATCAAGAGTGAGAGGACTTACAAGTACCGGCCGACCGTGATGATGGCGAGTAGTGATATCTGGGCAAATGCCGACTAATCGACCCAAAAGACCGACACCTAGGTATCCATAAACCTAAGCTCCGATACCATATTCGTAACACCCCAAGTTATTCAGGGTATATTACGGCGCCGTGAGCCCCGCCGTGGGACCCACAAGGCTAAACATACGCGGAACTATAAACTTGACCGAGAAGGTCTACATACAATGGAAGAAAGACGATACAAATGGTATTCAAAACCATAACCAATGAAACCATATACATCACCGCACAAATCAATACCTCGCAACACAGCCTAACATCAAGGAAATCAAATACAATACTCGAGTATTTAAAAATCCATTCCAAGACAACAACACCGAATGGAGGAATCCAAGAAAATAACCGAGACAAAACACGGATCACACTTGCCCATCATCTTCATGCCGACCTGCACCCACTGTCCGCTCTCCTGGAACTCGAAATACATGAAACGTATTTCCCATAAAGGGGTTAGCCGTCGAATAGCTAGTGCAAGTATAACAATATGAAACATAATACTTCTCGACAATAAAGTAAATGTAATCCGTCAATTCATCAATATCCGTCAATTCATCAATGTAAGACTAGTATTCCTAATAACTAAAATCTCATAAGACGTATGTGAATGCCGTAGAAACGGTTCGCTCACCTCATACGCCGTTACGTATGTGAATGCCGTAAAACGGTTCGCTCACCTCATACGCCGATACATGTAGGAATGCCACAAACGGTTCGCTCATTACATGCCAACATTATTTCATATGAATGCCGTAGAAACGTCTGCTCATATCAACCATGGAATCGCACTGCAGGCTACGAAACCCTCGGAGGACCATAGGCCCGTCCGGAGTGGCTAGAAATAATCATACCATCAATTCCTCTTACTTTCAAAGTCGATAACGCATAATCATAAATGTATACTTGCCTTAATAAACGTTATCAAGATCCCGAAGAACACGGCTTCGACCGTGAAGCTTGAACCACGAAGAAGACAACGAGCGGAAGGGTTTCACTCGAGTTCTTCACAAGAATTCGACCCTAACAACATAAATTCAATAAATCATCGATCATACGAGGAAGAATAATCGTAGAACGCCCGAAAACCCTCTATGACATTTTACCGACACCTTCAAGGCGTCGGTCAAGAACTCGACCAAAACAACGAATCGATACGATCCAACCATGGGATAACAAGGGAAATGATACAATACATCTAAATAATCATCAATCCTTCACAATCCTAAGTTAAATCGGATTAAACGGATTTAAATCGAACAAAATACCCAAAATCCCCAAAATTAGATTTCTAGGAAATCCGACTCATTGTAGATCGGAGGATGTTATAGACGGATGATTGATGATATGAACCTCAAAACTCCATGGATATGTTGTTAAACAACATGGCTTCAATATTAGAACACGCCAAGTCTGGAAGAGGAGAAGAAGAAGGTGAAAAATGGCCGTAAAACGCGTCTGTAGGCCTTTTATAGGGTTGATCGTCACGGACACGGCCCGTGCCGCCGGGCACGGTCGTGTTACGCATGCTTGGTCGACAGGACTCGACCGTGTCCCGCTTGACACGGTCGCGGCGCCGAGGGCCTTCCGACAATGACTCCGCCCGACAAATGATCGGGCATGACTCGGCCGTGTCCCGGGACACGGCCGGGCGTGTCACTGCTCCAGGCTTATCCTAAGAGTGCAGACGGGCCGTGTCGGACGACACGGCCGAGTCTGGTCGACAGAAACTCCGGCATTTCCGGACGAGTACGGCACGGGCCGTGTCGGACGACACGGCCGAGTTCGGCCGGCAGTGATCGGCCAATAACGAGCGGGTGAGTTAAAACGACCATAACTCTCTCGTCCGGACTCCGATTGACTCACCGTTTGAACCATTGGAAAGCTAACTAGATGCTCTATAATATTGCAAAGATTCAGAATTTTTGGAGTTACCAAAAATTAATGGTGATCTAACAAAGTCGAACTCCCACGTGAAAAAGTCGATTAAGGACACGGAATTCAACAGAACGATACCGAAACGAACTCGGATGACAAAAAGTGTAGAATTAATCATTCTCAGGATGACGAAACGGTCCCAAGCAAGTTGTCAAAATAGACTTCCGCCAAAAATAGAAAATTTCCGGGGATAAAAATTACGGGTATTATAGAATCATGGTGGTCGGACACTGGCCGGACGGTTGGGGACGGTGGCCGGACGGCTGCAGGCACTGGCCGGACGAGTGCAGGCACTGGCCGGGCGGTTGCGACAGGAACCGGCGTAGCGCACGCTATGGCCGGAAAGTAGCGCACGCTACGGCCAGGAAGCAGCGCACGCTATGGCCGGTTGGCTGCACGCGCTAGTCGACCGAGGCAGTAAGGGCAGAAAGGTTCTGGACTGGGGAGATCGGCAGGTAGCGCACGCCATCACGGACATCGGCAGACGCTACGGCCGGCCGGTAGCGCACGCTACGGCTCGGCGTCGCACACGCTACCTGGCCGAGCCAGGAAGTCTCTGGATTGTGGCTGGGCCGACAGCGCACGTGTTCAGCACATGATGGCGGGCCCGGCCGAACATTCTCGACCATGACCGCCCGCTAGCGCACGCTAGCTCGGCAGTCTAGCGCACGCTAGGCTGCACCAGTATAAATATTACCGAGCAGTCCTGTTTGCACTCATTTTTCATTTTCTCCCTTTCTCTTCCGCGGCTGGGTTCTTGGAGGTGACGAAGGCATGTTATTAGACAACTAATACACGAAGTTTTGGAGCTCATATCATCGATTAATCACTCCATAACATCCTTCAATCCAGCGAGTCAAGGTTAGTTTTCCTAAAATCCTAGTTTTGGGAAAATTGGGGGTTTTGGTTGTTTTCGCCCGTTTGATCCGTGATAACTTATATTTGTGATGAATTGATGATTATTAAGTCATATTATACAAATTTCCTTGTTGATCCATGGTTCGATTGTTAAAGATTCTTTGTTTTGTTGAGTTCCTAATCGGTGCCTTGAAAGTGTTCGGTGAAAATCCTTAGAGGGGGGTTTTGGGCATTCTACGATTATTCTTCCTCGTAAG
Source organism: Orobanche coerulescens (assembly GCA_033398695.1). Classification (NCBI taxonomy): domain Eukaryota; kingdom Viridiplantae; phylum Streptophyta; class Magnoliopsida; order Lamiales; family Orobanchaceae; genus Orobanche; species Orobanche coerulescens. The sequence continues at coordinate 21,900,318 of CM065813.1, forward strand.
ATTGTTGATTTTGACGGTATTATGTTAGGGTCAGGTTCCTTGCGAAGAACTCGAGTCGAAACCCTTCCGTTCGCCGTTTTCCGATCGGTGGTTCTACCGTCGTTTCCGCCGGAGAGTTTTGGGCATTCGAGGTTTTCCAGTTAATCCACGTTCGTCGGAGTGTCCGGCATCGACTATCGAGGCAAGTATCTTGCCCATACATTACGTGTTTTGTGAATATGATGGTCGAAAGTTGATGATACGTGCTAAACGAATTGTTTACAACCATTTTTCTAAAGAATCGGTATATTTACAATTATGGTTTTCTTAAAGGACGAATCTTGTGTTCGAGACTTAATGTGATTATTTGACTATATGTGTTAGTGTTGAGTATAGGAACTCCCTACCTTCGGATGATGTCATTATATGTGAATATGTCGTCGATAATTGGTGGTTAAATCCTTTTGTTATGAATTGTGCGTGGAATCATGTGGTTATCGGTAGATACATGAGTTGTGTGATACGGGTTGTGTCGTTCGGTGTTGTTGAGATAAATGCGTTTCTTTGTGGATAGTATGAATTCTGGGTCGTGAGAATAATATGGCCATTTTAGCAAAATACCTCGACTATATATATTGTGATTGACTCTTGAGGATTGTGGTTTTGGAAATGTGAATTGATGAGAGTTGAAAGGTTTTCTCGGGTACTCTCACTCGGGGATTGACTCGACGGGGTCACACGGGGACCTGGTGGCTTAGCGGACCGGTCGCGAGTTACTTCGAGTGGGCATTCTCACCTGGGGATTGCTCGACGGGGCACACAGGGACTTGGTGGCCTTACGGCGGGACCGGAGGGCTGGACCGGGTCGCGAGAATTGCCAGAGTGTTTGTACTGTTGATTAATTGTGATATGTCCGGAGTATCACAATGCTTGTTGCTCGGAGTCGAGAGACATTATATATCGAGTCTTGGTGTTTGGCTAAAATGGCATAAAAATAATATGTGTGTGTAACGTGTCGTTGGAAGTGAATTGAAGTGAATGAACGGGTCGTGGACCCTGTATTGATGATCGAAATGGTTGGGTCGTGGACCCTGTGTTTTGTGACTGGAATGAATTGGGTTGTGAACCCCGTGTTTTGTTAATCGGATTTGCATTTTTGGAAAATGAGTATTGGGGCGGTGACCCTAAGTGGCTTTTGAAGAATTAAGAACTTTACTATCACAAATGTTTTCGAAAACTCCCGAGGTTTGAAAATGTTTTTAAAGTGCTTTCTTGTTTTGGTTTCTACTTTCAAGACTTGAACTACTTCAATTATCAAATAGCTCGGGAAGTCTTTTGTTGTATTCTTGGAATGTGTTTTGTATGGCTCGTATTTGCACCTTATACTTGTACTAGCAAAACAGTGGAGTTTTGCTAACCCCCGAGTATTCGGGGGTGGATGTCTGTTTTTGCATCCAGGTACATGCAGGTTTGGGAGCAAAACACAGGATCGGCACGAAGGATGATGGAAGGCGAACGATACTAATCATACGAAGGCCAGTGTTGGATACAGTCAGTCCGAGTTTGTGTATGGTCTTTCTTCTGTCGTACTTTTGGTTTGTTAGTGTATTTTACCCTTGTACGGGTACGAGTCGAGATGGAAATGTGTATTTTTGCCTTGTATGTCAGTGACGAAAGACCAAGTTGGTCTACGGATTTGGTATTTTACCATGTCGGTATGTAATTTATTGTGTAGTTTTGATGTCTAGCCTGGTGGATCCTCACGGAGAGGGTCTACGGCGTGTAATATTCCCGTTTTGATTCTGGGGGTGTTACACTTACAATCTTGACATAGTAGTTTTGTATGAGAAATTGTGTGTGTGTGTATGCTCACTGCGGGTTAGACTCGACGGGGTCTCGGTAGGGTTCCACGAAGCTGTGGGACCGCGAGCTTGCTTTTAACCACTGTGGGTTAGATCCGACGGGGTCTCGGCAGGGATCCACGAAGCTGTGGGTCCTCGGTTAATTGTGGTGCATTTTTACAAATGTGGTTTGATCATTGGCATTTCCGGAAATGAGTGTTTTGGAATTATGTTTTTCGTGAATTGCATGCATTACTATATGTGCAAGATGTAAGTCGTTCATCTGGTTACTTGTACTAGCGTAATTGCTAACCCCTTTGGGGACCCGTTTTGGAGAAATTCGTTTTATGAATTTCAGGTCAGGTTCATCGGGACGAGCGGCTACTGACCAAGATACGGATGATGGTCATGCGTGATGATTGTGCATAAGTGACGTCTTAATGTCTTTTTGTCTTTTCATCTTTTGTGGTTTTGAACTAATAGTTGTACTCGAGTACCTAAGAGTTCTTGTTCGTCCGGATTGTATTGTTGCCTATTATGTCTGTGTTAATTGATGATGTTGTGTTTGACCGGTTGAATCGGGTGGATCATTCTGTTTTGCGTCTTTATGACATGGTGTTATTTTATTGTTCCTGTGAGTCGTTGTGTATGATGCTGTCCAGCCTGGTGGGTCCCATATAGGGATTCACGGCGCTGTAATATACCTCGGATATCCTGGGGGTGTTACAAGTCCGAAGCAGTAGCTAGAGAATCAAACCCGCGGAGTAGAAGAGCCCCGTGTCTGTGGAGAAGAAATTCCAGCCACAGTCTCTGGTCCTTTACTGTCGCCGTTAAGACAGATGAATGGCGGAAATCTACGGCCGCCGGAGATAGTACGACAGGGAAAAAAAGTCCGCTATAATTTTTCTGATGTGCGATTTTTTTTTTTTTAGGATTTCAACTGGACAATTGATATATTTATTTGTAATAATGGATTTCTGATATAGAGGATCATCTATAACATGGAACTGTAGAGCATACTTTCTTTATATTACTCAGATGGCTAGAGTCGTGTTGATAACGTGTTATAAAATTAAAATATTATGGATAGAGAATTTAGAGAGAGAATAGAAAATGATTCTCAGGTATATTTTTCATTAATAACTGAAGCCTTTTTATAGGAAAACTTCAGATGGCACAATCATAATTATATAATCACACCAGGGGCATAATAGTCATTCACACTATATAAAAACAAAAGAGTAGTTGAAATGTCACTTTCATGGTGTTTTTATAACAGTATGTTTACTTTAAGACAATATTGTACTTGTTTGTTAATATTTTATATTTGATTTAATTATTATGTATACTAACTGCAGAGATAGTAACTATACATTCCGATATAAAATAGTTACTCGATTTGGTTATTGGAAAAATATTTGGTTACAATACATTATATTTTTTTTGTTACTATTAGGAGATTGTGTGGTTATTTATTACTCCCTCCGTCCACCACCTATATGCACTCTTTCGACCGACACGAGTTTTAATATTTGAGTTTACTTAGTTGGTAGGATGTGTTGTGAGTGGAGTAAATGGACCCACTTTGTTGTGAAAGGGTAAAAAATTGCCAAAAATAAACAATGCACATAGGTTGCGGACGGATGGAAAAGGAAATTGTTGCACATGGGTGACGGCCAGAGGGAGTATTATTTATGTCCGTAATTGTTTATGAATATGTATCATTGCAAACTTGTTAATTCACATAGGAAAATTAATATTTTTGTTTGCCATTTATTATTTGATAGGATTGACCAATTTTTAAGTAGATCTATATCTAAAAGAATATGTTAATGGAAATTTTATTTTTGCACCTATGAGAACCAAAGTTGTTTACCTTATTAAGTATTTTCATTCGCTAAAAGACAATCTCAATAACTGAATAATGATTTTGAGCAACTTTTGGTGGCTATTTTTAAAGTTTGTTTGAATCATATATATGGTTACACATGAATAAATGTTTGGTTACCATATTACAAACCAATGGATATTATTATTTATTTTTCAAGATTGTAATAGAATTATTTTGTAGTGTTAACAAGTATACAAAATAATAGACTGTAATATCCCGATCATATAACAGAGGCATCTTAATTTTTGTAATTATCTCCTTTATAAAATGTAAAATAATAACAATAAACATATATCTAGCATCTACTATAAAGTTTTAGGGACAATTGCGATTTCTCTTACAATTTACACGTAAATATCTAATATGTATTCTTTGTATGTACACGCATAAATATGCATCATAAAAATATTTCCACACATCTACTTTAAAATTATATGGATAATTCTTATCTCATACAATGTACGCTATAATGTCAATTAGTATCTACTTGCCTGTATAATAGTAAACGTACACCACGAATAATAGTAAACATACACCATATTGATGATTCCAGTTTTTCATAAAGTATAGGCCAAAGCATCAAATTACATTCCATCGTATGTATAATGGTAAAAGTACTTCATGATTAATGTATCCAAATATTTGTTATCAAATTATACGGACAATTCAAATTCTCGTACAATTTTATGTTAGAACACCAAATATGTATCCATTCGTATGTACAACGGTAAACAAACATCATAAAAATATATCCAGAACCTATTATAAGTTTATAGGTACAATTGAATAATCACTGCAAAGACATAAAGATAATCCTGTCAGAAATAAAAATAACATCACAATTAACATCCTATACGGCTTTGACTACCTATCATATCATGGCAAACTATTCTCATATGCAATTATTCGGTTTAAACAAGAAAAAAATACAAAAAATATTAATTAACATCATTCAACTCATAAATGAATTTACCGCAAAGTCTTATGGGAAAGGAAGGCCATTGTCGGTTACCTACTTGCGTGGGGGGTGGGGGGGGGGGGATATGATCGAGATGGCGTGCTTGTGGAACCGATCTCATTGAAGGGGAGAGATCATAGATCTGATCGTGTATAACGCCACAAATAGAAGTGGATCTGGCATTGGAGGCGGTTCTTATAATGGAGAGATGTGAAGAAAGAATAAGACTGGAGTTAGGGTGAGTGGCGATGCGAAACAATTTGTAAGGACATATATAATTCCTTTATTTCTCCTGCGTGTACACATATATTGTCAGATTCGTAATTATTTTACTTTTGTTTGATTTATGTAAATACTTCCTAATAGTTGTGTATTAGTGTAAAGACCCCAAGAAAATAACAATAAAGTCGTTTTAAATTTTGTAATTAGTGAGTGTTGATGTATAGTGTAGATTAAAAAAATGAACAAAGTGATAATAAATATATAGTAGAATTTAAGGGATGCACTTGTTTGATATAAATTGTAGTAGTTATAAATAAGATTGTTGAAAAAAAAAAAACCGATTCGATTCGATCCAAAAAATCAGTAATCAAATCGTTTGGAAAATCGGCGGATACACATCATAGCGGACAGGTTCGCGGTTATCATTTTTGTGAATCACGGACACCAAAACCAGTCCATTTGTAGGTTTTTTTGTTCTTTTAATATGAGTAGACTAAAAAGACTCTTATTTTACTTTTTTTACACTATTATTATGTTATCGTTGATTGGAGATATGATAAAAAAACTTAAACTTTAATTGTGTCTAATAGGTCAATACTTTATAAAAATAAGATAAAATTTAGTGATACGAGGCATTATCCAACCCGTGCGATGCACGGTCTTTGGTTGAATATCTACATGTTTTGTACGTAATGTTGGGGCAGACGGTTGAATGAGCAGATGACAGAATTTAAATGTCTTTTAGAGAAGTTTATATGTTTTCTTTATTGTTATTGTCCTTTTATTTTACTCTATGTAATTAGTTATATGAAATGAGGTTTTACTAACCTGTATGTTGCTCCGGGGTTGTTTTTGGTTTATTCAACCCGTGCGATGCACCGATTGTATCTAAGATTTCATAGCTAAAATTTAACCATCTTGTAATTTATACTATCATTTAAAAGTTCATTTTAATCACCTTGTGCATTAGAAGGTGCATTTGTATTGTGATGTTTATCATAACTTTTGTATTTAAATTAGTTTATTTACATTAAAAGCTACAATTAAAATAGTCTCTTCATCTGTAATCCTTTAACATGAATAAGTGACATAAATCCCCCTTTCACATTAAATTAAGGGGGATAAATTTTATATAATATAGATTTTTATTTTATTTTTATTTAAAAATTATTTTTATTATGGTGGGCCGAGTCGAGTGTCCGGTTTATGTGTTTCAATTTTACGAGTAACTGAAAAATTGAGTAAATTTACCAAATGAATAGAAACATGTTGATTTCTAAAAATTAGTGATGGACCGAAAACCTAATTATAAACATTCCTAATTATAAACTTAAAATTTCTAAACAGAGAAAGAAATGTGTTAAATGTAAAAACCTCGCAGAAAAGACAAATGCCTATGATATTTATGAATTAACCCCCGTATCATAAATGTCTGACATCGAGGTCCCTCTCTTCAAGTTTGACTTCTTTCTTCTCTGCAAGTTTACCGTCTCTGTCGCTCCCAAAAATTCTTCAATTTCGATGTTGATTTTTTGAAGCGGTCCGCCAGCTTACATGAGCAAGCTTTAGGCACAGTCAGTAAGAAATTTGCAGAAAAATGGCGATTCATATTTTCTCCTCTATGGTTTCGGGGATTTCAGTTCCAGCACCATTTTCTCAGAAAGGGAAGGACCTGAAATTTACTTCATCTCTGTGCAGTTCTGTGAATCGCCTTCGTCTGAATAACTACGCCTCAAGCAGCTGCCGAGCTGTTTCGCAACCACGTCTCTCCAGGTACGAGCAAATATATTTTCTGTCAAGTCTTCTTTTTCTCGCTCGGATTTTGTTGATTTGATTAGTTTTTGTCTGAGTTTTAGCTTTTTTGATTGGGATTATGCTGATTTGACTGGAATCCCTGAAATGTTAGAATAAATTTATTCAAAATAATGAAGCTACTGTTTTCGTCGTTGACCATTCATCTTCATCTTGTTCACTCATTCAGTGGAAAGAGAAAAACCTGATGAAAATTCATGATTCCTGTCAATATTTATGAACTCCTAACCATTGCCACGAATTATATGTATTTGATTGGAGTTAGAAGGATGGTTCAAGTGAAAGCAACAATATTGCAAGAGGATGAAGAGAAAGTGGTTGTGGAGAAGTCATTTGATGCTAAAAGTTTCCCAGATAAGGAACGAGAAGGGACATCGAGTGAGTCGCATGATCGTTCACCACCCCCCAGTGGTCTGGAGAACTGGATGATAAAATTGGAGCAGTCTGTAAATATCATGCTCACGGTATTTATTGCATTGTTATAATTTTTTAGCATGCAATTCATTATCGGGAATAATAAAACACTTGTCGTGTATGATGTTTGGTTGGTGACCAGATAAATAGACAAATATGTGTATGATCACATAGCTGAAGTTTTAGTCTGATATTCAAGTAATTCTAGTCTATTGGAACATCTGCTCAAGTCCAGCGCTGTTTGAGATATTGCATTTTTCTGGATTTCGTATTATATATTGGCAAATACTTGTATACGACCGTCACGTGGATCCTTTTCAGTATTGGTCAAGTGCGCCCATATTTGTTTTTTAGTTGTTATTTTCAGTTTTTAGGGGAATTTTTCAGTTTTAGTCTATTTAATTTTTTCTAGGACTTTTTTTACTAATTTATTTTATTTTATAGTTTTTTTTTTTTTAGTTTTTAGGGTTCATGTTTTAATATTTTAGTTATTTTAGTGTTTTTTGGAGTTTTCTATTTTTGGTACTTTTAACTTTTTTTTTTGTTTTGAAATTTAGTTTTAGGGGATCCGTTTTGAGAACCAAGATCTGTAAGACCGTATCGTCTCACAGGAGACCTACTCTTATATAATTAAGTTTCATTTTGACCATTTCAGGAGTCAGTGATACAGATCCTTGACACCTTCTACCATGATCGTGATTATGCAAGGTTTTATGTTCTGGAAACTATTGCCAGGGTTCCTTATTTTGGTAATGACTTGATTAGTGGAATTCACTAACATCAATTAGTGGGATTCTTCCTAAATTGATATTTAATAACATGTGTTTCACTTGATACACCACAGTCATATTTGGTAACTTCAGACACTTATTATCCAACACTTCTTGAAATACTACATATATGACTCAGAAATTTGGATGAAGATGATATCAAACTACGTGGATCTTCATGTCATGTTCATTATTATTACGTAAAGACTAAATATCCAATATCCCCAGTGTTGTGATAGGGGTCTAGTTTGCATTTGTACATAATCTGGTGCAATTTTCTTTTACCTTTTGATGAGAAGTTCTGCCTCTCTTTTCATGTCATGGCAGCCTTCATGTCTGTTCTTCACATGTACGAGAGTTTTGGATGGTGGCGAAGAGCTGACTATTTGAAAGTTCATTTTGCTGAGAGTTGGAATGAGATGCATCATTTGCTTATTATGGAAGTAATGCTCTGCTGTTGAGGGTCTTTGAATCTTTAGTTCTTGTGTTACTAGACTCGAGCGTTTTATTTAGTGATTCGTTGTAGTCATCTGTATCCACAAACATATCAAGTTACGTGAGACAATGCGCTCGTAATTCATATTGTTTTATAGACATCAAAAGATCTGATCATTATAACTCATAGACAAGGATTAGTGCAGGGGAAATAACATAGATGGTTTAAGTACACATGACATTACAAAGAAATATTGGCTCCATAAATGCAGACTTTGAATCATTTTCAAGTGAATTGGCTTAATACCTTTTCAAGGAGTGACTTGGATGGTTTGAAGCACAGATGATACTATGACAGGAATTACTATATAATGCGTTTGGTAGTTAATTGGGTCACTCCCATATTCGTGTTCAGGATTCTTCTCTCTCGTTTGCAGGAATTAGGTGGAAATTCTTGGTGGGTTGATCGGTTTCTTGCTCAAAACATTGCAGTCTTTTACTACTTCATGACTGCTATTATGTATGCTTTGAGTCCAAGAATGGCATGTGAGTATGAATTTGATGCTAACTATTTGTTGTATAGCCGGTTGTATATCTGGTCCATTTTTGACTTGCATCGGTTTTAACTTCGAGTCCAGGATAGTTCCCTATTTAATTCATTCAGATTCAATTGCAAAAAAAAAAAAAAAAAAAAGAAATAACTAATTTCAAGACTTTCTGCAGATCACTTCTCTGAGTGTGTGGAGAGTCATGCGTTTGAAACTTATGACAAGTTTATCAAGACTCAAGGAGGTAAGGCATATGTAAGATTAACATAGTTCTAATCCGTGCTTGTATGCTCCTGCAACTCAGCAACAATTTACAAGTTACTAGATCGATGTCTCTGGTATATATAATGATCTGTTGGTCAAATTGAAATTTCTGTTGCATCATATACTTTCGAGTAAATTTACAATGTGGCTAATGATGGTAATATCTCCCATTCTCCTATCTGATCCATAGAGGAGTTAAAGACACTGCCGGCACCTGTAGTTGCAGTGAGATATTATACTCAAGGTGACTTGTACATGTTTGGTAAGTTGAGTTTCCGCCTCTTCTTTTTCGTTACATTGGAGATGTGTTGGTGTTTTAACGGATTTTTAAATGCTACATCACTTTATCAGATGAATTTCAGACCTCAAGACCTCCCAATTCTCGAAGGCCGAAAATAGGTGAGTATAACATGAAGTACATGCTTTATGCTTTTCTCTTTGGGTCCTAATTTGTCTTATATCAACTTATGCATATGAGCGTCTGCAAAGATTACGAAAAAATAACGAAAAAATAAATTGTAATTAGATCGATGTTGATATAGGAAGTTTAGGAACCATTTATTGTATTTGTACTAAGGGAGACCAATTTGACTTTTTGGTTATGATTCTTACTGTCAAGTGGGTGCCAAAAGTTTTTGTTTTTTTCTTCCTAAAATCGGCTCCATACAAGGGAGGGGGGGGGGGGGGGGTCGAGCCCGGTGTAATACCTGGTGAAGAAAGCCCGTGGGCTCACAGTGTTTGGCTGCCGAAAAGTTTTGAGTAATTGAGTTTCAGTGCCTAGATATCTTTTAAGGGTTAATTAGAAAAAATTACCACCTCAGGTTTAGGCTAATTATAAAAAAAAAATCTACCTTTGTTTTAAAATTACAAATAACACCTAGATGTTTGTATTTGCCCTACAAATATCCCCCTTCTGACCCCTCTCGACGATTTTGTTTTTGTCCTCTGTCGGGTAAATGCGTCCCTCAAATTTCAAGGGGTTATTTGTAATTCTAATAGAAAAGTGTGGTTATTTTTTCATATCTACGTTAAACCTGGGGTAATTTCTCAATTTATCCCTTTGGCCAACTATTTTGATGGATCGCATTATACTACCCCAGGCAAGCTAATAAAACCATGTTTTTCAATTTGTTTCAGAGAATTTGTATGATGTGTTTGTTAACATCAGAGAAGATGAAGCAGAACATTGCAAAACAATGAAGACGTGTCAAACTCATGGTAACCTCCGGTCACCTCACTCGTATACGGTTGATGGTGGTGATGATGATGATGATCCAGGGTGTCTCCTGCCTCAGGCAGATTGTCAAGGCATTGTTGATTGTATAATGAAATCTCTGAGGAATCCGGGAGCAAATAAAACCTGATGCATTATAAACCTGGACATTCGGATATACATATATAGAGTTACTTTACTGTTTTTGGTCGTTGGTTCGATTCCCACACATGGCGCAATTGTTTCGCCTGGAACTTGCATCACTTCAATCCGCCTTCAACCATTACGCCTACCACCACTCATACAGAAGAAAACGTGTCGGATGGGACCGTAGGGTTTTCCAGTGAGCTCGCTAAGCAGATACTATCAGAAGAAGAGTGCAAAGAGTATTAGTGGTGAAGGTAGAGAAACGAGTGCAATTTTAAATTGAACCTGAAATGTAGGGCAATTACTAATTATATATATTGATTTAGGGTTCCCAGAAATCAGGTATTGAATCCCGGAAATGATGGGATTGTTGCCACATCGTCCTTCAGGATGGATCCATTTTAGGGGTTCTGATTTTCGGATATTAATTGGTCCAACCAATTTAAAGAAATTAATTGTTTTATATCATAAACAATATTACTACCTCCTTTAATTTATTTTTTTATTTGACAAAATGATTGGAAGTTCCCAAATCGTTCGTACACGAGATCCTGCGTGATTAATAAGTGTAGTCCACTCTTTCTTAATTGATGTGCTTTTAGGATCCAGAGTCCTATGAGACAAGTTCAGACTTGAAGTCTAAATAATATTCCGTCCTTGTTCATTTTTTATAGACACGAGTTTTAATAAAAGTTAGGTAGTTGTGGATTTGAATGGGTTATGTTAATTATTATTTATTGATTGCTTAAAAGGTAAATGATGGGGCAATTCTTGGTATTGTTGTAAATAAGTTGAAAATATGTATAAATGATATTTTTTAGAAATATAATGAGCACTCTCGTGATACAGATAAAAATGACAAATTCTAACCTATTTATAACAGTTTGTAGTATTAACTAAAATATGATACAGTCTAGAGAATTTTTAAAAAGGTAAATATGGAAACTATTTGGGGATGGGTTTAGTATATGTAATATTTTTCGAAAGTGTTTTTTGACCTTCTAAAATCGAGCGATCAATCTTTAGGTAAGTTATGGCCTGTTCTAAAATTCTCATATAAACCACATAAGTTTCATAATAAGTTCCACATATAAAATTCTCATCAACATAAAATAACTAAAAGTTCTAACTAAAAAGCAATTCACCATAAAGTCACACAATTTTATCATCATCTGAAAGTACACAATGCTTCTTTAAGAAATGACGTCTGCCCTTGTCATTACACAAAGAGATGAAAAGATCGATGTCACCCGGAGTATTGCGAAAGCTATAAAAAAAATAAGTTTTCATAATCAATGTATATATTATACAAAATAAAAAGGAAGAGCATGAATGAAAATAAATAAGTTACTATTGATTGTTACGATTAGTTAACAAGTACCTTAACAAAACCCATCTATTTTTCACTTTCCACATCAACAACAGGACAATCATTTTCGCTCCATCCGATACCAGCCCATTTCTTTAGTTCATTCCAAGTCCCGTGTCTTTCTTTCATATTGGTGAACCAATTCTTAACAGAAGTTGATGTATTAGCAATAGGGGTGTTCAAAATCGGATATCCGGACTTTCAGAAATCCGAAATTTCGGATATCCGAAAATTCGAATAGTAGATTTTGATATCTGATATCCGTATCCGAAAATCGGATATCCGAAATTTCGGATACGGATATCGGATATCCGAATATCCGGAAAAAATATGAATTATATTCGGATATCCATATATTCGAAAAAAAATATTCAGATTTGGATATCGGATATCCGAATATCCGAAAAAAACTTCGGATATGGATATCGGATATCCGAATATCCGAATACCTTATATTATTTAAAATATAAAAAAATAAAAATTTTAAGATTTTTCGGATATTTCGGATATCCGAATATCCGATTTTTCTGAAAAGTACTATCCAATATCCGAATCCGAAGTTCCGGATATCCGGAACTTCGGATTTTCGGATATTTCGGATCGGATATCGGATATCGGATATTTTTGAACACCCCTAATTAGCAACACCCGCGGGAGAGACATGTTCGGGCAGGATTCCCAGAAGTATGGTAACAACATCCAAGGTGAAAGACGCCCTTTCCTTACTCATTGCAAACTAGATATTTCTAAAGGAGGATAAACAATCAAAAGTTCATAATCGAATCAGCAATTTTTATGACTTCCCAATATTTCAAAAAAAAAAAAAAATGCACTCCGACAGGGTATTCCCCTTAGCTAAAATTTTTGAAAACCTCAATTGGATTGCTAAATTTGTTGAATCCTTACGATTATGTAAAATCAATCCACGTCATTTCCCGCAATTTCTTCCCCTCCTCGCTCAAAAATGATTTCTTTTATACAAATTCACACGCACATATACACACAGAGAGAGAGAGAGAGAGAGTAGGCCGAAAGCAAAAATCTGATTGATAATTGATACCAGATCGAGAGGAAGAGACCGAAGAATCCAAAGAAGACGAAGCTGTGCGGCGAGAAAAAAAGGAAGCGAGGGAGAGCCGAGAGGGAGGGGTTTGTTTGGGATAGGGAATTAGGGATTTATTAAGGAGGACCAGAAGAGTATAAATATTATATATATATATATGCTGAGATTTTTTTTTTTACAAATGTAAATTTGATATATTGTACCTGCGAGAAAATATTAAAACTTCAAAACTAAAATTATAATATCATAAATATTTTAAAACTAATAGTGGAATTAATATTTAATTAATTTTATTAATAAAATTAGTAAAATATTGTTTTTCAAATATTTCTTGTAATTTTCGCTGCATCATACCCCCAACTTACTTTCACTTTCGTTCAATTCAGTTAAGTTCAGTTGTTTTATGCCGAATAGAACAGACCATTAGTCATAGGCGAATCGATCATCCGAAAACTACTGGTGTACCGACGCACCACAAAAAAAATAACGTACGATCGAAAATTTTTTCTCAATTTTTTGCTTTTTTGATAAAAAACTACCAAAACGACGTCGTTTTAACTGAAAAGGCGTCAAAACGACGTCGTTCTGGTTAAAAGGAAGTCGTTTTAACTGAAAAACGTCAAAACGGCGTCGTTTTGTACTCCCTCCATCCCATAAGTGTGCTCACTCTTTATGGACACGAGTTTTAATAAAAATTAGGTAGTGGTGGATTTGAGTGGAGAAAGGGTCCCACTTTTTATTATATGGGTATGTTAATTATTGTTGATTAATTAAATGATAAAGAGTGTGTGCCATCCTTGTTATTGTTGTAAATAAGTTGAAAAAATGGAGTAAGAGAGTAAGGGGTATTTTTTAAAAATAGAATGAACACACTCTTGTAGGACAGACGAAAATAGTAAATTAAGCACATTTTTGTGGGACGTAGGAAGTATTTTTTCGGTGGTGCATGGATCCGCCCCTGCCTTGTCCATTATTCTAACTCACACAAATGCGTGTAGATCATTGTGAAGCATTAGGTAGGCGCCTATGCAAAGAATAGACAATTTGTCACGCAGAACCATAATCTCCTGAAAGGATATATAACTGACTATGATGCACGGATTTTTAAAATTGACCAGTATGCAGTATCGGATACTGCATGGGTGCGGATGTGGGTGCGATTCGCGTGAGATTCGCACGGGATTCGCTACGTGGCGAATCCGTGCAAAAAAAAAAAAAAAATCGGACTCGCGTATCCTTGCACAGGATACGCGTATCCGGTGCGTGGAGGGGGCGTGGGTGATTTTTTTTTACTGTTTTTTGTAATTTTTAAAAAGTAAATCAAATCAACTAAAATACAAAAAGTAAATTATTTAATAAGTAATTACTTTTACCTTTAGCAGCATTCACGAACAACATCAGAAAGCTCCGCTCCTCAAAGCCATTTTGAATTATTTTTTGTATGACTTATTTTATGTATTTAAATTGGTTTTATGGTGATATTTGAATTGTTGTTTTTTATATTTAACAAGTGTTATATATAATAAAATATAAAATAAACAGACGTATCTTTGCCGTATCACACCCTAACATTTTCAAAAAACCGTATTCTCGCACCCGTATCTGCCGCACCCGCCACCCGCACGTGCAACATAGATAACTGATTCATATTGTGGTCTCAAAAGATGCCATTTGGGGTACGTCGTCCGGTAACATAGAGTTTGGGACATTTAACCGACAATTATCTTATATATATAAAGCTTAAGAAGCTTATAAATGTAAGTGGTCATGATTAATGCTTGATGAATTGATTGTATCATATTTGTTATTCCACATTGATTTCCAGGCATGTCAACCAACTTTCGTTACGTGTACAATCAATATTCACATAAAGTGAAATGTGGAGATGAAGTGTTTGGTGCCATGAATGCATAAATTAAACACACCAATTAGTGTTAGTCTTTTTACCTTCCCGTCAATGAGTTACAAATATTTTATCAACTATATAATGTGTCAAAAATCACACACAACAAAACACAACTTCCTCCACACCGCGTGCACATTGGGCTACAACTTATTATGGTGGTAAAGTAAGCATCATATCGTCTAGCTTATTTAGCATATTGATTTATATTATTTTATGTAAATTTCACGTGTGTTTTGTGTGTGTAACAATGTAGGACATAAAGATGGTGCTTAGGAGGTTTGGTAGTAACATCATCTTCTCTAATGGTTTAAGAGATCCTACACATCGTTGTCTTATCAATTATGTGGTACATGCACGAACATTTTTATTTTGATCGAAAATGCAATATATTGATTAACTGTATTTTGATCGAAAATGCAATATATTAATTAAATGCACGAACATTTTTAGGAGGTTTGGTAGTAACATCATCTTCTCTAATGGTTTAAGAGATCCTACACATCGTTGTCTTATCAATTATGTGGTACATGCACGAACATTTTTATTTTGATCGAAAATGCAATATATTGATTAACTGTATTTAAGTTATTAACGATCAACTATATCTAATTTTTTTTTGTAGCGCGTCAAGAAGCATTAAAGAAAGATATCGAGAAGTCACAAAAATTGTATCAAGAACAAAACATGAAAAAGGCCAATGAACAACAACGACAAAGACAACAACAACAAGAACAACAACAAAAACAAGAACGACGCCATGGCCATCGGTGGGATGAATACTTAGCATTCATATTAATATATGTTACAAATTAAACATGCAATATTTTGCTTCATGTAATACCGATAAATGGGCTAATACTATTGATTCGTTAGCAAGTAAGTTTATTGAAAATAATGTGACGAGTTCAATTTTTAGTCAATAATTATTACTACACTTTGTTGGTGCATTTTCATATTTTTGCTCTTAATGTAGTTTTTTGTCTTGCGGTGTGTTAATGTCACTTTCTTAATTAAACGTCTTGAAATATTGCGTGACTTTGATACTTGATATGATTGTGTAAGTTATGTCGATGTTACATATTGAAAATGGTAGTATATAATAAAAATATCTTCACACTATCATCTTTATCCATAAATGGTGCAAAACAATAGACTATAGATAAAACAAATACGTAAATGATTCGGGTAATCATATCCACAATTAGTATCGGTAATTAAACGATTATGTTATTTTGAGAATTTATCATTTATATAATTTTACTGTAGTTTAAATCTTACATAATAAATAATATCATTTTGACGATTTATGTAGTTTACACAATATAGATATACCATTTATATAATCTATTATAAATTAAATTTAAATCTTACTCAATAAGTAATATCACTATGGAGATTAATTGATTATCTTAATATAATTTTAGTTTCATTTGTAGAATGACAAACAAATTTGGCAAAATGAAATTGTTATATTAGTTATTAAGAGTAGAAAAATTATATGTTGAGATTGATGTCTTCAAATATATTTGTATATGCAACCTGGTACAAATTAAATATACTAACAATATTGGACCGATTTTCACAACAATAAAAAATATTGAAACTTAAATGGTTTTTGTGCATAAAATAAAGTTCGATTAATTAAGCGTAGTAATGTGGAACTACCGTATTTGATATGATAAACCAAAAGGATAATTAATTGTCACAAGCTAGATCTCAAAATATAGCGAATATCCACTTTGTTAGGATTTTATATAAGGGTTACATTTATTTTGAAGAACCGTATGCATTTAACCTCCCTTTGACATTTAGTATGTAACTTATACATATTAAAAAGTTACATGTGAAGAGACTCTTTTAAATGTAGCATCTTGAAAAAAGTCTCTTCACATATACTCTTTTAATGTCAATAAACTATTTTAAATGTGTGTCATGCTTAGAAAAGATGTGATACCATCACAACTTAGATATATAATGACGAAAATAAATGCCAAAGATTATGCTATGAACACTTATATACAACCCATGTAATGACGAAAATTAGTGTTGAACAATACACTATGAACATTTAGATTAAGCCCGTCTACATCGCACGGGTCTGAATGACTCGGTCTAAATATAAAAGTCACCAAATAAATAATTAAACTCATTCATCTTAAACTCATGCAATGCTTACAAAAGTTGTGATACCATCACAACTTACAAACCTAATGACGAAAATAAATACCACACATTACACTATGACCAATTAGATAGAGCCCGTGTGCAACGCACGGGTCTGAATGACTAGTGTGAGAATAAAGGAGTAACTTGTGAACTTGACATAATTACCATAAATTGCATTTTAATCGAAATTGTATTGGGTCGACCACATAATGATTATAGTGTTAATTAATGGATTGTTCCGGGAAATCCTTCCCGTATTGGTGTCTTACCTAATACTAGTTGTAGGGGGATGAGAGTTATGGTAGGTTATAGACTCTTCCATAAGTAGTTGGATCCTGTTAGATGTCTTACCTTAACTAGGAATCCTATGTATGGAAAGACTCTCTTTGTAATGCCTATATAAAGGCCCCTCTATTCATTGTTATCAATACAATTGATTGCTGTCTTTACTTTTCTCCTCAAACACGTTATCAGCACGTAGCTCGAACGAAAGAAAAAAAAAAAATCGGCCAACAGCCTACCGCCGAGCTCCGCCGCCGGACCGCCGCCGTCAGCCTCACGGGACCGCCGTGTCGGCCCTCCGATCACGGACCGCCGCGCCGTCGGCCTCCGACCCGCCCGGCCACGCCGCCTCCAGCGCCACCGCCCGCCGCTCGCCGCCGCCAGCCACCGCCACTTGGCCCCGCCGCCGCCCGCCGAACGCGCCGCCCAGTGCCCGCCGCCGGACCTCCAGCGCCTCCGCAACTGGACCACCGCCACCGGACCGCCTCCGTCGCCGGACCTCCGCCGCCCAGAGTCGCCGGACCTCCGCCGCCCAGAGTCGCCGGACCTCCGCCACCCAGAGCGCCGGACCGCCGCCACCAACCGCCGCCCAGCACAGCCGCCTGACGCTGCCCAGCACCGCCACCTCCGCCGCCGACCACCGCGGACCGCCGCCGACCAGCCACTTAGTCCGACCTGGGCCGACTCTCGGACCAAAACCCGAACATCAACTTATCTTCGGAAGCCGTCAAAATTGCGCCTCCGGTTTCACGTCGTCGCATCGAGTACCAACCGGTAGATCGAAGCACAACACAGATTCAGCACGTGCCTAATTTTATAATCGAGGTAACTATCTGACTTGTCCCTTTTCAATTCTCTCCTTTTTGGGAATTTTTCTTTTGGGGACACGGGTTTTGGGTTCTTTATCTCCCACGCTACTTTGCGGTGGATGAGACCGCGAGAGAAGTCGGTATCTCTGCGTGTCGAAGAAAACTGTGTGACGGTCCTGGGGGAGTCACGGAATTGTTGAAAAGTCGATACTTGTGGTTGTTGCATACACCACGTATCTGGGTGCGATCTGATATCGCCGTTTTTTGTCGACTTTACTAAACAACAATTAAGGGAAGTAAATCGAGTAACGGTTATGTTACACGCTTTTAAAAGCATCGATTGTGACCGTTTACATTGTCACTGAAAATCCAACAAGACTAACTTCCTCTTGTTTATATCTTGTAGATGGCACAAAGCTCCAATGTTCATCCGGAGTTCGACATCCTTGACCATGCTGGTAAGGAGTACCATAGGTGGGTCTCAGACGTTCGCTTGGCGTTCGTCGGTAAGAGATTTACTACCACCATCTTTCCCTCTAACGAGCCTACCGCTCAAGAACCGAGCGAGGAAACCAAGGCTAATGCACTGATGTACTTGCGTAGACATATACATCCGTTGTTGAAAAAGTGTTATATGAACTTACAAACCCCTAAAGAACTATGGGACACACTCGAACAACGATTTAATAATGTGCATGATCAGCGCTTCCCCGAATTGCAACTTCAGTGGGAGCAAATCCGATTCTTGGATTATGCGAATGTGGAAGCCTATAATCAAGCTGTCCTCGATCTTCGCGCTGATCTTGGTTTTTGTGGTGTCAACAAAACAGATCAAGAATTGATCGAGAAGACTCTTAACACGTTTCCGTGGGAGCAAGTGTAATTGCTCATCAGCTGCGCGTTGCCTATGAGGAAGGGAGAATTAAGAACTTTAGTGACCTTATCTCCCACCTCGCGAAAAAAGAAAGGCACCATGAGATTATTCTCAATAGCAATGCGCGCCCAGCTGGTACGAAGCCGATTCCGGAAGTGAATCAGGCTACCCACAGGAAAGCACCACGACAAAATAGAAAAGGCAACGCTACTCAGTTTTTGCAAGCACCACGGATGCATGACTCGAGCAAGCAAGGGAAAAGACGAGGTCGTCGTTCCAACGTGTGGAAGAGGCAAGGTGGCTCGGCCACGGGACCTAGTGGAACCCAACCACGTGGGCCGCCTCCTGCCGCCGGGAATGGAACCACTCCAAAGGAAGGCCGGAATTGCTATACTTGCGGATCGAAGAAGCATACTTACCGCAATTGCAAAGCGCCAAAGAACATCCAAGCTTACTACAAGCACTATAAACAATATTTGACTCAAGAGTCGAACTACATGGAAGTAGATAATGAGAATACGGAGGTGAACCATATTGAGATCCAGACTGAGATCCCTCCTCTCACCATTGCGGACAAAGACCAACATATGGATGTTGCCGACTTTGACTAGTTTTACGCTTTGGTTATGTTTTGTCTTGTTTCTAGTTTTCGAGAACTACTTTGGATTTTCATGAATGTAATAAAGTTGGCTATGATGAATAAAATTCTTTTAATTGCTGTGATTGTGCAAAGATGAATTTTATTTTTCCCTTCGAAAGCATGTTTGGTTTATCACAAAATAATTGCTAGCAACGAATTGCTTGGTTAAAAGTTTGATACATTGGTAGGATTTCATCAAAACTTTTGATCAAGACTAGGCGCATCCTCCTTGGTATTTGTTTATGCTTTGAGAGTTCAAACGGAATCAGTGGTTTTTAAATAGCCTTAGCTGTACCGACATTCCTACTTTCTCTGCAAGTCTACCAAGTTGGAGTTACCGAAAGGATCA
This sequence comes from Orobanche coerulescens, assembly GCA_033398695.1. Lineage (NCBI taxonomy): Eukaryota > Viridiplantae > Streptophyta > Magnoliopsida > Lamiales > Orobanchaceae > Orobanche > Orobanche coerulescens. Next base: position 21,920,270 of record CM065813.1, read on the forward strand.
TTAGTAGAGATATAAATCGTAAACCAAGACGCGTTTTAAAGTATCTAAACGCTCCTATGACCATATTTCCATAGTATTGTATCAAAAATAATGCCTTTGAAAAAGGTTTAAACCTTGCTTTTTCACTCAACAATAGGGAAATACCAAAATAGCAAATTAAAACGAGCACTGAGATCTGAGTGTAATGATCCAGAAAGTGCACGACCTATGGATAGAAAGATACGGAAGTCTAGTTTCCATAACAACTGACCGTTCGTCCATAGCCTTCTTAACGAAGAAGTTATTGCTATTTTAGTGAACAAAGGTCAAGCTGCGCGGAAATTATTTCCAGCGATTGTGCTAACTTTGATCCTAACCAACTTGGTCGAATTTCCCCAAACTCGATGTAAATGAGTTTTCGCTATGTCTCTAAACATAAGACTAATTGAGTTTCATGTCTTATTGTAGATGCCTCGTGGCGAAATTGAGTGCCTTGCTGATAGTGAAACAACCCACACTATTCTTCGGAATAGGCAATTATTCAAGGATATTGTGCCATACTTATCCTCAGTGACAACAATGATTGGTTCCTCCCAAGTAATTCAAGGGAGGGGACCTGCTCATTTCTTGCTACCTAACGGTACGCATATTAATGTCACAAATGCTCTCTATGCCCCAAGAGCAAACCGAACCTTGCTAAGTTTTAGGGACATCCGTGCCAACGGTTATCACCTTGATACACATTGTGAGAATGGGACAGAATTTTTGTGTGTTACTCTGGCAGAATGCGGAAGACGCCGCGTTCTCGAGAAACTCATGAGTCTAAGTAGTGGTTTATACCAGACTACAATAAGGGTTATTGAATCCTATCTTTGTGAGTCACGAATCGTGTGATTCGAAGCATACCAACTATGGCATGACCGACTCGGTCACCCCGGACGCGACATGATGATTCGCATTTTGAAAAACTCACATGGTCATCCGTTTTCAAGTCCAGAAAACGATTGGAAGCACCACTCGATATCGGCATTGATGTGAGTGAGCTTGATACCGTATCACCGGGACTAAAGATCGCACGCCCTAATAAGGTTGACGGTGCATCTCTCGTAAATCCCGAGGCTTCCGTGGCAATTTCTAATGCCCATAAATCGTTTTGTAAAGCCTGTTCACTAGCAAAGTTGATACCCTCTCCGTCCTTTGCTAAAGACTCAACACAAAATATTCGCTTCTTACAAAGAATTCAAGGGGACATATGTGGACCTATTCAACCAGTGCGGACCATTTAGATATTTTATGGTTGGTTGATGCATCGACGCGATGGTCACACGTCGCTCTGCTATCCACAAGAAACGCCGCATTTGCTAAACTCCTAGCACAAATCATCAAGTTACGGGCTAACCACCCGACTTCCCAATCTCGTCATTAAGATTGGACAATCGGAGAGTTTACGTCAAAGTCTTTGACGACTATTGCATGTCGATTGGGATTGATGTTGAACATCCCGTCCCCCACGTTCATTCGCAGAATGGCCTTGCCGAGGCTATGATTAAGCGGTTCTGACTTATCGCCCGAGCATTGGTATTGCGCACCAACTTGACGATTTACGCATGGGGTTATGCAATTTTGCATGCGGCTATACTTATTCGCTGACCCACCGCCAATCAACCGTTTAGTGCGTATCGGTTGGTAACTGGATATGAGCCTGATATTTCACACTTACGCATTTTTGGTTGTGCGGTATATGTGCCAATTACGCCTCCACAGCGTACTAAAATGGGTCCGCAAAGACGATTAGGTATATATGTTGGCTATGATTCGCCTAAAATTATCCGCTATTTGGAACCTTTGACAGGAGATCTGTTCACTGCAAGATTTGTAGATTGTCACTTTGATGAGACAAACTTCCCGTCGTTAGGGGGAGAGAGGAATCGAACGATTCCAGTTGAACGCCAGGAAATTGTCTGGTGTGCTCCCTCCTTGCCTCATCAAGATCCCCGCACAGCTCAATCCGAGCTAGAAGTGCAACGTATTCTCAGTCTTCAGAAAGTTGCGGATTCGATGCCCGACAGCTTTACTGATACTGCGAAAGTGACAAGATCTACCATTCCCGCTGCGAATGTTACTGCAAGGTTGGAAGTCCCAGTTATAGGGCAAGGTTCAGCCGCCCAAAGGAATGATGCCACCGGTGTCAACCTTAGTGGTGGGACGGCTGCTTCGGCTACTCTTATCCCTGCTCGAAAGAGGGGGAGGCCAGTGGGTAGAAAGGATACCGAACCTCGAAAGAGAAGAGGAACGGAGGCACAAAATCCTCTCATCATCGACACAGTGACTCCGTCACACGAGATTATCTCTGACTACGGATATGTCCTCGAATCAACAATGGAACAATCGACGGACGCGTCGGAAACTTTGTTGATGTCAGAAAATAAAGAAATCTCGATGCAATGTACGAGTGAATACGTACTATTGGACAGGTCGTCCACGCTAGTCGACGATGCTTTTGCCTACTCCGTCGCTCAAGAAATTATTGAAGACGACGATGCTGAGCCGCGCTCGGTTGCTGAGTGTCAACAACGAGCCGATTGGCCGAAATGGAAAGATGCAATGCAGGCTGAACTAGACTCAATGGCTAAACGTGAGGTATTTGGCCGTATCGAGCCAATACCCGTGGGCGTTAAACCAGTTGGACATAAATGGGTCTTTGTTAAACGCAATGATAAGGATGAGGTCATGCGTTACAAAGCGAGACTAGTTGCCCAAGGCTTCTCGCAGCGCTCTGGCATTGACTACGAGGAGACGTATTCTCCCGTTATGGACATCATCACTTTCCGCTACTTAGTCAGTTTGGTAGTGTCCGAAAAACTGAACATGCAGCTTATGAATGTGGTTACAGCGTATCTTTATGGGGATCTAGATACGGATATCTATATGAAAGTCCCCGAAGGGATTTCATGGCCCAAAACAAGTAGCTCTAAACCACGGAGCGCGTCTGTTGTGAAATTGCGTCGTTCACTATATGGCTTGAAACAATCCGGAAGGATGTGGTACAACCGCCTAAGTGAATACTTGGTTGGGAAGGGATACAAGAACAGTGACATCTGTCCATGCATATTCGTGAAAAGAACAGATGCAGGATTCGTGATTGTAGCCGTCTATGTAGATGACATGAATGTCATCGGTACCATAGATGAGGTCAATGAAACGGCCCGCTACCTTAAATCCGAATTCGAGATGAAAGATCTTGGGAGGACTCGATTCTGCTTGGGCTTAGAGCTAGAACATCGAGATGATGGTATACTCATTCATCAGTCTGCCTATGTCCATAAAATGCTCAGGCGATTTAGCATGGACAAGGCACATCCTCTTGCTACCCCCATGATTGGTCGAAGTCTGGAAATGAACAAGGATCCGTTTCGTCCTAAAGAGGAGGATGAAGAGGTCCTTGGAGCAGAAACACCGTACCTTAGCGCAATTGGTGCGTTGTTGTATCTGGCTCAATGTACTCGTCCAGACATCGCATTCTCTGTGAATCTGTTAGCGAGATTTAGCTCCGCTCCCACGATAAGGCATTGGAATGGAGTAAAACACATCTTTCGATACTTGAAAGGCTCCAGTGACCTTGGATTGTTCTTTCCCTACGCAAAAGAGAGTGATATTCCGAAAGGAATTGTTGAGGTGAAGACGATGCATACCGACCGTCGATCTTCCTCTGATATTGCAGCTAAGCATGGTAGCTTGACTACCAGAAGTGCTAATGCGAGCAAGCTTACCCCTTATGCAGAGAATCCTAACGACACGTTAGTTGGATTTGCTGATGCCGGTTATCTCTCTGACCTGCATAAAGGACGTTCCCAAACTGGTTATGTGTTCACCATTGGGAATACGGCGATATCTTGGCGATCTACCAAGAAGACCCTAGTTGCTACTTCCTCGAACCATGCAGAGATAATTGCATTGCACGAATCCGTAAGGGAGTGCATTTGGCTCCGACCATAGACCATATACGAGGAACGTGTGGATTAGATCCCACTACAGCAACTCCTACTTGCATCTTTGAGGACAATGCGGCATGCATTGAGCAGATGAAGTTAGGTTTCATTAAGGGTGACAATACCAAGCATATTGCGCCGAAGTTCTTTTATAATCAGCAGCAGAAATTGCTGAATATCGAAGTGAAACAAGTGAGTTCCGATGAGAATATCGCAGACTTGTTCACTAAGTCTCTGCCGAAATCTACATTTGAGAAACATGTGAGAAGCATCGGAATGTATCGATTATCCGAGCTCAACTAAAAATGGCTCGATGGAATGAGCTGTCATGTATACCTCAGGGGGAGTATACTTCACATGATTCTGACATTTGTAGTTGGTGCGTTGCGCTCTTTTTCCTCACCAAAGTCTTTGTTTTTCCCACGGGGTTTTATTTGACTTGGAAAGGTTTTTTACCGAGGCAACACATTGTGCACCATGTTAGTATTAGTGTTCGACACAGGGGGAGTGTTCCGGGAAATCCTTCCCGTATTGGTGCCTTACCTAATACTAGTTGTAGGGGGATGAGAGTTATGGTAGGTTCTAGACTCTTCCATAAGTAGTTGGATCCTGTTAGATGTCTTACCTTAACTAGGAATCCTATGTATGGAAAGACTCTCTTTGTAATGCCTATATAAAGGCCCCTCTATTCATTGTTATCAATACAATTGATTGCTGTCTTTACTTTTCTCCTCAAACATGGATAAAATTAGCAAATATTATCTCCCCTATATACTAATGCAGAATACGCTGAGCCTAAGTGGCAACTTCTCATGCTTCGGCTGCCACATGTCTTCTGCTGGTAGCTTCGTATGCTTATGTGTCAGCCTCTCATGCTTCAGCTGACACATAATCAATTACTGGTCTAATTATCATTGCATTAATTACATTATAATTATACCTCAAATAACTCCTACCTACCTTATTAATTTTTACGAATTAAGGAATGTAAATTACGAATAAATAGGAATTGATTATATTTACAGAAATATTTCACGTTTTCATTAATTAAAAAATATAAATTTCAAATAAAGAGAAATTTAATATAATAGTGTGCACTATATATTAAAAACTTAAACCTAAAATCTCGCAGAAATTTTATATATTTCCACTAATTAATCTCCCCTATATACTAATGCAGAATACGTTGATCCTAAATGGCAGCTTCTGATGCTTCGGCTGTCACATATTTTCTGTTGGTGCTTCGTGTGCTTATGTGTCAGTCTCTCATGCTTCAGCTGACACAATCAATTACTGGCCTAATCATCATTGCATTAATTATATTGTAATTATACCTGAAATAACTCTTACCTACCTTATTTATTTTTATAAATTAAGTAATATGAATTACGAACAAAATAGGAATTGATTATATTTATAACAATATTTCATGTTCTCATTACTTAAAATATATAAATCCAAACAAAAGAGAAATTTAATATAGTAGTGCGTACTATAAATTAAAAACTTTAACCTAAAATCTTGCGGAAATATAATACATTTTCACTAATTAATTAGTTTTATTAGTTACTTAGGTATATCAACAAAAGAAATATCAAGTGAAATGAAAGATACTTGGGAGTATTGCAAAAGAAGTGGTAAATATATGTAACTAAAAAGTACTCGAAGTCCTAATCAATTAAATAAATCGAAATAATCTTATTAAAAATATTATTGAAAGTGTAGAAACAATTATTTTAATTATTATTTATAAATAAATCAAAAAAACTATGGAATAAATCAATTAGTCTATCTTAGTTTTAAATCTTATTTAATTAATATAAAATAACATAATAAATGAAAAACTCATATTTACTAAATTATATAATTACTGATTTTATGAATTTTAAAAGAGATATTTCTAAATACATAATAAATTTAATAATAATATATTAATCCATAGATTCATCGTTGTGCAAAGATAATTTTAGAAAATAAAAATTGGTCGAAGTCCTAATCAATTAAATAAATTGAAATAATCTTAATCAAAAATATTATGAAAGTGTAGAAACAATAATTTTAATTGTTATTTGTAAATAAATCAAAAAACTATGAAATAAATCAAGTAGTCTATCTTAGTTTTAAATCTTATTTAATTATATAAAATAACAAAATAAATAAAAAACTCATATGTACTAAATTATATAATTACCGACTTTATGAATTTCAAAGAGATCTTTCTAAATGTATAAGCACTAAATTTAATAATAATATACCAATCCATGGATTTGGCTTTGTACAAAGAGAAATGTAGAAAATAAAATTGATCGTTTTAAGTGATTTTTTATTTTTATTTTGTTTTAAACGATTTGTTAATTTATTTAATTTTGACATCAACTATTGAAAGTTTTGGATTTGCTTTTGTTTTAAATTATATCCAAATAATTTATGTAATTTTTTTGAATATAAGGATTAAATTATCTTTTTTTTGGCCATTTAACATAAACCGTTAAATACTTAACGATTTGGATCATTTTGGCAAAAAAGGAGGTGGAACCAAATCTATTTAGAAATTTCTCATTGTAATATCCGCAATTTCGGATTTCGGTAATTTTCTTTTTTTTTTGGCAAGAGTCCATTTTGACGACTCGCTTGGGATCGTTTCATCATTATGAGAATGATTAATTCTGCATTTTTTGTTATCCGAGTTCGTTTCAGTGTTGTTTTGTTGAGTTCCGTGCTTCTTAACGACTTTTCTGCACTCGAGTTCGATTCTTGTGAATCTCGTTCGAAACTACTGTTTCGAGTTTCCCGTAAGTCCCTTTAACTTTGTTATACGTGTTGTGAACTTCGGTTTGGTTATTCGATCACGTATCGTGATTTTCGGGCGTTTTGGGCTATTTTGTAATTTACCCAAAGTTATGGGTATCCGTATCTGTATTTGCTGTCTCGACTCTTTTCTTGGTCGCGTATGATTAATTATTGCATTATGTTTTCATTTTCGGGTCGTTGATGCTGTCCGCGAGCATTTCGTCGTGTTCGTTCCATACGTTTTCGGAAATCGAGTCGTCGGGTCATGGCGGCTGAGCAGCTGGCCGGACAGGTGCGGCACTGTCGGAAGTGCTGGGCATTGGCCGAGCAGGCACGACAGGAACCGGCGTAGCGCACGCTATGGCCGGAAGGCTGCGCGTGCTAGCTCGGCAGGTGTAGCGCACGCTGTCGACCGGCCCAGCGTACGCTATCGGAGTGCAGGCGAGAGGGTTACGAGGTTACGGACTCGGGTAGAATCGGCAGTAGCGCACGCCTGCGCCGGTCGTGCGCACGCTAACCGGCAGTGTAGCGCCTGTTGTCGGCCGACTAACGACGTTACACAGGCGAGGCTGTTTAGTCCAGAGGTTCTTGGGCCAGTCGGCTAGCCGCGCTAAGCGTCAGCCGCCTGCCTTAGCGGGGTCGGTCGGTAGGTTTGGTCGGCAGTGCCGGGTCGTGCGGGCCCTGGCCGAGGGTTCTGGGCCGATACTGGCCGATAGCGCACGCTAGTTCCGGCCCACTATATATATGACAGATCAGCCTCATTTTCACTCGTTTTTCTTTTCCTTTCTTTTCTGTCCGCGGCTGGAGGTTCGGAGGAGGCGAAGCCATGTTGTTAGACAACGAATCCACGAAGTTCTTGAGTTCATATCTGTAATACCCGAGATTTCTGATATGTATTTGGAACTTGTGATATTGTAATCGTTGTACTTGATCTGAGTATTATTCTCCGTATTTCATAATCCGATGTTGTCAAGCGTATGATTTCATGTATGTGATTTAAAAATTGTAATTCTGCGCATGTAGCGCACGCTATCGGCTATGTGTAGCGTACGCTAACATGGACTCAATAGCGCACGCTACAAAGGAACATTAGCGCACGCTATGCGTGGTCAATTTGATTGAGACATGCGGTAGGTGAGATCTGGCCGGGGACCCTTGTCGGATCGTGTCGGGATGAATCTGGACGGCTTTCGGGAAAAATCCGAGTCAACGCCTTAGCTCACACTACAGGCATGTGCATAGCGCGCGCTAAGTGTTGAGTACAGTTAAGTCAGTGAGCCGTTAGCGCACGCTACGAGCAGGGACTAGCGCGCGCTAATAGCCATTTCTTATAAATAGGACAGCATCCTATTCGTGATTTCAGTTCCTTCTTCTCCCATACCCGAATTCTTACACTTAGAGCATAACTTCCTTCATTCTAAACACTTCATATCAACATCCTAGTTCGTGATTGAAGATCGTATATCATTGGAGATTGGTGTTCAAGCCTTCGGCGTTGGATTGCTTCGATTTCCTCCGTGTTCTTCACTACTTTGAGGTAGGTGATTCTTCACCAATACTAGTAGTGTTCTAAAGGACGTTTGATCATGCTTATCTTGTCAGTTAGATTCTTAAGTAGTCGAACATCATGTGTAGAGGGATATTTTCGATGTTTCGATACTTATTCACCGTATAAACCATTGAACCTCTTAGTGTTTGAACTCCTAGCATATTCTGAAGCTTCAAACCTATTTGTGATCAGTAGACGGATTTACCTAGTTGTTACGTTTTACACATTGGAATCATGCGTTTTGGAACGTAGGACGAACGGAACTTAGAGTATTTTCTTGAAGATCGAAGATGAATTATGATGTTGAGATGATTATACGTATATTTGTATCTCATAATCATAGAACTTCCACAAACCTTATTAGCATGATATGCTTGAGGATGAGTTGTTTTATCACTAGAGAATTCATGAGTTCATCACCATTCAACCCAATTTTCTATCAGTAGTAATCTGCCATGCACGATTAGCGCACGCTAACATACGTTAGTTAACGTGCGCTATCAGGGTTAAGTTAACGCACGATTACGTACGTAACGTACGTTATTGAGATCAGCCGAGTCAAACTGTCAGTCCGTGGCTAGCGTATGCTAGGCTTATACGATAGCGTACGCTAACAGACAGGCTTAGCGCACGTTACGTAGAGTACGTAGCGCACGCTAAGCAGTCCAGGCAGATTGTTTATTTTGAGCTTTTTGGTCGTAGACCGAATTGCTAGGCCATCGTTCGACTTGAGATGATTTGTATATCATTCCTTTTGTTAAGGTTCGAGCTTGTTACGTTGATCGAAGGAGGCGGCCTTCGAGTGTGTTGAGATCATTGAAGTATTCCATTCTTGCCATTTTCGAGGCAAGTATCATATGTCGAGTTCGATTTATATTGAAACTTTGATCATGCTTGTGGTTTTGTTCATGTTGTTGAATATGAGATGTATTTCTGAAATTTCTCGTGGTATTCATTGTTATTTGTTCGTATTGATGAACATATTCAAATGCATATATGTATGCATAGTTGATTGATTTATGGTATAAATGATCCGAGTGGATCATGAGGATCTATGCTGAGGGCGCTGGATCGAATGTCCACCATGCGTTGGTCCGACGGGATCATCATGGGGATCTATGCTGAGGGCGCTGGATCGCTGGACGGGTTTTCCACCATGCGTTGGTCCGACGGGATCATCATGGGGATCTATACCAAGGGCGCTGGATTGCTGGATTACCCTGTACTGTGTTGATGGAATCGTGAGGATTCGCATCGTTGGATTCCGTTGGCGGAAGTCCGTTTTGCATGTTTTATGATGCATTGATGATTTATGTATTATGATACTTGTACTAGCATTGTTTTGCTAACCCCTTCGGGGGTGGACATTGTTTTGATGTTCAGGTAGCCGAGGAGCGGGGAAGCAACCACAGTACCGACAGGACGATGAAATGGCTCAGTGATGTGGTTGATGTTTATTGTTATTGTGATTTGTCTTCTTGGTCTATTTAGTACTCGAGTACGTCTGTTTTTAATAACGTCTTTTCGATATGGTTGTATAAGTTAACTCATTTGATCGGTTGAATCAAATCTGTATTTGAATTTCAGTTGTACGATTGGATTATATTTACACTCCTTTTAAAATTAGCCTTGTAAATCCTTACCTAAAGGGTTTACGGTAATTATTCGAATATCTCGGGTGTTACGAATATGGTATCGGGCCTAAGATTCATGGATATCTTGGCAATCGGGTTAGTTGGGTCGGTTTACGTTATTTGATTATTGGTCGTTCGTAACATCAACTTTGAGCCAAAGATCGTCGTGTGGACCGTGGTTGTAAGTTCCTAAATCTCAAATACTACCGTTTTATTTTATTCATGTTTTGTGAACATTGATGGATGTACTTTTAGAAAGTTTGCCCTGGATATTGAGTATTTATGTTTACAGTATGTTGAGAGGAGGTCGTGGACGCGGACGTGGAAATGCGAGACAAGAAGAGTCGGTATCTACCCCAGAGATAATCGCTAGTCGAACGGATTCCCATTCCGGGACGGCGAGGATCGGCAAATAATAATGCGAGATCCTAACGTGCGGGAGTGCTTCACAGTGGTTGCCAGATAAACCGGTTGCTCAAGTTGTGGATCGCATGCAGACGGCGATGGGACAGCAGCATAACGTGGATAATCGAGGAGATAAATGGCTTACCGAAGTGATCAAATTGCACCCTCCGAAATTTGACGGTTCTGCTGAGACGCTTTCTTGGGATCACTGGCTGAAGGAATTAGAAAAGATTTTTGCAGGGATTAACTGTCCCAACGATAGGAAGGTTCCGGTCGCCCAGTATCTTCTGACAGGGGAGGCTTTCGACTGGTGGGAGGCCATTCGACCGGAGGAGCACAATGTTGACTGGACGGAATTCAAATTGATGATGGAAGCACAGTATTGTCCTCGCCCAGTTAGAGAAGCCCGAGTTCGGGAGTTTTTCTCACCAAAAAATTCAGAAGCATCTGTGACGGACGTGATTAAGACCTTTAATCACCAGCTGACTTATGTGCGCCACTTGGTCAGGACCGAGGCGGAAAGGATTTTCCATTTTGACATGCGAATGAAGCCGGAAATTCATCAATATATGTCCGGATTTGAATGTACCACCTTGCGACGATGTCGGGACAAGGCGTTGGCACATGATATGAAGGAGGCGTGAGAGAAATCGACGGAAGCAAAGAAACAAGGTGTCGCAACTTCACGGAGAATAAGAGTAGCGGGCCTCGCAGGAGTCCTCTTTTCATTCATCCAGAGACATCCGCATCCTTCTCGAGGTGGAAAGAAGTTCGGGCGGCACCAAGCTGTTTGACGCAGGAAGAAGTGTTATAACCGTGGCAAAGCGGGACATGTTCGACGTGATTGTTTCGCGCTTTCGTGACTTTGCTTCGAGTGTGGACGGGAAGGACATCGCGCAACATTTTGTGGGAATGCGACCCGATCTTTCGGTACTCGCACTCTGTCTGGGTTCGAAGGACACTAGTGTAAACCAGACGCAGTGAGCGGTTTCCCTTGCAGAATGTTGGGAAAAGAGAGGCATCCAAATACTGGTCCGTTCCTCCGCGTATCTACGAGATGAAGAAGGATGATCAGAACACAGCTGTTGCATCAGGTACGATTCAGATCCTTTTGCAACCAGTTAGCGTCTTGTTCGATTCGGGAGCTACGCATTCTTTTATATCTTTGAACTGTGTTAATCGTTTGAAAATATCGTGCTTGTTAGATTGTGAACCTTATGTTGTGGGATTACCGAGCGGAGAGAAAATTGTGGGAACCCTAGAAGCTAGGGATTTTCCAGTAACTATAGGAGGGAGAGATTGGCTATCGAACCTTATTGTGGTTGACATCTACGGTGACGATTTAATTCTCGGAGACGATTGGCTCAACCGTTATGGAGCTATTCTGAATTACCGAGAGAGAGTCATTTCTATCATTGCTGATGACGGATCTGAACACTTATTCCGAGGATGGAGACCAGGAAGCTCGGGAAAATTGATCAAAGCAATGAAAGCCGTGAAATTACTGAAGCAGGGATGTCATGGACTTTGGTGCTATGCCATGAGAAAATAGGAAGGAGTAGAGCTCTCGTCTATTTCAGTTGTGAATGAGTTCTCAGATGTATTTCCTGACGAACTACCTGGGTTACCTCCGCAGAGAGAAGTGGAATTCACTATCGAATTAGAGCACAGGCGGCTCCTATTTCCAGAGCACCATACCGCATGGCGCCAACCGAGATGTATGAACTCAAGAAGCAACTGGAGGAATTGTTACAGAAGGGCTATATCCAACCTAGCGTTTCTCCTTGGGGAGCGCCCGTTCTCTTTGTCCGGAAGAAAGACGGATCCCTCCGACTGTGTATTGATTACATGGAGCTCAACAAGATGACGATCAAGAATAAGTACCCTATACCTCGGATCGACGACTTGTTTGATCAACTGCAAGGGGCAAGGGTATTCTCGAAGATTGACTTGCGATCAGGATACCACCAGTTGAGAATTAAGGAATCGGATATACCAAAATCTGCTTTCAGATCCCGGTACGGGCATTATGAATTTGTAGTAATGCCATTTGGACTTACCAATACTCCTGAGGTATTCATGCAATTGATGAATCGGGTATTCTTGGAATACTTGGATAAATTTGTGGTCGTCTTCATTGATGACATCTTGATATATTTGAAGGACGCTAAGGAGCATGCCGAACATTTGCGTGTGGTTTTGAGCACTTCGAGGAAGGAACAGCTGTATGCAAAGCTTTATAAATGCGAGTTCTGGATTAGGGAAGTAACCTTCCTTGGGCATGTGATATCAGTCGACGGGGTTCAGGTGGACCCGAAGAAAGTCGAAGCAATCTTGGAATGGGAAGTTCCTAGTAATGTGAAAGAAGTCCGGAGTTTCCTAGGACTTGCGGGATATTATCGCCGCTTTGTAGAGGGATTTTCCAAGATCTCTCGTCCGCTCACTCATTTATTCTGAAAACTCAAAAGTTTAAGTGGGATGAGAAATGCCAGTGGTTTTGATGAGCTTAAGAAGAGACACGACATCACCTATTTTAGCATTGCGGATGGAATTGATGGATTCATGGTATACACGACGCTTGAATCGAGTGCGGGTTGTGTATTGATGCAAAAGGATAAGGTGATTGCTTATGCTTCTCGGCAATTGAAACCGTATGAGGTTAATTACCCGACTCACGATCCGGAGCTAGCGGTGTGGTCTTTGCCTTGAAAATTTGGCGACATTATTTGTACGGCACTCATTGTCGATCTTCTGAGACCATAAGAGCCTCAAGTACATTTTCAATGAAAGAATTAAACATGAGGCAGAGAAGGTGGCTGGAATTGATCAAGGATTACGACTTGGAGATTCTCTATCATCCGGGGAAAGCAAACGTAGTAGCCGATGCTTTGAGCCGTAAACCTGTTTCTCTTTGAGTGTTGGAAGCACTTACATCCCAAACCAGCATTCAGCGGGAACTGATCCGTGAAGGGGTTGAAGTATAGGCACCAGGAATCCAAGGGCAACTTTATGTGATGGAACTGACTTCATCACTAGTCGAGGAGATCAAGTCTAAGCAGTCGGACGATTCTCTGACCCTTCGATTATGTGACGAAGTAAAGAAAGGAAAAGCCCCAGGATTCATGTTACAAGACGATGGAGTTCTGAGATTTCAGAATCGACTTTGCGTTCCCGATGATGGTGATTTGAGACGGACTATTCTGAAGGAAGCTCACAGCGCGCCATATTCCATTCACCCGGCGTGATAAGATGTATAAGGATTTAAAACAAAATTTACGGTGGGGAATATAAAGAAGGACGTGGCAGTACGTTTGAAGTGCTTGACGTGTCGTGAGTTAAGATTGAACATCGACACTCCGGAATGTTAAAGCCGCTTCCGATCCCTGAATGGAAGTGGGAGGACATCTCGATGGATTTCATCACCAGTATGCCAAGGACTAGAACGGGAATGAACATGATTTGGGTAGTAGTTGATCGACTATCCAAGTCGGCTCATTTCCTAGGGATTAAAGATACATGGGGGCCCGAGAGATTGGCGCGAGTATTTATTGCGGAGATAGTCAGATTGCATAGGACGCCGAAGACCATTATTTCGGATCGAGATGGTCGTTTCGTGTCGCACTTCTGGAAAGCAGTTCACAGGGCTTTGGGAACTGAGCTCAACTTTAGCACGGCTTATCATCCCCAAACGGACGGTCAGTCCGAAAGGACTATACAAACAGTAGAGGACATGCTTAGAGCTTGTGCATTAGATTGGTCAACTGATTGGGAAGTTCACTTGCCCTTGATCGAGTTCACCTATAATAATAGTTGGCATGCTTCTATTAAGATGGCACCATTTGAAGCTTTGTACGGGAGAAGATGCCGATCACCCCTGTGTTGGGATGATTCTTCGGATTTGATCGGGACGGAACCGGAATTGATTATTCAGACTCAAGAGAAGGTAGCTTTGATTCGAGAAAGATTGTTGACTGCCCAGAGTCGACAGAAGTCTTATGCATATATATGTCGTCGCCCTCTAGAGTTCGACGCTGGGGACCATGTACTATTGAAGGTGTCTCCTACACGAGGGATTTTCCGTTTTGGGAGGAGAGGCAAGCTTAGTCCCAGATATATCGGACCATTCGAGATCCTCGAGAGAGTTGGAGATTTAGCATACAGGTTGGCCTTACCGCCATCGCTGAGTCAAGTTCACAATGTGTTTCACGTATCCCAATTACGGAAGTATGTACCGGACCCCAGTCACGTCATTGATTTCGACGAGATCGAGATAGCTAATGATGGCACCTTTGAATAGAGACCAATCAAGATACTTGAGAGCCGGATCAAACAATTGAGGAATAAACCAATACACTTGGTTAAAGTACAATGGTCACGACATGGAGTCGAAGAGGCCACTTGGGAAACGCAGGACAGTATGAAGGCTAGATATCCAGAGTTGTTTTCATCTTAAGTTTCGGGACGAAACTTCTTTTTAGGGAGGAAGGATGTAATACCCGAGATTTCTGATATGTATTTGGAACTTGTGATATTGTAATCGTTGTACTTGATCTGAGTATTATTCTCCGTATTTCATAATTCGATATTGTCAAGCGTATGATTTCATGTATGTGATTTAAAAATTGTAATTCTGCGCATGTAGCGCACGCTATCGGCTATGTGTAGCGTACGCTAACATGAACTCAATAGCGCACGCTACAAAGGAACATTAGCGCACGCTATGCGTGGTCAATTTGATTGAGACATGCGGTAGGTGAGATCTGGCCGGGGACCCTTGTCGGATCGTGTCGGGATGAATCTGGACGGCTTTCGGGAAAAAGCCGAGTCAACGCCTTAGCGCACGCTACAGGCATGTGCATAGCGCCCGCTAAGTGTTGAGTACAGTTAAGTCAGTGAGCCGTTAGCACACGCTACGAGCAGGGACTAGCGCGCGCTAATAGCCATTTCTTATAAATAGGACAGCATCATATTCGTGATTTCAGTTCCTTCTTCTCCCATACCCGAATTCTTACACTTAGAGCATAACTTCCTTCATCCTAAACACTTCATATCAACATCCTAGTTCGTGATTGAAGATCGTATATCATTGGAGATTGGTGTTCAAGCCTTCGGCGTTGGATTGCTTCGATTTCCTCCGTGTTCTTCACTACTTTGAGGTAGGTGATTCTTCACCAATACTAGTAGTGTTCTAAAGGACGTTTGATCATGCTTATCTTGTCAGTTAGATTCTTAAGTAGTCGAACATCATGTGTAGAAGGATATTTTCGATGTTTCGATACTTATTCACCGTATAAACCATTGAACCTCTTAGTGCTTGAACTCCTAGCATATTCTGAGCTTCAAACCTATTTGTGATCAGTAGACGGATTTACCTAGTTGTTACGTTTTACACATTGGAATCATGCGTTTTGGAACGTAGGACGAACGGAACTTAGAGTATTTTCTTGAAGATCGAAGATGAATTATGATGTTGAGATGATTATCCGTATATTTGTATCTCATAATCATAGATCTTCCACAAACCTTATTAGCATGATATGCTTGAGGATGACTTGTTTTATCACTAGAGAATTCATGAGTTCATCACCATTCAACCCAGTTTTCTATCAGTAGTAATCTGCCATGCACGATTAGCGCACGCTAACATACGTTAGTTAACGTGCGCTATCGGGGTTAAGTTAACACACGATTACGTACGTAACGTACGTTATTGAGATCGGTAAGTCAAATCTGTCGATCGTGGCTAGCGTACGCTAGGCTTATACGATAGCATACGCTAACAGGCAGGCTTAGCGCACGTTACGTAGAGTACGTAGCGCACGCTAAGCAGTCCAGGCAGATTGTTTATTTTGAGCTTTTTGGCCGTAGACCGAATTGCTAGGCCATCGTTCGACTTGAGATGATTTGTATATCATTCCTTTTGTTAAGGTTCGAGCTTGTTACGTTGATCGAAGGCGGCCTTGAGTGTGTTGAGATCATTGAAGTATTCCATTCTTGCCATTTTCGAGGCAAGTATCATATGTCGAGTTCGATTTATATTGAAACTTTGATCATGCTTGTGGTTTTGTTCATGTTGTTGAATATGAGATGTATTTCTGAAATTTCTCGTGGTATTCATTGTTATTTGTTCGTATTGATGAACATATTGAAATGCATATATGTATGCATAGTTGATTGATTTATGGTATAAATGATCAGGGGATCATGACGATCTATCTTTGAGGGCGCTGGATCGAATGTCCACCATGCGTTGGTCCGACGGGATCATCATGGGGATCTATGCTTGAGAGCTGGATCGGACGGGTTTTCCACCATGCGTTGGTCCGACGGGATCATCATGGGGATCTATTCAAGGGCGCTTGGATTCTTTGGATTACCTGTACTGTGTTGATGGAATCGTGAGGATTTGCATCGTTGGATTCCGGTGGCGGAAGTCCGTTTTGCATGTTTTATGATGCATTGATGATTTATGTATTACGATACTTGTACTAGCATTGTTTTGCTAACCCCTTCGGGAGTGGACATTGTTTTGATGTTCAGGTAGCCGAGGAGCGGGGAAGCAACCACGATCTGCAAACGGAGACGATGAAATGGCTCAGTGATGTGGTTGATGTTTATTGTTATTGTGATTTGTCTTCTTGGTCTATTTAGTACTCGAGTACGTCTGTTTTTAATAACGTCTTTTCAATATGGTTGTATAAGTTAATTCATTTGATCGGTTGAATCAAATATGTATTTGAATTTCAGTTGTACGATTGGATTATATTTACACTCCTTTTAAAATTAGCCTTGTAAATCCTTACCTAAAGGGTTTACGGCGCTGTAATTATTCCGAATATCTCGGGGTGTTACATTATCATTGATTGATCATCCTATATTATCCTTTGATCCAGCGAATCAAGGTAATCTCTTCTTAGAACCTTAGTTTCTTGAATTTTGGGGTTTTGGGGTTTTTGTCCGATTCGTTCCGAATTGTTGATTAATCCATGATGGGTATGATTAATCTTGGCAGTATTCTTGTGCTTAACATCATTTAATCCATTGTTCTTCGTCGAATCAAAGTATATTTCTTGATTTCCTTCGAATCGACTTTTTGGGGGATTTATTCTTGATCTCATTTTCCATCCGTTTTTGATGGATCGATTGTTGTTAAATGATGTTGTTAAACATATCCTATGGATTGTATATCCATATTTCGGTTTGGAATTCCGTTTTCGTGTTTTGACGGGACAAATCGTGCTCTTGGCCGTTTTGGGGGAAACCCTTGAACTTTCGTCGTTTGTTCCTTGAATTCAGCGGCTTTGGGTCGTACTTTGGAATTCATTTTCGTTGTTATTGTTGTCGTTCGTAGTTTATTGTTGCGGGTTGTCGTTCGGTTGAGTCGGCGAGTTCGTAGTCGGTTCGTGCCAACCTACTTCGGTCGATTTACGATGGTTGGTTTACCCTCGTGACTGTGATTCGTGTGAGTTGATTTTGATTTGATTATTTTGTACGTTGAAGGTTTAATGTTGTGTAATCGTGTATTCCGTGTTAATTGTGTTTTTGTGTTTTGAAGAGTTTGGTAATGGTGTTGGATAAGTGTCCATCCCTAGTAAGCATTCTTGATGAGCTTACATTCTTAGCATATTAGTATTGCATGAGTAACGTGTGTGTGTGTATGCTCACTACGGGTTAGATCCGACAGGTCTCGGTAGGGGTCCACAGAGACGTGGATCAACGAGCTTGCTTTTAACCACTACGGGTTAGATCCGATGGGGTCTTGGTAGGGGTCCACAGAGACGTGGATCAACGGTTAATTGTGGTGCATTTTTACAAATGTGATTTAATTATGGCATTTCCAGAAATGAGTGCTTTTGAACGGTTTTCATGATTGCATGCATCGACTAAGTGTGTAAGAGGTAAGTTGTTCGTTTAGCTTACTTGGCTAGGATGGCACTAGAGTATTCGTCGTCTGTGTTTAAACCTTGAGTTGTGGATTTCGATGTTGGGAAAACGAACCTTGATATTATTCTCGTGTATTGTGATTGATGATATTTGGGATGAGATCCCAACAGTTTGCAGAGGTCGTTTTATGGAAAGTGATTTTGGGCCGAGACCCGTTCATTTTGAAATGGTTATTTTTCAACTAAGGACTTGAGGTCTAGCAAAGTTTCTATTTTTAAAATCCCCGAGATGAGGAATTTATTTTCAAACACTTCTTGATGGTTTCTAATTAATAAAACTTCTCGGGAAGTCTTTTGAAATTATTTGTCGTACCCGATTCGTGATTTCTATTTGTTTGTTACATTTCGTATGATTTCATACTTGTACTAGCAAAACAGTGGATTTTTGCTAACCCCCGAGTATTCGGGGGGTGGATGTCTGTATTGCATTCAGGTTTTGGAGCACAGCACAGGGTCGGCATGAATGATGATGAAATATGAACGATACTAATCACACGAGGACCCGTTGATGTCGTATTGGTTTAATTGTATTTTATTTTCCGCTGCAGTATCCTTTCCCCGTTGTACGGGAGTGTGTTGTACTCGACCCCTGCGTGGGCATGTGTTGTGATTGAGTTGTATGTATTTATTGAAAGACCAAATCGGTCTACTGAGTCTTGTTAGCCTCAAAGACATTGTTGAGTTGTTTCATTTTGTTACCATCCTGGTAGATCCTTGAGGAAAGGTTCTACGGCGTGTAATATCCCTGAGCGGATTAGGGGTGTTACATAAATGGTATCAGAGCTTAGGTTGTGGAAACCTAGGCTGTCGGGTCAAGTGGTGTCTGTTGAGTTTTGTCTCGTCGAATTTTGTCTGATTGAGTCGTGTCGCGACGCGTCGTCTGAGTTTGTTGGTCGTGATTAGTATCGTGGAGTGATCATCATCTTCATGCGACCTGTGGATGTAAGTCTCCCTTCTTTGTGTTTGTGCCTCATCTGATACGAGTTACAGTTATGATTATGAGTTAATTGACGGAATCCTCTTATGGATTTTGATTTCGTGATATGTGGTTGTTTGACTCTCATATTTCGTTCATATGAGGAGTAGTGTCGCTGGATTGTGCATGTTGGACTGTATTTTTTTTATCCGCTGCGTGAGTTCTTTTGTAATGACTTTTGGTATTTTACCGACTGAGTTTTATTTCGAAAACTGATTCCCTTAACTGAGTTTTTGGCATTATGGCCTTGATTGTTTTGGCGAAATTCTTATGACGGTATTTAGTATTTTGTAAATAGCTTTTGTGAGTTTTTGAAATATTACCGTCATCGGTCTTTTTGGCGTTTTTGTAAATGGTTTTTATCCTGATGGGTTCCGGCGCGGGACCCACGGCGCTATAATGTTCCGTGTAACTACCTGAAATTTTTGGGCATTCTAGCCCATTGAATTATTTTTTGAAAATCTTGAGTATCTTAGAAAATTAAATGTCGAGACGTACTTTTAAAACGAATTATTTTCTCGCGGTACCTTCAAGGTGCCTACTAGCGCCACTGTGTGTTTCAAATTTATTCCACTCCGAGGACCAAAAATATTTTGAGATATTTTTAATGATTTAGAAATACAATTGTTTAGACCGAGGGTCGAATATTTCTAAAAAAGTTTAATTTAAAGAAAAATGTCCTCATTTTTGTTCAAACGCAAGATGGTTTTCAAAGTCTCGATAAGGGTGTTTGTACTACTTTTTGTATAGTGATACTCAAGATCTACCGGTGTTCCCAAATTGTTTTCAAAAGGTGGTTTTCGTTTTTAAAACCCATCATTTCCCGCTTGTGGTCGGAGAAGGTGTGTATGATCGTGTACGTACGTGCTTGTTTCGTGATGTTTAGTAATTATACGCTGGGTATCGTTCGGGCCGTTGTAATCGTCGAACGATGTCGTGGTTGTTGTGATTTTAGTATGTGTTGATATGTTATGCCAAGTTGGCATCTCCGGTTTGTTGTTTTGCGACGTTATATTTCATTATACCTAGCAGTTGTATATTCGGTATGCCGAGCCGAGGTGTTTCGACTGTGGTGTGCCGGGGGCATGCACGTACCAATTGTCCTTCTCGCCAGTAACGCATTTTATGTGTGGACCCGAGAGACACGGGATCTAGTTTTACGAGTTGGGTTCCAAGTCTTTCGGGACATGAACTTTAGCACAGATATCATGATCGGCTCTAAGAGGCCCATGAGGAATGTTTCCATCGACTGCTTTTGTGTTGTTGCCTTGTTCCATTATTGGGAGTTGCGGGGACGACCTTCTTTTATAAGAGGTCGAATGTAAGACCCGTATTGTTTTGAACTTCTGTATTTTCGACTCTGTCGACTCGTTTATGTTCGTTGATATTTTCTGAGCTTGTCCTGCCCCTTGCTTTTGTTGATCGAATGAGTGTGGTATTGTTTCGGGATGACTCATTTGTCGTTGTGACTTTTCAATTGCTATTCCCTTTCCTGTGGATCTTATGTGAATCACATCTTGTTGTTTTCACCGGATCATATATTGTCTCGAGCCGAGACGTGAACCTGGGAGTTGTTGTTTGGATTTTATTGTTCTTTGTGATTCGAACATGATAGTTCGATTTTTGTTGTCTCGATCGTTTGATTGTTCGGTTTTTGTTGATCTCGTTTCGTGATTGTTGAACATTCAGGCTCCTTCGTGATTCCCTTAAGTTCGGGAAATTAGTCTCGTTTTCGATCTTCCAACCCTTGGGCGGTGGAATTCCGTATTTGTTCAGCGATTGGCTCGCGTTTTGATTGATGTACCGTTGGGTTGGTCAATCATATTGATTTTCGTTCGTTGTGTTTTGTGATTGTTCGAATAATTGACTTGACTATATTATCCATTTGATGACGCTTGTCGTTTGTTGGTTTTATAATATCCCTAACGGCGACGTTGTGTTGGCCGTCGTGGAGCATGTTTTCACGCCATATATTCCTTTGTGTTCCTTGTAACATTTCGCCGTTGGGCGTAAGTTACGCGTTTCTTGTGTATCTCGTTGAGTCTTCCTAGAGGGATATCGCTTCTCCCTACTTGTTTTAAGTTTCGGGACGAAACTTCTTTTAAGGAGGGTAGAATGTAATATCCGCAATTTCGGATTTCAGTAATTTTCTTTTTTTTTTTGGCAAGAGTCCGTTTTGACGACTCGCTTGGGATCGTTTCATCATTCTGAGAATGATTAATTCTGCACTTTTTGTCATCCGAGTTCGTTTCGATGTTGTTTTGTTGAGTTCCGTGCTTCTTAACGACTTTTCCGCACTCGAGTTCGATTCTTGTGAATCTCGTTCAAAACTACTGTTTCTAGTTTCCCGTAAGTCCGTTTAACTTTGTTATACGTGTTGTGAACTTCGGTATGGTTATTCGATCACGTATCGTGATTTTCGGGCGTTTTGGGCCATTTTGTAATTTACCCAAAGTTATGGGTATCCGTATCTGTATTTGCTGTCTCGACTCTTTTCTTGGTCGCGTATGATTAATTATTGCATTATGTTTTCATTTCAGGTCGTTGATGCTGTCCGTGAGCATTTCATCGTGTTCGTTCCGTACGTTTTCGGAAATCGAGTCGTCGGGTCATGGCAGCTGAGCAGCTGGCCGGACAGGTGCGGCACTGTCGGAAGTGCTGGGCATTGGCTGAGTAGGCACGGCAGGAACCGGCGTAGCGCACGCTACGGCCGGAAGGCTGCGCGCGCTAGCTCGGCAGGTGTAGCGCACGCTGTCGACCGACTAGCGACGCCTCAGTGCAGGCAGAGGGGTTCTGAGGTTTTGGACTCGGGTAGGATCGGCAGGTAGCGCACGCTACTGTCGGTCGTGGCGCACGCTAACCGGCAGGTGTAGCGCACGCTGTCGGCCGACTAGCGTACGTTACCTGGGCGAGCTGTTTAGTCCAGAGGTTACTGGACAGGTCGGCTAGCGCGCGCTAGCGTCCGCGCAGCGCACGCTAGTGGGGTCGGTCGGCAGGTTTGGTCGGCAGTGCCGGGTCGTGCGGGCCCTGGCCGAGGGTTCTGGGCCGATACTGGCCGATAGCGGAGTGCTAGTACGGGAAGGCTAGCGCACGCTAGTTCCGGCCCACTATATATATGACAGAGCAACCTCATTTTCACTCGTTTTTCTTTTCCTTTCTTTTCTGTCCGCGGCTGGAGGTTCGGAGGAGGCGAAGCCATGTTGTTAGACAACTAATCCACGAAGTTCTTGAGTTCATATTATTGATTGATCATCCTATATCATTCTTTGATCCAGCGAATCAAGGTAATCTCTTCTTAGAACCCTAGTTTCTTGAATTTTGGGGTTTTTGGGTTTTTGTCCGATTCGTTCCGAATTGTTGATTATTCCATGATGGGTATGATTAATTTTGGTAGTATTCTTGTGTTTAACATCATTTAATCCATTGTTCTTCATCGAATCAAAGTATATTTCTTGATTTCCTTCGAATCGAATTTTTGGGGGATTTATTCTTGATCTCGTTTTCCATCCATTTTTGATGGATCGGTTTTTGTTAAATGATGTTGTTAAACATATCCTATGGATTGTATATCCATATTTTGGTTTGGAATTCCGTTTTCATGTTTTGACGGGACGAATCGTGTTCTTGGCCGTTTTGGGGGAAACCCTTGAACTTTCGTCGTTTGTTCCTTGAATTCAGCGGCTTTGGGTCGTACTTTGGAACTCATTTTCGTTGTTTATTGTTGTCGTTCGTAGTTTATTGTTGCGGGTTGTCGTTCGGTGGAGTCGGCGAGTTCATAGTCGGTTCGTGCCAACCTACTTCGGTCGATTCTCCGCGTCGTGGTTTCGAGGCAAGTATTTTCTTATACGAGTTGTGTCATGCAAATAGAGTTTATATGTTGGATTTATGATGGTTGGTTTACCCTCGTGACTGTGATTCGTGTGAGTTAATTTTGATTTGATTATTTTGTAAGTTGAAGGTTTAATGTTGTGGAATCGTGTATTCCATGTTAATTGTGTTGTTGCGTTTTGAAGAGTTTGATAATGGTGTCGGATAAGTGTCCATCCCTAGTAAGTATTCTTGATGAGCTTACATTCTTAGCATATTAGTATTGCATGAGTAACGTGTGTGTGTATGCTCACTACGGGTTAGATCCGACGGGGTCTCGGTAGGGGTCCACAGAGACGTGGATCAACGAGCTTGCTTTTAACCACTACGGGTTAGATCCGATGGGGTCTTGGTAGGGGTCCACAGAGACGTGGATCAACGGTTAATTGTGGTGCATTTTTACAAATGTGATTTGATTATGGCATTTCCAGAAATGAGTGCTTTTGAACGGTTTTCATGATTGCATGCATCGACTAAGTGTGTAAGAGGTAAGTTGTTCGTTTAGCTTACTTGGCTAGGATGGCACTAGAGTATTCGTCGTTTGTGTTTAAACCTTGAGTTGTGGATTTCGATGTTGGGAAAACGAACCTTGATATTATTCTCGTGTACTGTGATTGATGATATTTGGGATGAGATCCCAACGGTTTGCAGAGGTCGTTTTATAGAAAGTGATTTTGGGCCGAGACCCGTTCATTTTGAAATGGTTATTTTTCAACTAAGGACTTGAGGTCTAGCAAAGTTTCTATTTTTAAAATCCCCGAGATGAGGAATTTATTTTCAAACACTTCTTGATGGTTTCTAATTAATAAAACTTCTCGGGAAGTCTTTTGAAATTATTTGTCGTACCCGATTCGCGATTTCTATTTGTTTGTTACATTTCGTATGATTTCATACTTGTACTAGCAAAATAGTGGATTTTTGCTAACCCCCGAGTATTCGAGGGGTGGATGTCTGTATTGCATTCAGGTTTTGGAGCACAGCACAGGGTCGGCATGAAGGATGATGAAAGATGAACGATACTAATCACACGAGGACCCGTTGATGTCGTATTGGTTTAATTATATTTTATTTTATGCTGCAGTATTCTTTCCCCGTTGTACGGGAGTGTGTTGTACTCGACCCCTGCATGGGCATGTGTTGTGATTGAGTTGTATGTATTTATTGAAAGACCAAATCGGTCTACTCAGTCTTGTTAGCCTCAAAGACATTGTTGAGTTGTTTCATTTTTTTACCAGCCTCGTAGATCCTTGAGGAAAGGTTCTACGGCGTGTAATATCCCTGAGCGGCTTGTGGGTGTTACACTCATAATCTTTTCTTCTAAAATATGTAAGTAATTTTTTTTATAGCAACATATTATCAATAGATTGATCTCTAAATAAAAGAGGTTATAGAGAATAAAAATTAACTATAAATCTTTTTTAAAATGTATCTCGATAAGTATTTTAATTATTTTTAATTTTCAGTCACTCAAAAAATAGGAAATTCGTGTTAGAAAAGAAGGAAATTATTGTGCTATTGTAAAAATAACTGATTATGTGAGAGACTTTAGTTTTTTTTATTTTATTTTCTAATATATTTTGGATGATGCATATTTGGATGATGTATATTTTGGTACAATTGCTTCCATAACATTTATTATGTTATACTCACCAGATAGTCGATTGGCATTTAAATTTCAAAGACGACAATTTTCACTAATTTTGCTTTTCCATAGTTATGCACTCTCTCATGCTGGCATGCATCTGCCAACACTCTTATTCAATCGTGGTCAGTTTTATGTAGTCGTATCAAAGTGAAGAGCACGAAAGCCTTTAATTTTTTTATTATGACAAGAATGGTGTAATCGTAAATAGAACAATTAATGTAATTTACAAAAAGGTGCTATAAAATTTATGGTGAATGATTGGGTATTATGCGTTTCTATGTGAATTTTTTTTTATGTTCCCGTATTTTATACGGGTGGTATACTAATAAATATATAATTTTAAAATAATGTTTATTTATTCATTTTGTTATTTCAAAAGTTAGTTTCTATCAAATACATATATCAAATATCTACTTAAAAGCTAGTACTTGCTAGCTAACAACTATTCAACAGTTGAGAGTTGGTATTTACAATTAATTTTGATAAACAGGCCCTTAGATTTGTACTTTAAATGCCACGAGGCTTTACGAACCCGTGTGTTGCACAAATTGTATCTAATTGTTGATTGTGTAATGTTTGAATAGATTGCTGAGTTGTTACCGTGATGGTGAGGCTAAAATATACAACAATGTATAACTTGGCATGCCTCGGTAGGATATTGTTAATTTTTAGGTAGATTTATAATTTTTTTGGGTTTATTGCGTTGCACACAGTTTGGATTTGTTTGTTCTTCGCTTGATTTATTCTGTTTTTTTATCTATTTTATCTATTATGAGTTTTTAGTATGGTAATGGCATGACCCGTGCGTTGCACGAATTATGTTGTTGAGTAACTGACTAAATTCGCATGTGATTCACACTACTTTTTGTACTATGATACATAATGCTTAAGTAAGTAGTTATGAAATAAGTTTAGCTATTAATTATATCAAAAATTAATATTTGCAAACTTAAATTAGCTAAAAAATTACACCGAATCACCTGAGAAAGAATGGGACCATGCTTATTAACAACTATGTCAATTTTCTTATATTGTCCGTATATTCCTTTAATTAAGTTGTTACAATTAATCATGGACACATTTTAACATTCATGCAAATAAAATAGATGAAATGAAGATTAATCTTGAATAAGTCTTAACATCTTATAATTACATCATTTCATCCCGTTTGAAAGAGATTCACCGCAGGAGTCTAGGAACCAAATCACTAATGGTCCGTGTTTGATGTTTCAAGTCGCAAACAACAAACCTTTTTTTCAATGTCCACGTTCTTCTATATAAATTATCATTAGAGCTTTAGCCCAACACAAACCCGGAACAGGCCCGGTCTAAGCCCAACAACACAAAAATGAAAGACCCACAAACCAAATACCCGACTACCACTAATCCCTAATTTTTTGTCATTACAAACCCTAACAACACATACATATCCGCCTCTCTTGCAGCCACAATCATCAAGATACCTCTTCTCCTTTGCGGCTTTTGAAAATCGAACACATATACACTATTGTATATGGTTGTTTGTTATCGAACAGATACATCAAACAAATGAATTTACTCTATACGGCTTCAAAATCGTCTGAACGGTCTTGAGTAGGTGATGTTTTATTTTCGGTTATGTATTACTTTGATCGAAACAAAGGATGAATTTAAACAATATTGTTTTTGTTCGTACTTTAATATTTCGAATAACAAAAAGAACTATGATCTACATAGATCGATGATGATTTTTGTTTCTTTCGTGTTTTGTACCACACGAAATAGAAAAAAAGATATGAGATCATTAGTTTTTTTTAGTTCGACTAATAGTGGTTGTAGTATTGTGTGGAGATGGGGTTAGGATAGTTTTGAATTTGTTGTCGAAGGTTTTTGATGTTGTGATAGTGTGATTAAAGGATTAGGAAAATCTAAGATCTATGAGGATTAACTGAGATCATTATCATTTTTTCCCGTTTTTCGTTTTTTTTTTTATTTGTGGTTGATTATGGATTAGGATAGAAATAGAGGATGGTGGTGAAGATCGTTAAAAGAATGAGATGGTGATAGTTCTATTTATAATCTTCAAAATCCAACTGAAAAGTCTTATATTTAAAGACTTATTGATACAATCAGGATGCTTTGCATTTATTTTTCAATACACAAATTTATGAGTTGTGTAACTCTTGAATTGGTTGTATTCTTTGCACATGATTGTAGACATTCAATTGAGAACTCATGTGGAGCTTTGGCATGTTTGTACCGTACTTATTTTTGTGCACATTCATTCTTCCACATTAAATTTAGCCACTCAATCTTTAAGTAGTACGAGGCATTCATAACCCGTGCTAAGCACAAAGTTTGTATCTAAATATTCACCGCGTAATATTTATGTAAATGGCCAAATATACAACAATCTATAATTTAGGCCGCCGCGGGAGATATTGTTGATTGTTGAAAGGAATTTGTTAATGTTTACGTAAATGTAACCATTTTGTTGAGTTTATATTTTATTTTTTGTTGTTGTCTTTATATTAGTAATTTAAATTTGGTTAAAATTTTAAACACGTCGGAAAAATGCAAGTGAAATAAAATCGAAAACTTGTATTATGCGTTAGCTAATATATCTAACACGTACATTTGAAATTTCAACATATGTAAGATCATCACAAACATTAAATAATTTCCGCTAATCAACCTATATATACATTTTACATGTGAAAAAAATAATAAAAGCCAACTATTCCCTTCAGTACGTATGTTAAGTTGATGGAATCTTGGTAATTCATTCAGTACACAAAAGATAAGATATGCTTATCTCTATACTATAATGAGAAAGGTAGCTAATTAAACTATATCAATAACTTAAGCCATGCATGATACATTTGAGAAAATGGAACTACAATATATATTTATGTGTCATTAACAACCTCGCATGATAATCTTCATAGGTTACCTTTAGCTTTTTTTTGGGACGATTCAATTCAGGCCCTTCTTGCCAATAAATGAGAATTAATCCAATACAAATATATGATCAAGTAATCTGCTAAGCACCGGGAATCCAGATGAAATAATTAAGAAAATAATCGGAACACGTACTTATATATATTTGTACTTCAATAGTTAATTAAGTAAACTCCTAATGATTGAAGCCTGAGGACTATCATCATCAATGGTGGACAGTAACCGAAAGAGACGATCACTGAGGTCATCGACCTCCTTGTGCAATACAAATCATTGATGCCTTCATGGAACCCGATCCTTCCCCGCCATCGCCACATCCACCTTTAGCTGAGTTGCACTACCTTTTCCACCACCACTACCACCACCACCTCCTCCTTTGTTTCCACCTCCACCACCACCTTTGTCGCCACCTCCGCCACCTTTTCAGCCCATCTTTAGTTTGGTTTTAAGAAAATGTTTAGTTGGAATGAATTATATGGTATATCCACATGTATGGTTTTTATACATGAAGTTTTACAATTGACAATAAATGAGATCATTATTAAGAGCCATCCAAAGGTTTTAATAACTCCATGTTTCTTTGTATACCTCCGATTAAAGATCACAGTGTAACTCCATGTCTCTTTGTACCTCCGATTAATGATCACACATTAATATTGTAACTCAATCATACTT
Organism: Orobanche coerulescens; assembly: GCA_033398695.1. Lineage (NCBI taxonomy): Eukaryota > Viridiplantae > Streptophyta > Magnoliopsida > Lamiales > Orobanchaceae > Orobanche > Orobanche coerulescens. The sequence goes on from CM065813.1 coordinate 21,948,662, forward strand.
CACATTAAATTCTGGGACTTGATTGAGTATCTTGATTACTCCACATTAAATTTAGGGACTCAATCTTATAATATAACGAGACATGCAGAACCCGTGCTACGCACGGGCTAAGAATCTAATTGTTAATCGTGTATTCTTTCTTATATTGGTGAGTATATACTTAATTATTGTTTAGTATGTTGTATGAAATGTTTTAACTTTTTTGTATAAAAATTTAAAAGTGTTTGATGTTGTTTTGGTTTTGTGGTGTTGTATTTTATATATGGGCTTTTGGTTATTAAGTTGTGATGGCTTTGTTTCTTTTGGTCTATTACTTATTTGCATGATAAAAAAATGGCTTTATTTCTTTTAGTCTATTACTTAGCCCTACAATACTTGTCCATTAGGTGGTTTTTGCATGGTAATATGAAGCACACGGGGTCTATCTAATTGGTTATAGTTTAATATGCGTTAAATATTTTCTTTATTAAGTTTGTAAGTTAAAGTTTGTGTAATAATGTATATATAATAATGCCACATAAACTGTATAAAAATCGTTACAAACCTTTTTAGCTTCATCTCATTTTATTGTACAACTAATTTCATTGAAAATTAACATTGAAGTCTAACTAATATTAATAAATTTATCAATAAACTCAATTCTAAATAGCCAACTAAATGAATATTAATTAACACACTATTAATAATTCCTAAAATCTTTGGACTCCACTATTATGTCTTACACTTAATTTTTTTAATTTACAAATGGGTTTGAGCAAAAATTATGTACTTTTTCTTTTATATTCATTATTCAAGTTGCATGCTTACATAAACTAATCATGCTAAAAAGTATAATTTAACCATTTAAATGTTGCTTTACATACATGCTCGTGCACATTTTCTTTAATCAATTCGCATATGTGAGTTACATCAATAGAAAACACACATAAATTACTTGTATATGAAAATGCATTAACATAATACATATATATCTATATATATTGCATTAGGTTAAATCATCAATTATTCTTGCAACCTTTTCAACTTCATCTCATTCCATAACCGACTTTTAATTCTATACTAATTACTAAATATCATGTGATAAATTCCCGCAAGCCTTGCACTTCCATCTCGATGTTGTATATACTTCACATTAAATGCACCGGTTTTGTTTTTCGATAAAAGTTTGAACTTTTGCTTATGTTTAAAACTCAACTTTGCTATTTGATATTATAATTTACAAACGGATTTAAGTCAAAATTATGTATTTTTTCCTTTTTATTCATTACTCAATGTGATATTTTTAATATGTCATATTTTGCTATTATGGCAAACTCATTTAATGGGCTTAAATATTGGTTTCTCACTAATGATTCTACATATAGAAAAAGAAAACACTTTGCGATGCGTGGACCTTCCTCTTTTCAATAATAATTCAATTGCACACGATAAATTCATTCTACTATTTCTCAAGAGCATTCGAAAGCAACTACTTACATAAACTAATCATGCTAAAAAGTATCATTTAACCATTTAAATATTGCTTTACATACATGCTCGTGCACATTTTCTTGAATCGATTCGCACACGTGAGCTACATCAATAGAAAATGCATATAAATTACTTGTATATGAAAATGCATTAACATAATACATATCTCTCTCTCTCTCTCTCTCTCTATATATATATATATATATATATATATATATATATGTGTGTGTGTGTGTGTGTGTGTATGTGTGTGTGTGTGTGTGTGTGTTTATCTATAACAATCACCTAAATATGTAAGAAACAAAGAAAATAGTTGGTATCCCAATATTTGGTTCCATTTATGTGAGCATGCATGATCTTGTGTGATTTTCATGGTACCTGCGTATGATAACTAAATTAAGGGAAAAAAAAAAGAAGACCAAGTTAATTACAAAGATCTAAAAGATGTGTGAATCATCTCCAAAATGTTGCAAAAGAGAATTTACATACCGCTACCAACAATCAAAGATCTAAAAGATGTGTGAATCATCTTCAAATGTACATACTAAATGTGACTTTGGTCGGTTTATATAGGCACGAATTAGGTTAAATCATTAATTATTCTTGCAACCTTTCGCAACCCTTGCACTTCATCTAACCGACTTTTAATTCTGTATTAAATGCCATGTGATCAATTCGGGCAACCCTTGCACATCATCTCCTTTCATGATTGTATAGTTATTATGAGGCTGCATTGAATTCCGAGCATTAGCTATCTTGTACTCTATGCAACTACTAAACGACTCCAACTTGGTTCTAACTCTAAAAATTTTATCATCATAACTCCACATTAATTTAGGGACTGAGTCTTATAGTATTATAGATAGATAGATGTAATTAATTTGGGATGTGCAAAATATTGCCAACTAACGGGGTGAATAATTAATGAATTTTGAATAGTTTGGGTTGTTTACTATATAATACTAAAGATTACTCGTATCATAATGGCACGATGGCGGTAATATAATTAAATTAAATTAATTAAATTATCAGATTACTTGCTAAGAGAATATGTTGGTTCGAAAATTCTATCGGCGGACAACAGGTCTGCCGTAAAAAAAATAATCACCGCCTAAAAACAAGCTGGCGAGCCTGGTGTTTAAAGAAATAAAAAAATTGGTCGGACGCCCGCGGTGGCCTGATGGATAGCAGGCAGCAGCTAGCGTCAAGAAAAAAATTGGCATGTCGTCGGAGGTCCGTCGTTGGTGACCCGCTGGAAAAGAATTGGTCGGCCGCCGTCGGTGGCTCGCTCGAAAAGGCCGGCGGCCTGGCTTAAAGAAAATGGGTCGGTCGTCGGAGGTTTGCCGGCGATCGGCAGCGCCCTGCCAGAAAATCTGGTCAGTCGAAGGTCCGTCGGAGATCCCCGTATTTTTTTGAAAATTAATTATCGCTTTAATTTAATTTAGTTTAATATTTTAAGAGTATTCTATTAAAATTTATTGTTGTTGAACATATTTTGATATTATTGCTAAGTATTATTTATTCAACACAAAAAGAAAGAAGCGAGAAGGGAGGGGTACAATAGTCTTTTTCAGGTGCGGACTACCACGAGAAATCACCACTGTCCTTTATATTATAGATAGAGATACAACTTTTAATTTTAATCCATATTTAGTTTTTTCACGACCAACTTGATTTTGATGATCATTTTGATTAAGAAATTATAAAATTCTTAATAATATAAAGTTTTTCATTATTTTAAATTACTTGTTTCTTAGTTATTATTGTAAGATGTTATCTTCTGACTGCATCATGGACTCAAAGAAAATAGCGGTTATCGAAAGTCCGCCAGTAATCGGTGTTGGCCCGCCGAAAAGCAGGTCAGCGGTCTGGCACTAAAAACTAATAAAAAAAAAGTTAGCTGGCCGTTGAAGGTCCACCGTCCGTCACCGATGGCCCGTCGGAAAGTAGGCCAGCAGCTTGGTGTTAAAATAATAAAAAATAGTTGGTCGCCGCCGAAAATCCGCCGGCCGTCGCCGGTGGTCTCCCGGAAAGCAGGCCGACGGCCTAACATTAAAAAAAATATTGGCCGGTCGCCGGAGATTTGCCGGAAAGCTGACTGGCAGCCTGGCATTTAAACAAATAACAAAAAAACAAATTGGCCCGCTGCCGGAGGTCTACCAGCGACGACGGCGGCCCTGCCGAAAAGCAGGTTGTCGGTCTGGCGTAAAAAAAGTGAAAAAAAAAATAAACGGTCACCGGAGGTCCACCAGCGGTGGCCTTCCGGAAAGCAAGCCAGCAGCCTGGCGTAAAAAAAGAGTTGGCCGGTCGTCGGAGGTCCGCCGGCGGTGGTCCGCCGGAAAGCAGGCCGGTGGCCTAGCGTTAAAAAATAAAATAAAGTAACACTAGCCTGCCGCCGGTGATCGACAGCGGCCCTACTGGAATATTTGGTCGGCCGGAGGTCCGTCGGAGATCCCCGTAATTTTTTTGGGGAAAATTAGTTGTCTATTTAATTTAATATTCTAAGAATATGTTTTAAAATTTATTATTAATGAATATTTTTGATATTATTATTAAGTATTATTAAATTCACACAAAAATAAAGAAATGAGAGGGAAGAGTACAATAGTCTTTTCAGTGCACACTAAAATAAAAAAAACACTACTATTCTTTATATTATAGGTATATTAATTACATAAATCTAACAAAAAGAAAATAATTACAAGGTCGATTCGATACATTGAATATTTGCTAATAATAATTTGATTATCTAAATATTGAATTTGGATATTTGCTCTTTCATAGTGTTGTTGGTAGCCCATCCACCTTGGCATCCACGTAAGCACTTCAGGCAGCTGGACCGGCCGATCAGAGCAACAAGCCGGACCGGTCCGATCTTTTCCCGGGCTCGTTAAAGACCGGACCGGGCAGAGAGACCGACCCGATACCCAGACCGTGAAGGCCGAGCAGATCGAGGGTATAAACGCTCCGACTCAAGATTACGACAAGGCCGACCTGAGCGGCGGGAGACCCGAGGACCGATCCCAGCGGATAAGTGTCGCCAGAAGCGTGCAGGACAGGCACACATGCCAATTAATGCATGTTGTCCCTTCCCGAAGCAATCCTTAGAGGCCGCCACGTGTCTAAGGTGTTCTTACAGTCTGATAAGTGTTTTGGGCGGGACAGGCACATGGGGTATCTGATTTTTTTTTTTCATTTTTCGGATACGCGTATCCTGTCCTCCCGATACACGAATCAGATACATTTTGTAATTAGCAAGCAAAAAAGATAGACCGGTACAAAAATATTCTGCTCGGCTCCACTCCATATTAAGGTCATTAATAAAATTTAGTGATCCAATCCATTTCATCTTATTTATTATTTTCTACGTGGCTTCGATCCATTCGTCCAGATCAGCACACATGACGTTGGAGTGTGCCTATTCATTGGGGAAGAACGAAAATAGTAAGAAATATCTATACTCAAGGGACGAATGGAGTATCTAGAACTGAGAAGATTATGTAATAGTAACTAAATGCATCACAATGTCAGCCTAGGACTAAGAAAAAAACTGCATGGCAGATATGTAAGAGTATCGGAATGTATCATAGTCCAGAAGAGAACTCTTTTGGACCGATAATGCTAGAGTACACAAACCATAAGAGACAATCAATCTCTTCTCGACCAATAAATGCAACCAGTTTTGCTGGCTAGTAAATATAATACTTGGGTCAAGCTCCAGCCAACCAGTCCATCCAGATCTTCGGAGTCCAGCTCAAAGTTTAATTACCAAGAATCCAGATCCACGCCTAAGACCCAGGACGAGACGAGACCAAGCCGGCTAGAGTCACCTCTAAGACTAGGGATATAGTCTTGATCATGTTGTACGCTCTCTAACTCTATTCAACTTATTAAGTGTCTTAAACTTCAATGTGGGATTAGATTGTTCATAATCCCATTCATATCAAACTGCACTTCAAATGGCTAACACACTCATTAATTTCTCACTCACCAAAAACCAGTTTCGAGAAATTGGATATACTATAATTTGTTGGAATATTTTATTCCACATAATCATAAATTGGTGTTGATGATGAACTAATGATGAGTTGATGTTATCGATCAAAGAAAACAACAATGAAACAAAGCAAAACAACAAAGAAATCGAAGACGCTCGAAACGAACAGAAAAGCAAGCAAGTGATGATTAACGAAGATAACGTACACTATATCAAATGTATAACGTACATAATAGATAGTCACCTGAAATGTCACCTGATGATTTAACGTACGCAATCGGAAGAAGCTCAACGTATGTAACGAATGTAAGTTAACGTACGTAATGAGATTTGAATATGAATTCAAATATTGGAACCGTTGAACGGACAGATGACGTCATGGAGTAGGTCAGCATGCAATGGATACATTAAAGATAACATGCGTAATACCTATAATGATAACGTACATAACGAAGACCACAGAAGCTACTGGACTGATTTACATGGAGCATAACGTACGTAACGAAGAAACATTAACATACGTAATACGGCTAACATACGTAATGGACTACAGATAATGTACGTAATGCATGATGCAGAGGCTAACTGTAACACCCCCAGATTTAACCGGAAATATTACAGCGCCGTGGGCCCCGAGATGGAACCCACAAGGCTAAAAGAAATTTTTGCAAACATTTACAAATGCCCAAGAGGCCAACGACGGTACTATCTTTAAAAATTCACAAAGACTTATAAAATTCATTTATCAAAAACCATCGTAAAACTCATTTGAAATCGCAAGGCCAAACAGCCGATACTCAAAAGTTTAGAAAACGATTTCCAAAGTAACCCCAGTTACTAGATACCAAAAGAGCGTTTCAAAATACTCACGCAGTGGAAAAAGACCAACCATAAAGATACTCTAGCAGCGGAATACAAAAACCAATCAAGAAACTCAATGCACACAACATGTCCTAGTCAGTATCCTCCGGGAAGCTCATCTCTTCACGACCGCTACAAGCTCGATACTCCGAGAACCTAAAAGAAATCCCACAACGGGGTCAGCCATAATATCCAACAATGATAACCGTCACATCACATTAATAATAACATACCAATGAGAATACAACATAAGAATACGACCAACGTAATCTTGCCGCCATAACTTTACTTACTCAAGTAAATCTCATCAGAATAACCATTATCACAATTTCACATCCTGTACTCGATTAACCAATAAACTCGAACATAATATCTGTATTGTACCTCAAACAATACTCAAGATCCTCAAACTATCATATCCAACTCACAATACGGAAATCTACCATTTCTGACCAATACGATCCATCGAATAATATCATCAAATCCCAAGACGATAACCGATTGTACACCAAAGACAAGACCAAAGAAAATATGGAACATACCTCGAGATATGATGTGCCACGATAATCATATCAGTCTAATCCGAGATCAGAACAATGCAATACGGACAAGGTCCTAACACAAGACCTACAAATGCATACTCATATGACAACGTCAATATGCTCAAAAACAACAACTATGTATACTCAATGGAAATCCCATGATCCAGCGCCCTCAGCATAGATCCCAAGATGATCCTACAAGATCAACACGAGATGGATAACCAACAATATACATATGCACAACAATAACACAATACTGGGTAATCCAACGATCCAGCGCCCTCAGCATAGATCCCCATGATGATCCCGTCGGACCAACGCATGGTGGAAAACTCCGTCTGGCCGATCCAGCGCCCTCAGCATAGATCCCATGATGATCCCGTCGAACCAACGCATGGTGGACATTCGATCCAGCGCCCTCAGCATAGATCCTCATAATCCCATCGGATTATTTACACAACATAAACAACACAATATTGTAACACCCCCGATATATTCGGGAATATTACAGCGCCGTAAATCCTTTACATAAGGATTTACAAGGCTGAAGAATTGAACAAGCATAAAAAGGTACTAACGAATGGAAATAACGGAATTACAAGACATCGCCCACCAAATACGAAATAGTACAATTGTTCAATGTAACTCAATAATACATCACCAAATTCAAATCCATCACAAATGACTTCACTCGAGTACTTATTGAAATAACGAATAAACAATGATAAATAAACCGGTCGACATCACTCTGCACCCTCGTCGTCATACGGTTCCGGTGGTTGTTTCCCGCTCTCCCGGATCCCGAACACAAACAAAATGTTCACCCCGAAGGGGTTAGCACAACGATGCTAGTACAAGTACCACAACATATTATTCATATCTCACGAAGAATAATAATAACGTAAACAAAATACCAACGAGTCTTCTCCTACGAAACTCAAACATAACATACACAATCGATAATCACAACATGATATCAATACATACACATGGTAATTCCATCGATCCAGCGTTCGCTTGCCTAGAACCCACGATGATCCCGTCGACCAACCCGTGGTGGAAAACCCGTCCGATGATCCAACATGACGCTAGCATAGATCCCCCGATGATCCCGTCGGACCAACACGAGGTGGACATACAATAACGACATACATGCACGACAATATGTATAACAACAATACATAAAACAATTTAAGGTACTTGCCTCGATTTGAAGACAATAACAATACTTCCACGAAAATGAACACTCGAAGATCGTCCTTCTCAATCAATCACGAAACGAGACCAAACCTTAACAAAAGAAATGATATAAGATTTATCTCACGTCGTACGAATGTTTAACAATTCGATTCACGGCCAAAAGTTCATAAAATGCAATCTGCCCGAACTGCTTAGCGCACGCTAAGTACTCTGTGTAGCGTGCGTTAAGTCTGCCCGATAGCGCACGCAAACAACAAAGCCTAGCGCACGCTAACGATGCATGGTCAGTACTTCACTGACCAGCCAACTGACTCGTCTGATGGTCTAGCGTACGTTACTTACCAAACGTAGCGCACGCTAACTCGTGCTCGATAGCGCACGTTAATATTCATAGCATCGTGCGCTATCTATGCATGGCAGTTTACTGCTGAGCAGTAAACTGTTCTCGCCATGATCGAGACAATGAAATCTTCCGTGATAATTCATGTTACTTCCATGAATACCATGTTCACACCCTTATGAATGATTTTACGGATAAAGACAACTTCGGATTCAAGGATATGCATACCAATTTAAAACCATATTCCATTCCGACTTCAAATCTTCATACGACAATTCGAAAAGCTTAACGGTTGATATCAACACCTCTATATCAATCCATATTATCATGCTGAAGTTGATAAACGTTCTATATATACTAGATAAATCCTTCTATGATCAAACCTTTAGATTTATCTAACAATAAGGATGTTAACGTCTAGTCCAAGATTACTATGAAATCATCTATTAGATTCGGTTTACCAATGATAGAAGCTTCTCTTCACATATTCAGTGTAATAAGATTCGAATCATGATGATTATAATCAAGGTATTTAAGACTTAATCATCTCAATATTCCAAACATGATATACTTGGATAATTCATCTATGAAAATCCATATCTTGTTAACATGATCATCCAAATCGTTAGAATCCAACTATAAGTCTTGAGATAGATTGAACATACCTTAATATGATGAAAATCACTGAACCGTAAGGTAGAATCCAACTCCGGTTGGTTGTATGCCACTCCAAGGTGCTATTCCACTTCAATGAATATTCCCAAGTGATAACCAATATACAACACCAACAAGATGTGTTCTAAGTGCATAGAAGTATCACTACAGCTCTCTGAACTCTCAAGGATGAAGAAAGGGCGAAAGAAATGAAAGCCAAAACGGTTGATGTCCCATTTATAATATTCTGCATTATTGACAAGTTAGCGCACGCTACTAAGCATTCCTTAGCGTGCGCTAATAATGGTTGACTTCAGAATTGTCCGGGTGCGTCCGCGGGAATCTTATCCGGACCCATGTCCCGGCTGGCGCATGTGCTAGCTGTCCCGCTCAATAATTGAGTCCTTAGCGCACGCAACTCCTACCTGCATAGCGTGCGCTAATAATGGCCCGATAGCGCGCGTTAAGATACATTCTTAGCGTGCGCTATCACGAGGTTGCATGAGAAATTTTGCATGTTTCTATACTTATGTACAATGATATTAATGCGCGAAATATCATACTCCAATAATCAAAACCACCAATCCGAATAATACAGGGTTTGAATACAGATGAAATACACCGTAATAAATCCGGATATTACAAATATGCATACACATATGCAAATCAACACGTTCATCAACACGAACAACATAACATGCACGACAACATGACAATTTACTAGGGCGACTTCATGTTCAACAACATGAAAGAAAGTGTACGAGACCAAAATAAATAACATTAAACCATAATGAATATGGACTACTTGCCCCGAGCCTTCGGGAGCAACCTCGATGTCCAATCATCACCGACGATTATCCTCAATGCTCGGCGATCCAAACGTACAATGAACTATAGATACTCATATCCTCGTCTTTACCATAATGTAACCTCGATACTCGAACATACCAATAACTGAAATAAAGCATATACATTATGATTTATCTCCCAGAATCGAAAGAACGATATGCGATCCGAATACCCAGAGTTCACAATAAAAATCATCGCTATATGCATTATAAACGAAATGAAACTGAAACCATTCATTAAATATTATAACTGAGCAAGTAATAACTTGCCTCGATACCGATACAACGAAGCTGCTGCCGAACACATTGCCTTTGTCTACGAGCTCCTCAGCCCCGATCAAAAGCAATACAATGGACATACTCGAACACGACCGCAATATCCGGTTATAATCACCGGTCAATAATCTCAACCTATCAAAGAAATCAAATAACACATATCCGATAACAATCAACAACCGACAAAACTAACCAATCGAACTCAACGGTTCAACACAACCTCGAATAAACACAGTCAGAACCAACCAAGTCAAACCATCACGATTTCATAATCAAAACACAAAAATACTGCACTGTCTGCCTACTTAGCGCACGTTAAACGCATAACGTAGCGTGCGCTAACTTGTCCCGTTAGCGTGCGCTAGCCAGTAAGCTTAGCGTGCGCTAATGCTGTACAGTGGCATGCATTCCAAACATCGACTCACATCTTGCAACTACGAATCCGCATGAAGGGAGACATAAATCTCCATATCTCTTGAAGATATACGACCCCATAATTATCACAATGATCATGTCAATGTCCATATATCAATAACAACATCAACAATCAAACCGACTCGATAACAAGGATCGTATCATGCTAAATTTGGAATTCAACCTAGTATCATGATTCATCTCATCTAAATCGACCAATATAATTACCAAGATTCAGAAATCCTTCTTAGATCGGGTTAAATGAATCAACATCCTTATGGTATGAAGAATCTTAACTAACATCCGAAACTCTTATCAAAATTCCATTGAATCTCATATAACATCATCATATGATTATCCAACATGCTCCTTGCATGAAATCATCCAATAAAAACGAACCACTAACGAAGGAATACGAAGATTACCTGGTTTAGATGAATCAAAAGAAGAACACTAGAACTCCATCCAAAGAATCATGAACAACTTGAAGGACAAGGCTTGAATCCAAGCTCTCAATCTAATGTTGTTAAAGATTATCATTATACAGTGTTAGGGAACCTCAAATATATCCCAACTCTCTCTCTCTCGACTGAAAGAAGAAAAATGACGAAATGCTTCTCAAAGACCCTTCCTCGTCCCTTTTATAATATTCATTATTAGCGTGCGCTAACATCTCATGTTTAGCGTGCGCTACCGCCTTTAGCGTGCGCTAACTTACTTTGTTAGCGTGCGCTATCGGCCTGCAGGCTACCGCCGTCAGAATTAGCTTACGTACGTAATGCCCATGCATTAACGTACGTAAAACATCCTGCTTAGCGTACGCAAGTCATTTACCTTAGCGTGCGCTATCCAAAGTTGACTTGCTGCAGTACACACCTACCACTCGTGCCCCCACATGCCGAAAGCATCCGCGATTATCGGGATTCCTTTGACCGATCTGGAATTAGCGTGCGCTAGCAATACGATTTAGCGTGCGCTAGCCCTACATGACAAGCACCCGTTGACCTTATCTGGACACGCGTCGCAAGTGGCCGGTCCACCCGCCGAAAGCTAAGATTCCATTATTGGTGATCTGATGTTAGCGTGCGCTAACCAACATACGTTAGCGTGCGCTAACTGAATATAAAAATCAACCTGGGTCTACCTGTCGGTCACCTTCCGGAACTAACCCAGCAAGTCGTTACGTACGTTAGGGGTCCTCCTTAGCGTACGTAACCGAACCTCTTAGCGTACGCTATCAATACTTCATAGCGTGCGCTACCTGTACCCAATAGCGTGCGCTACCTGTACCCAGTAGCGTGCGCTAATGAACACTTAGCCATTTTCCGCAAATTCTGTCCAACATCTTGACGTACCAAAAACGAACATGAGACACACTGAACACAAACACTGACTCCAATAATATTCTTATACGATATACTCTATATCGAAAGTACGATAACCTGATACACGATATCCTCAAATGCAACTGTCGACCAGATACGACAATTATACCGATACTGACATCTCGCCTCTTTATTTATTTTATCCCTACCGCATGCATTCCACACTGTACAATATAACTCGGATAAAATAATATCAAACAACAGTAGTAGAAATTCTGGATATTACATTCTACACCACTTAAAATAAGTTTCGTCCTCGAAACTTGCAATCCGTCATTCAACAAACAAACATACCTTTCGACCCAAAATATCCCAAAACCATCACGACAACGATCAATTATCCAAACGAGCATACTTACAAATACGCAGGTCGACGATCTCCTGAGATACTAGCAAGCGATCTCACTGCATGCGCCTCAATACGCTTACGATCACAATTTCCGAGTCTCAACAAAATATATCATCTTCGGATGAAACAATCGCCCGAATCAAATCCCCGTCCACTGATTACATAATCAAGTCCCAATTCCGATAAGACGAATAATACACAATACATCTTCAAAATAACTGCCCAAAACAACGACACGAAAACAAAATCCGAACGCTCAGATGATCACCAACAATGATCAACAATCAACCGAATTTATCATCGACATGATAAATTCCAATATGACCAACCAGAGGTCAAAACACAATCGAGAATATCATCAACGTGATAAACTCCAATATTACCAACTAACGATCAACGAAAATCGAGAATACCTTCACACGGTAAACTCCAACACGATCAACACAGAACCACATAAACAGATATACGAAAGAATAACATTCTCAAAACGACAAATCAATCACGTACAGTAGATCTCAATAAACATACCCAACTGACGAACATTTCCCTCGGCATACGAATAACGAATCGCAAATCGACGAACATATCAATTCATACAAGGAGTGGGAACGACCACTCAATATCCAAAACAACCAGCATGGGGTCACCATCCCCAAATTTACACTTACAAAGAAATCATTCAAAGATCACTATGGTAAGATTGCGCTACTACCGCACCAATGGACTCACATAGCACATATGTCCCGGTTTTACAAAGTCCAAAGTTCCAAAATTACATCCTGCACATGAATCTACAACACGCAGTATATTTCTCTTATCTGATCAATCAACCGATCATCCTTGCATAACCAATCTACCATACTAAACTTCGAATCTCTTTTCCTTGTACCATTGATATGATATGCCCGATGCACTAAATGCGTATGTACATCAATCACATTTTCAAAACCAATTTGAAATCATATATTCTTGTCACGAAGACAATTTTCGAAAGTTCTTTCAAGAGTTTGAAAACTCAAAACATAAATTTTCGTAAGACCACGAAATCAATTTTAAAAATTAAATCGGCTCGCTGGTGCCAAGTTCTCGATAAAAATTCTTTTCGAATAGACACGATTAAATAAAATGGAATTTATGCAAATGCTTGTGCATATCCATACTCCTGTATACCACTTCGGCTCGTCACCAATATCCACTGATATTCCATCGGAAAACCACACGATAGAGTTCCAAAATCTCAAATATATAGACTCTGATAAAAACTCCTTTCCACATACTACTCGCAACGTCAATCCTTAATCCATCCTGGATCGCCTCAAATATGATATGACAAAATATTGAAATAAATCAACAAATCAAACACAACGAAAGACTTCCCGAGAAGTTCCATTTGAACAAGTAAACCAAAACCTCAAAAGGTAGGAACAAAATAAATAAACGATTGATAAAGAGTTTTACAAATCTCGGGAGTTTTAGAAAACAGAAAAGCTTTCTTTTGAAACATTTAGTGGTCTCACTCGTATCTTGTTCCGCATTACAAGAAGTTTAAAAAGTAGAAAACTCTTTTCGGACAAAGTCCTGAGTTACAAAACTATTTCAAAATCGATTGGGTCTCGGCCCAAGAATCATTTTCCGTAAAACATCCGTAAAACATTCATTTTGAAAGGTATCATTTTCAAATGATCAAAAGCAGTTCATATATCTCAAAATGAATTAACATGCTACATGTTCTTCTCAACCATGCATAATATTTCTCCCCAAATGCACAATTCCGTTCCAAAATCTAACCAACATACTGATTTCTAAAATCATAGTTTCTCAAGATCATCAATCCCGTCCCACTCTGACATCTCATACTGTAACGCATGATATCTGCTGAATCTCAAAACATATCAACTTAGAATGACAATAAATCTCAATGAAATTCAAAAAATCCAAATACTTACAGATCATGAAGCCGACGATTCCCCGTGATACTGGCACATGTCTCGACTCTAGAAAATACTCGACACGGATATTTTCAAAACACACGTTTTGCCAAATCAGTTCGACTCAAGAACACAATACATCTCATTCCAGAGAATCTCGTTAACACCATTTGAAAGAGTTATAACAAGCCCAGTACGATACTGGCAAATCCGATAACGCACAAGCCTGAGTGAACAACAAAGACTCACGGCTCTAATATTTGTCAATCGACAACTCGAATGATGCAACAAAAAAACGACCCAACTCGACCCAAATGCCTAGGTTTTCTCAACCTAAGCTCCGATACCATATTCTGTAACACCCCCAGATTTAACCGGAAATATTACAGCGCCGTGGGCCCCGAGATGGAACCCACAAGGCTAAAAGAAATTTTCGCAAATATTTACAAATGCCCAAGAGGCCAACGACGGTACTATCTTTAAAAATTCACAAAGACTTATAAAATCCATTTATCAAAAACCGTCGTAAAACTCATTTGAAATCGCAAGGCCAAACAGCCGATACTCAAAAGTTTAGAAAACGATTTCCAAAGTAACCCCAGTTACTAGATACCAAAAGAGCATTTCAAAATACTCACGCAGTGGAAAAAGACCAACCATAAAGATACTCTAGCAGCGGAATACAAGAACCAATCAAGAAACTCAATGCACACAACATGTCCTAGTCAGTATCCTCCGGGAAGCTCATCTCTTCACGACCGCTACAAGCTCGATACTCCGAGAACCTAAAAGAAATCCCACGATGGGGTCAGCCATAATATCCAAAAATGATAACCGTCACATCACATTAATAATAACATACCAATGAGAATACAACATAAGAATACGACCAACGTAATCTTGCCGCCATAACTTTACTTACTCAAGTAATTCTCATCAGAATAACCATTATCACAATTTCACATCCTGTACTCGATTAACCAATAAACTCGAACATAATATCTGTATTGTACCTCAAACAATACTAAAGATCCTCAAACTATCATATCCAACTCACGATACGGAAATCTACCATTTCTGACTAATACGATCCATCGAATAATATCATCAAATCCCAAGACGATAACCGATTGTCCACCAAAGACAAGACCAAAGAAAATATGGAACATACCTCGAGATATGATGTGCCACGATAATCATATCAGTCTAATCCGAGATCAGAACAATGCAATACGGACAAGGTCCTAACACAAGACCTACAAATGCATACTCATATGACAATGTCAATATGCTCAAAAACAATAACTATGTATACTCAATGGAAATCCCATGATCCAGCGCCCTCAGCATAGATCCCAAGATGATCCTACAAGATCAACACGAGGTGGATAACCAACAATATACATATGCACAACAATAACACAATACTGGGTAATCCAACGATCCAGCGCCCTCAGCATAGATCCCCATGATGATCCCGTCGGACCAACGCATGGTGGAAAACCTGTCCAGCGTTCCAGCGCCCTCAGCATAGATCCCATGATGATCCCGTCGAACCAATGCATGGTGGACATTCGATCCAGCACCCTCAGCATAGATCCTCATAATCCCATCGGATTATTTACACAACATAAACAACACAATATGCATACACATAAGCAAATCAACACGTTCATCAACATGAACAACATAACATGCACGACAACATGACAATTTACTAGGACGACTTCATGTTCAACAACATGAAAGAAAGTGTACGAGACCAAAATAAATAACATTAAACCATAATCAATATGGAATACTTGCCCCGAGTCCTTCGGGAGCAACCTCGATGTCCAATCATCACCGACGATTATCCTCAATGCTCGGTGATCCAAACGTACAATGAACTATAGATACTCATATCCTCGTCTTTACCATAATGTAACCTCGATACTCGAACATACCAATAACTGAAATAAAGCATATACATTATGATTTATCTCCCAGAATCGAAAGAACGATATGATCCGAATACCCAGAGTTCACAATAAAAATCATCGCTATATGCATTATAAACGAAATGAAACTGAAACCATTCATTAAATATTATAACTGAGCAAGTAATAACTTGCCTCGATACCGATACCATGAAGCTGCTGCCGAACACATTGCCTTTGTCTACGAGCTCCTCAGCCCAGATCAAAAGCAATATAATGGACATACTCGAACACGACCGCAATATCCGGTTATAATCACCGGTCAATAATCTCAACCTATCGAAGAAATCAAATAACACATATCCGATAACAATCAACAACCGACAAAACTAACCAATCGAACTCAACGGTTCAACACAACCTCGAATAAACACAGTCAGAACCAACCAAGTCAAACCATCACGATTTCAAAATAAAAAAACAAAAATATCGCCTGTCGCCTATTTAGCGCACGTTAAACGCATAACGTAGCGTGCGCTAAGTTGTCCGTTAGCGTGCGCTAGCGGTAAGCTTAGCGTGCGCTAATGTCTGATGGCATGCATTCCAAACATCGACTCACATCTTGCGACTACGAATCCGAATGAAGGGAGACATAAATCTCCATATCTCTTGAAGATATACGACCCCATAATTATCACAATGATCATGTCAATGTCCATATATCAATAACAACATCAACAATCAAACCGACTCGATAACAAGGATCGTATCATGCTAAATCTGGAATTCAACCTAGTATCATGATTCATCTCATCTAAATCGACCAATATAATTACCAAGATTCAGAAATCCTTCTTAGATCGGGTTAAATGAATCAACATCCTTATGGTATGAAGAATCTTAACTAACATCCGAAACTCTTATCAAAATTCCATTGAATCTCATATAACATCATCATATGATTATCCAACATGCTCCTTGCATGAAATCATCCAAGAAAAACGAACCACTAATGAAGGAATACGAAGATTACCTGGTTTAGATGAATCAAAAGAAGAACACTAGAACTCCATCCAAAGAATCATGAACAACTTGAAGGACAAGGCTTGAATCCAAGCTCTCAATCTAATGTTGTTAAAGATTATCATTATACAGTGTTAGGGAACCTCAAATATATCCCAACTCTCTCTCTCTCTCGACTGAAAGAAGAAAAATGACGAAATGCTTCTCAGCACCCTTCTGTCCCCTTTTATAATATTCATTATTAGCGTGCGCTAACATCTCATGTTTAGCGTGCGCTACCGCCTTAGCGTGCGCTAACTGACTTTGTTAGCGTGCGCTATCGAAGCCCAGAGGCTACTGCCTCGCTTCGTAAACTAGCTTACGTACGTAATGCCCATGCATTAACGTACGTAAAACATCCTGCTTAGCGTACGCAAGTCATTTACCTTAGCGTGCGCTATCCGAAGTTGACTTGCTACAGTACACACCTACCACTCGTGCCCCCACATGCCGAAAGCATCCGCGATTATCGGGATTCCTTTGACCGATCTGGAATTAGCGTGCGCTAGCAATACGATTTAGCGTGCGCTAGCCCTACATGACAAACACCCGTTGACCTTATCTGGACACGCGTCGCAAGTGGCCGGGTCCACCCGCCGAAAGCTAAGATTCCATTATTGGCGATCTGATGTTAGCGTGCGCTAACCAACATACGTTAGCGTGCGCTAACTGAATATAAAAATCAACACAGGTCTACAGCCGGTCACCTTCGGAACTAACCCGGCAAGTCGTTACGTCGTTAGGGTCCTCCTTAGCGTCGTAATCGAACCTCTTAGCGTACGCTATCAATACTTGAGCGTGCGCTACTGCACCCGATGGCGTGCGCTACACTACCGATAGCGTGCGCTAATGAACACTTAGCCATTTTCCGCAAATTCATCCAACATCTTGACGTGCAGCGAACATGAGACACACCGAACACAAACATCGAATCCATAATATTCGTATACGATATACTCTATATCGAAAAATACGATAACACGATACACGATATCCTCAAATGCAGTATCGACCAGATACGACAATTATACCGATACTGACATCTCAGTCCTTTATTTATTTTATCCCTACTGTACAGATTCCACACTGTACAATATAACTCGGATAAAATAATATCAAACAACAGTAGTAGAAATTCCGGATATTACACTAACGGCTAGTTGAGACTTTGAGCCTATAAATACCAAGTCATTTGGTATCATTCCACACAACAAATCCAAGCAAAGTCTATAAACTTCATATATTATTATACTCATCTTTGTTATTGTAATTGTGCTCAATTGATAAGTGTTTGAGTATTCATATACGAAAACCATACAAGAGAGGAAAGATACGGATTGTAGATTGATTCGTTGTTATTAGGATCGTTGATTCGACATTATTAGAATCATATCTAAATCCAAGTGAGGTTTGTATAGTACCCATAGAAAGTTAGATAGGTTGCTTACTTGTCCAATAGAAAGGGAAAATAGTTTATCTTGGATCGACATAAAGACAAGAGTGTAACGGTTTATCTCGGACCGATAGAAGACGAGGCGTGGAGGTTGATCTTAAGCCTACAGAAAAAGATACGGAGAGAGGACGTAGGCACGTTTGGCCGAACCTCTATAAATCTTGTGTCATTTACTTTCCGCAAGTTAATTATGCTTCCGCAACGCAAAAGAATTTGAAAACTATGCTCCGCAATATAATCCACCATTCTAAGTGGGGTGCCAATTTTACAACAATTGGTATCGGAGAGGTTTCTCTTGAAAGCGGCTTAACATCCAAGGAGAAGAAGATCCTATGGCATTTCAATTTGCACCGACCGAAGGTCTTGCTTTAAATCGACCTCCATCATTTGATGGATCGAACTTCATGACGTGGAAGAAGAAAATGTCTATATTCATCCGAGCCTACGACATCGAGCTTTGGAAAGTTATTTGCCTAGGTCCTAAGATTCCTACAAAACCGAAAGGCTTTTTAAAAAGCTTCGAAGATTATAATGATGAAGATTGGAAGAACGACCAATATAATTGCAAAGCAATGCAATTATTATAGTGTGCCATAAATCCGGAAGAACACGACCAGATATCATCATGTGATAGTGCCAAAGAGATTTGGAAAATGCTTAAGGTTACTCATGAAGGAACATCACAAGTCAAGGAGACGAAGATCAATATGCTCCTCCATGAATACGAGCTATTTATGATGAAAAGTGACGAGTCCATCACGAACATGCTCGACCGATTTTTGGTCATTACTAATGGACTAGATTGTTTTGGGAAACCATTAAAAAGTAGTGAAAAAAGTGAAGAAAATCTTAAGATCCCTACCTATTGAATGGGACCGGACGGTTACGGCGATTATGGAATCGAAAGATTTAAATAATCTTGATTTTAGTGCTCTCGTTGGCTCACTAATAAACTACGAGATAGTTCTTAAATCTCGAAATACCAAACCAAAACCGAAAGAAAGAACCGTAGCTATGAAAGCTAAGATATCGAAGAAATAAGAAATCCTGGTAGATGAAGACGATGAAGAATCGGCATATTATGCCAAGAATATAAATAAGTTTAAAAATTTATTAAACCGGAGAAGGAAAGACATCAAGACGAGCGACTGTCGAAACTGTGGTAAACCAGGCCACTTTGCGAAAAATTGCCGAGGCACGACTTCCAAGAAGGAAGTTCTCGTAGGAACATGGAGTGACGAAGAGGATGATGATGAATATACCCAAAATAACCTCGCACTCATGGCAAGGAGTTCATTCGACGAAAGTGACGTCGAAAGCCAGGTTAGTACCTCGTCTCACGACGAATTATTTGAAGCATTCGAACTTTTACATACCGATTTTCAAATATCTTTAACTGACAATAAATCCCTGAAAGCTAAAAATAAATTATTAGAAATCGAAATTTCCAAAATAAAGAAATTTATTGAAACCGATCATTCTTAATGTCTTGAAAGTGAAAATAAATTAAAGGATGATCTTTTGAAAGTTAAAAATAAACTTAAGGTTTTAACGAACAAATTTTCTTGCGGAAATGATAAATTTGAACAAATGCTTTCCGTTCAAAAATTTTCTTTAAACAAACAGGGGTTAGGATTCAAACCGTGTAATAAAACCGAATCCTTAAATTTTAAAATACCACGATGTGAGAAATGTTTAAAACTTGGACATCATATTTCGATTTGCAAAAGCCCAAGACGGACGATAAAAATTAAAAAAGTTTGGATTCCAAAAGGAAGCATTAGACCGAATATCATCTATGTTTCAAAAGAAAAATCAACTCTCGGTTGGATCCTCAAAAATAAAAATTAATATATTTCCATCAATTGGTATTTTTGATAATTTATATTTTTAACAATTGGTATTTAATTCAAGGGGAGTTTTTTTTTTTTGGGAAATCTATTTTCCAGTGGGAGTTTTACATGTAAATTGTCATACTTAATCGATTTTCTATATTTATTATTGCACTTTTTGATTATGTCAAAAGGGGGAGATACTATGATAAAGGGAGAGAAAATCGAGAAAAATGATGAAAATGATGGGAGAAGGAGAATACGAGTCATTGAAGAATGAAGAGAAAAATAAAAACAATATCCCAATCATGAAATGAGGAGAAAAGATGAAAAAGAAGAAAGTCGAAAATAAAAGAAAAAAGTTGAACAAGAAAAAAAATGAGGAGTTGAAAATGAGAAAAGAAAAGATGGGGAGATGAAAACTGACGAAACGGACAAAGCCGAAAACTTTGATCTGTAATTGTTTTAATTTTGCAGGTATAAAATCCCATTAAAAGGTTGTTGTTTTGTCATCATCAAAATGGGGAGATTGTTGGAATATTTTATTCCACATAATCATAAATTGGTTTTGATGATGAGTTGATGATGAACTAATGATGAGTTGATGATGTTATCGATCAAAGAAAACAATAATGGAACAAAGAAAAACAACAAAGAAATCGAAGACGCTCGAAACGGACAGAAAAGCAAGCAAGTGGTGATTAACGAAGATAACATACGCTATATCAAATGTATAACGTAAATAATAGATAGTCACCTAAAATGTCACCTGATGATTTAACGTACGCAACCGAAACAAGATAACGTACGCAATCGGAAGAAGCTTAACGTACGTAACGAATGTAAGTTAACGTACGTAATGAGATTTGAATATGAATTCAAATATTGGAACCATTGAACGGACAGATGACGTCATGGAGTAGGTCAGCATGCAACGGATAGATTAAAGATAACGTACGTAATACCTATAATGATAACGTACGCAAAGAAGACCACATAAGCTACTGGACTTGTTTACATGGAGCATAACGTACGTAACGAAGAAACGTTAATGTACGTAATACGGCTAACGTATGTAATGGACTACAGATAACGTATGTAATGCATGATGTAGAGGCTAACGGCTAGTTGAGGCTTTGAGCCTATAAATACCAAGTCATTTGGTATCATTCCACACAACAACTCCAAGCAAAGTCTATACACTTCATATGTTGTTATATTCATCTTTGTTGTTGTAATTGTGCTTAATTGATAAGTGTTTTAGTGTTCATACACGAAAACCATACAAGAGAGGAAAGATACGGATTGTAGATTGATTCGTTGTTATTAGGATCGTTGATCCGGCATTATTAGAATCATATCTAAATCCAAGTGAGGTTTATCTAGTACCCATAGAAAGCTAGATAGGTTGCTTCCTTGTCCAATAGAAAAGGAAGACGGTTTATATTGGACCGACATAAAGACAAGAGTGTAACGGTTTATCTCGGACCGATAGAAGATGATATTATAACGGTATCCCTCGGGCGATAGTAGACGGGGCGTAGAGGTTGATCTTGAGTCTATGAAAAAAATATGGAGAGATGATGTTGGCACGTTTGGCCGAACCTCTATAAATCTTGTGCCATTACTTTCCGCAAGTTAATTACGCTTCCGCAACGCAAAAGAGTTTGAAAACTCTACTCCGCAATATAATCCACCATTCTAAGTGGGGTGCCAATTTACAACATAATTATCTACTCCGAGCGTAAATTAATCTTGGATCATTTAATTTTACACATATTTATTTTTTTGAACCATAAAAAAATTCATTAAAATTTGTTTTCTCGACAACAACATCATCATACAATTATAGCCTCAGGCATTTATAATCTTCTTGCTCAGTTTTCGTATTTTTTCAGTTCGTGAGAGCAGTGTTTTCTGGTATGCTAACAAATTGAAGGTGTTAATCATTGTTTCTTTGGGACAACATGTCTTCTCCGCTGTCACTACAACATAATTTTCTTGTGGAAAGAATTTTCCGCATCAAATGTCTTGCATTAGAGTAACATTTTTTGTAATTTTTATTTTTCTGCTTCCAGGTTAATTATTGCAATCGATTAATAAGAACAGTAGTATGGTTCACTAAATTTCTATTTTCCCATTTTCTATAATTTTCTGAAATCAAAATTTTGCTCTAGGGGTTAATTTTTAATAGGGAGTTAATTTGGCATTCAACATTATTCTTGACTTATGACCTATTGAACAATATTATATGTTAATCTATGATAAATTTTTAATTACTAAAATAGAGCTACTGATAATTTTTTAATAAAAAGAGGAAATTAGATGATAAATAAAGTTTTGAGCCCGGAAACATTATAAATTAATTAGGATTTATAGACCAAAAATATAAACAGAACAATCAAACACTTCAATCGTAACACGAGTGAAAAATTAGGGCACTATCCCGAACTCCGATCATATTTAGTCGATTCGATGTTCACTATCCCGAACTCCGACGATATTGATCTGTTAGCTTCTTGATGAGATGTTTTGACTTAATGATTGTATTAGCTGATTTTGACTAGCATTTTGTATTAGCGGTTTGTATAAAACTATTTAGAAAATAACTAATAGCTGATAGTTTGTGTCGCGACGCATCGTCTGAGGTGTCGGTCGTGATTAGTATCGAGGTGCAGCTATCATCTTCGTGCGATCTGTGGATGTAAGTCTCCCTACTTTGTTGCGTCTCTTGTTATACGAGCTTGTGTGATTTTGTGTTATTATGTGGAGTTTAAAAATGAATTGTGAATACGTAATTCATGCTTGTTGATTCTCGTGTGTGCTGGAATGAAAAGTAATACCCGTGTATAAATGTGTATATATATTGTGTGAATCGTTTAACTGGAGTAATGGCTTGGTGTGATCCCGCAAGGAAAGTTTGTCAGTGTGATATTTCAAAGTTTAATTATTTTTGAAGAGTCACGTAAATTTTATTTTAAAGCATCCTTCAAGAAAGGAAAATTTTTGATTTCGTATGATGACCTCGAGATCGTATTTTTTTTTGTTA
Source organism: Orobanche coerulescens (assembly GCA_033398695.1). NCBI lineage: Eukaryota > Viridiplantae > Streptophyta > Magnoliopsida > Lamiales > Orobanchaceae > Orobanche > Orobanche coerulescens. The sequence continues at coordinate 21,972,241 of CM065813.1, forward strand.
GAACTTAACTACTTATATTTTATTTTCCTCTTGCATGGCAAGTTTTCAAAATTTGATTTCTAAAACTCAAATGAGGTCTATCAAAAATTTACTGAAGACGTGACTTTCGCTTTCAACTTTTCAATTTCATAAAATTCCAGTAAAAAGGTATGTGGTAATGATGTCGTTGTGATTAAAGTGGTGACGTGAACGCTGAGTCGTTCGGTATACATTCGTCGAGGTAGTTCTCTGGACCGAGAGGTGGGAATTCGGTTTGGAACGTTAGTTAACTTTTGATGGTTATTTGTGTAATGTTATAAGTATGTGAACTGTTGGCGTTTGAATTTGTACGTTGTTGTTTATTCGTAACCTCCGGTATAGTACTGCTGGAAGGGGATTATGAATGGGTTACCAAATTTGCACAGTTAGCGCACGCCATCTCTTGTCATAGAGCGCGTTTTCTAGCTGGGCAAACGTTTTAGACTGCATTTTGCCGTTAGGTCTAACTTTTGCAGTCGATCACCTGTGAGTGGATTTCATGTGTGGAGTAATATTGTTGTGTGTGATTATGTGACTTTCGTTTCGTTAGGTTGTTGCTTGATTAATATGCCGATAGGCAAAGGCCGTGGTCGCGACTGTGGTACAGATGGTTACGGGGATCAGGAGCGAGATCGAGAGGATGTTGCCGGGAACGATATTGGTATGGATGTTGCTACCATATTGCAACAAGTAGCAGCACGGCTGACTCAGTTGACCCAGGTGGTTCAACACAAAACTGATGCGATTCAGAAGATCGGGGTAAACCTATGGCTCCGAGAGGTAGTTAGTATGAATCCTCCTCGATTTGTTGGTATGGTGGATGCATTGGGTTGGGATGGCTGGCTCCTTTAGCTGGAAAAGATATTGTTGCTCTATCCTTTGCTTTTTGTTGTTCGAACGAGTTGTAGTATTGTTTCGGATTATTCTGTTTGTCGTTATGGCTTTTCCCGAATTTGGTTCCATACCTATGAATCTTATGTGAATGCATATCTTGTCGGTCGAGGTGTGAACTTTGGAGTTGTTGTTTGATTCTTGTTGTTCGTCATGATTCGAGTATGATTGTTCGACCGTTGTTGTCTCGGTCGCTGTGGTCCGATCGTTTGTTGTCCGGTTTTTGTTGATCTCGTAGCGTGATCTTTTGAGCGTTCAGATCACTTCGTAATTTTCTTAAGTTCAGAAAATTAGCTTCGTATTCGACCTTCCAAACCTTGGGTGGGGGTAATTTTGCATCTGTTCGGTGATTAACTCGAGTTCTGATTGCTGTACTCTTTGAGTTGGTCAACCGTATTGATTTTTGTTCGTTGTGTTTGTTATCGTTCTGGTATGGCGATATGAATGGTAGCAGCTGCGTGCTGCATGTGAGTCGTTGCAGGTCGTCGGAAACGGATAACGTGTATTATCTGAGTTTGTTTTGCATTGTTCATTCTATGCTTTAAGTTTCGGGGACGAAACTTCTTTTAAGGGGGGTAGTATGTAATACCCGCAATATCGATTTTCGGTAATTTTCTTTTTTTTGGCGGGAGTCCGTTTTAGCAGCTCGCTTGTGACCGTTCCATCATTATGAGAATGATTAATTTTATACTTTTCGACATCCGAGTTCGTTTCGGTATCACTTTGCTGAGTTCCGTGCTTTTTGGCGACTTTTCCGCATTTGAGTTTGATTCTTACGAATCTCGTTCGAAACTGCCGTTTCGTATTTTCCACGAGTCTGTTTAGCCTTGTTAGACATGTTGTTTACTTCGGTTTGGTTATTCGATCACGTATCGTGATTTTTCGGACGTTTGGACCATTTTGTAATATCCCAAAGTTTTGGGTATTTGTCTTTATACTCATTTTTAACCACCTCCGAGTTGTCAGAATCGCATGTTTGTTTAGCGCTTTCATTCGTTGTTGAGAACTCTTCATTAGCGCTATGTCGTACCTTTCGAGTCGTCGCATTTTGAGATTGTTCGGAACTGATCGGGCAGCAAAAGGAATCTGCTGCCAGAATGCAGCATGTTACGGCCGTAATGGCCAGCATATTACGGCCGTAATAGACATGATGTTACGGCCGTAACAAAGGCCTGTATTCAGGCAGCGGGCAATGTTATTTCAGAACAGTTTTGCTCTTTTCCTTCCTCACGCGACGGGCAGAGTCTTGAGGCGATTCCAGGGCGATTCTTCACAGGAATTCATCAATCTTTGATCCTACAACATTATCATCAAGGTCTTGGTGTGGATTGACAACATCAAATCATCCTTTTGCCCCTTGAATCGAGGTAATCATCCTAGAACCCTATTTCGGGAATAATTGGGGGTTGTCTTGATTTCGTGATTTTAATCCGAAATTGTTGGTTCCTTTGTTGTCATCTAGTCATGTTGATCATAACCCATGGTTGGAATTCCGTTTTTCATGAATTAACGAGTTGATTCGTGTTCTTGGCCATTTTGGGGGAAACCCTTGAACTTTCGTCATTTGACCCTCTAATTCGGCGGCTTTGAGTCATGCTGTGGAATTTATTTTCATTGTTGCTATTGTCATTCGTAGTTTATCGTTGCGGGTGGTCGCTCGGCGGAGTCGGAGGGTTCGTGGACGGTTCGGGTCTCCTCACTTCGGTCGATTCTCCGTGCTTGTAATTATCCGAGGCAAGTATCTTGCCCCTACATTTCGTGTTTCGTAGACGTATTTGTTGGTATTGGAACCAAATTACAATTTGAATGTTTTAATGAACTTTTAAAAGGATCGGTATGTTCTCGATAATTGTTGTCTTTCAAAAGATAACTCGTATGCTTCGTAGCTTAATGTGCTTTCGGAATATGTGCGTTAGTTTCGTATGTTGAAAGATGTTCATCATATTTAGTGATGTTAGTAGACCGAAATTATTTGCCGAGGATTGTGTATTGATATGTATAATTGTTCGGTGAATATGTGACGTTGTGTGATATTAGTTGTTATTCCTTCGTAAGGAGGTTGTGGCGCTTGATGTTGTTTGGTATTGGTATTGCTTGTAGTTGTGTGACATTATTTGTGAGTATATGTCGACTAAAGTGTCCATTCTAGCGAAGTACCTAGCATTTGTATGCATATTCTAGTATTCGAATTATGGCTTCCTATGGCGTTGTGGATGATATGTGTATGTTCACCTAGGGACGGTCTGACGGGCCCTCTAGGGATACGTATTGCCGTGAGTGTGCGTATCACGAACTAGGGTTAACCACCCAGGGATGTCCGACGGGGCTCTGCGGGGTACGGCGGCCGTGAGTCTCGTACCAACGGTTAACTTTGAAATGTTTTGCTCGAGAACTGTGATTTTTGGCGCATATTTCATCTGATTAGAATGGCAGTCCAAATGGTATCGTACTTGGCTGGAATGGCACCACTAAATGTGTTGTGTGTGATTCGTCCCTTGGTTGTGATAATTCGGTATGGGTACGTGAGTCCTATGGTTGCTCTGTGTATTGTAGCTCCGCGGTGTGTCGAGTTCGACCGTATGGTTAAGTTGCAAAGTTGTGCTCTCTGATGTCGTTATGTGAGACTGTTGTCATGTTAATGTTTGACACGGTGTAGTTTCCGTCGGGTTATTCTTGCGAGTATGTGAAGTGGATGATTTGGGTCATTGACCTCCGTGTTTGTAATTGGAATGTTATGATTGGGTCGTGGACCCCATATTTTGTTATCGGAATCATATTTTGAAATAAATGATTTTTGGGTTGTGTCCCTGAGTGTTCGAAAGGCTTGAAAATTCTTAAACCCCAAATGTTTTCAAAAACTCCCGAGATCGTAAAATGTTTTGTAAGATGTAAAATGGTTTTATTCTTATCTTTCGTAATTCAAACTGTTTTGATCAAGTGAATTATCTCGGGAAGTATATTCACGATTTCTATGTTCTTGGAGTATGATATGTATGGCTTGTCTTTGTATTTTTACTTGCACTAGTAAAACAATGGAGTTTTGCTAACCCCCGAGTATTCGGGGGGTAGATGTCTGTTTTGCGTCCAGGTACTTGCAGGTTGCTGGGGAGCAATTCACGGGATCGTTACGAAGGATGATGGAAGACGGCGATACTAATCACATGAAGACCGGTGTTGAGTATTTGGTGATGTCTTGTTTTGTCCTTCCGTTGTGTTTATTTTCCCATTATACGGGAATGTTGATTTATGTTAACCCCTGCGTGGGTATGAGTTACGAGAAAGAGTAATGTATGGTTGATGTGTATGTTGTGGTATAAGACCAAATCGATCTAATGGTCCGTTAATTACCCATGTCGGTATGTATGGTATTGTGGTGTTTCTGTATTTAGCCTGGCAGGCCCTCAGGGAGAGGGTCTACGGTGCTGTAATATTCCCGAGTGGTTTGGGGTGTTACACTGCACACACTTTACGGTAATGTGTCTCTGCATTTCCCAATACGGAGTCTTTAACTATATTCTTCGACCAATTGATCAAAGTTGCACAGTAACGAATCCTCATCAATACCAATTATTTATCACCTTTGCACGAAATCCCACAAGTCCATTTGGCTGAAACATCGTTCATGAACGTCTCAATATGTCTCATTAAATACACGTCATTGTCTACTAAATTACGTCTGTCACCCCATTTTATTACTGGAATTTGAAAAATCGATTTCTCGAGCAACTTAGCCTTTGTCACAAGGCCTTTGTAGAATAGGTATTCTGCTAGTATAGTTCGCTGGAAATAAAACGTAACATATTAATAAATTTGGGTTAATATTCTATTCAATTATCTGAACAATATTAAATAAATGTATACAATACTAGTAATTTAGCAAATCACATTATATAAATATGTACGGTACAAGTAATTTAGCTTTTATTATTAAAAAATGTGTACTACTAACATCCAAAAATATTGATCACCATAACAACTTACCAAAAACACCATTGTATCATTAAATGAAACGTTTAAAAAAAATCTGGTTCATCAAAGTATCAACAAGACATAAATTGGTGCTAGCAGAACTCAAGTTCAATGCTAATACTTACAGATAATTGTGCAAAAGGTTGCTTAATTTATACTTGACTGTTATAAATCGATGTGTGCCGAATTAAAAAAATGTGCAAAATAACATCAACATCAAGGCCAACATAATTGTCCTACGAAAAGGAAAAACGGTTTTACTCAGACCGATAGAAGACGAGCTTGTAACGGTAATCCCTCGACCGATAGAAGAGAGGCGTAGAGGTTTTGATCTTAATCCTAAGAAAAAGATACATCGAGAGAGGACGTATGCTTCGTTAATAGCCGAACCTCTATAAATCCTTGTGTGATTTATTTTCCGCAATTTATTTTCGCTTCCGCACAAACGACGCAAATATCCGATTTTATACCAACACGTTTAGGATTGCAAGGCCGTGTGGAGCGGCACAACCAACTGAGGGACTTAGTCGTATGGTTCGACATGCATGGATGTATGGCCGGACAAGCAAGCCATTCGGGCAACAAAATGCCCAACTGAGGGACAAGGCCATCGGGCCAGATGCGGAACTACCCGGGCGGCGAAGCAAAGCACGCTGGGAACCGAACGGACGAGTGCAGCGGACAGGCATGCCGCTTCGGAACAGTTCAGGACAAGATGACGAGTTGAGGCAGATCCGAGGGCCGAGACTCGGGCGCGGGCGACGGTTACCAGCGAGGGGTGCGCGGGAGGCGTTGGGCGCGCGCGCGGCAACGCGCGATATGGACACACGGAGCTCTCTCCCCCTATAATAGGCTTAGAAAGATAAAAGCATGTGGGTGCACTGGACATTGGAAAGTTAAGGAATCCACTGTGCGGAAGTTGCACCCAGAACATTCCAGAAACGGACCGGGATGGTCCAAAACATCAAAGATTAATCCGTAGGCATGTGCGGAAGGTCGGGCCTGATCGGGCTGGGTTACATGGAGTCGGACCGAGTCGGTCCGAGCAATCCAGAAAGGCCCAGTAACTTATGGAAGATGCTGGAACCTCTTGGATGAACCAAGAGACTTAGAACTTAGAAGAGTTTTCTAGACATTGTGTAAAGACATTATGATACCTAGAATTCTCTAGAAAATGTAAAAGTATAGGAGGATCTAGAAGCCTCCAAATGAGGAGGTGTAGGAAGCTTCTAGTGGTAGTGAAGTAGTATAAATAGAGGGCTTGAGGCTCATTTGCAGCTATCATTGGGAACTCATTGTAAGAGACACACTTGTAAACTCTTTGTAACTTAGTGGAAGTAAAATTTTCCATGAACCATTTGCCTCTCTTCATTGTGCCAACTTCATACTTAGCCAATTTCGGAGGGTTTAAGGCTGACTAGCAAGAGGGTTGCTAGGCCGCACGACGCTTAGTAGCATAGCGAACTCTAAGCCCGTGACAACTAGCTTCCATACAGAAGAGATATGGTGCCGCATCGCCAATTTATCTTTGCTGCGTACATGGGCTGAAATCTTGGGGGATCCGATAATCTATCATACGATCACAACAAGAGCCGATATCAACACCAATAGGGACAGTTCTTGCTGCTCTGAGTTAATGAGTGGGAGTTGAGAATTGCCTTAGAGAGATGGAAATAGCTGGCTTTCTCCTTTCTAGTAGGAGTGGAACTTGCCAATCATTTTGTCAACCAAAGGAGCCAGGTGGCTAGCTCGGGGACGGCCGGAGAATTCAGAGAGTGTTGCGTTCTATGATGCCTCAACAGACAGTTGGGAAAGCTCAAGAACGCTACTTTTTCGTACGCAGCTCTTACCTACAAAACAGCTATTACCTGCAAAATCCGATGACTGCTGATTTTAAAGAGATATTGCCTTTAGCCCGTGCAAGAAAAAGAGATGTTCCTGATCGAGCTGATGAATGGTGCAGAAACGATCTTGTTACTTTGCTAGAAGATGTCAGACTTGATTTGGGCTTTAAACGGCTTCGACAAAATGTTGCGTCAAGATACATTGAGGAGTTGAAGCTTCTTGATGGTATGTGTAGTTGGCCCAGTTTTCTTGAATCTTGTATATTTTTATTGCAGAATCATGATTTTTTTTATTTTTAAAGATTGGGCTGCCGCGGCAGGAGTTGATTGAAGAAAAAAGATGTACATTGGGTGGTACAGGCGGAAATTCCAGACGCCTGCACCATGGTCCAAGCGGAAATTCCAGACGCCTGCGTCAATTTCACCGAAGTGAGAGTAGTGTGGCGATGCGACGGTACGGCGGTGGTGGTGCGACTGCACGACGGCAGTGTGGCGGTGATAATGGCAGGTAAAGAAAAGTGAGATACAGTAGTGAAAGAGAAAAATAGTGAGAGAGAAGAGAGGGAGGTTCAATAGTAATGAAGGGCGAAAATGTAATTTTTAAGGGCGGTGTTTAGTAATCCAGTTATTTTTTGATTTTTTTTTTTTTTTGGTAAATTATTTTTTGATTTTTTAATGCCAAGAAAGGCTGATTCTTCAGTAGTTGTAAATGCTCTGGGCAGCAATTAATTCTTGAAACGATTCCAGTTTCATATAAATCTTTTTCTTTGTTAAATGTTGTTGAACAGAGAATTAATCTTGTGAATTTCATCTAAACGAGGCGTTACGAACCCGTGCGATGCACCGGCTGTGCTTTTGGTTGAATATCTACGTGTTTTGTACGTAATGTTTGTGCAGATGTTTATATACTTTGTATCAAGGTTGCATTAATGTGTGTAATATAAGTTATATCACTATGTAACGCCCCGACTTTCTAGGGATAATTATTGGGGAAAATTAATAAAAGGTAAATTTGACGAAGAATAACGCCTACAAAGTCGAGTAGCTACACTGGCATAAATTAAATACCTTTAATTAAGGCAATAACACGTCATAGATACGAAATAAAATTTGCGTCGGAAGAATAATTATAAATTGTTAATTTCTAACAAAAGTTTCCCCAAAAGAATTTCGAAACATTTGACATAAGAAAATATCATTTAGTAAATTTCATTCATATGCCCTCTCGGCTTGCTCCTTCGTTCATCCGACTCGGTTTAACTTGCGGGATCAATGAAGGTGGGGGTGAGCTTCCTTCAGCTCGTGGAAATCTCACTTATCACAGTAATATATAATCTCATGGAAAGTATAAAATGAATAATCTATCATATCTTTTCCTCAACATGAATACATACACACAATATTACGTATAGCATGAATCTAGACGCATAACACGAATATTGAGGTTGCAGTGTCCCCACAACAACATGAAACATACAAAAATACTACATATAACATGAATCGAGCACGCATGTGAATATTGAGGTTGCGCAGTGTCATGACAACATACTCCCTCCATTTTTCTTTAGATGCGTTTGACTTTTTACACACATTTTTAGGTGCTTTGACCAGGGTAGTTAAATTTATCATTTTTAAATTTTATTTTTTGAATAAAATATACAATCTAAATTTTAATTCACAAAAAAATATTTAAAGATAATAATTTTAACTATACGGTCAAAACACCTAAAAATGTGTGTCAAAAAGTCAAACGACATCTAAAGAAAAATGGAGGAGTATATCTTAAGATAACCTCTTTACACGTATACATGTGAGTCGATTCACAACATGTATGGTCAATTTTTAACATGAATTGAATATCACATATTGAATTGAATATCACATATACAATCCAATTAAAGCAATTAAAGTGATAGTGAAAATTCCCACGAATAAATGATGTTGCGACTTGAATATGGAGATGCTCGACTCACGATCTAAGCCCGTAAATCCTCGATAAAGTCTACATGTAATAATATTTTAATCATTATAAAATATTACGATATAATGACGGAAATTAAAATATATATGCATAAAATCAGACTGATTATTAATATTAATTGAAAGGTCAACATTTTAATGTCTTGGTCAAAATGGGACTGAATTGGAGGTTTTAAAGTTGAGTGGGGTCAAATCGTAAGAGTTGAGAAGCTGACTGGATTAAAATCGAAGAATCATAAATCAAAAAGGGTTTAAATTGAAGTATACAGAATTTCTGGGGTTAAATTGAAAGTTGCAGGAAAATATGAGGACTAAATTGCAAAACCCTAATAAATGTTTTAAAATTATTGTCATTAATACTCCCCAATTATTTTTAGGACCTAATCTTTCATTATATATGATTTTTGTTTTACCCATTTTGTGGGCTGGGCCTGGGCCCAAACAAGAGTTTCATTGCATATAGTTTCTTGTATACTTACCCATTTCTCTCTCGCTCCTCTCTCTCTCTCTCTCTCACAGCTATTTTAAACCTCCGATCTAGCTCTCCATTTTGGCTTTCATTACAGTTTGTTCTCTCCAGACGAGGGATAGAGTGAAACGATGTCGTTGAAGTTGTTGAATCCGAACACGGATGTGCTGAACAAGTCTCATGCGCTTCATCAATGCCGCAGAGGGCCTCCAGGATGTGCTCAAAACTAATCTCGGCCCTAAGGGTGTTAGACTGCCACCACCACCACTCTGTCACGTTAATATAATATTGTCCGTTTTGAGCTAAATCCATACGGATTTATTTTGGGCTCCTTCTCAAAAGGCCTTGTACTAATGAAGTGTTGGACTTGTTTATATAGAAGACTTTACTTCCTTCTCTTTCTAATGTGGGACTTGGGTTTGCAACCCAACAAACCTCCCCTCAAACCAAGGACCATCATTGTCCTCCCCTCGAGCAATAATCTGTATATCTTGCACCATCGTTATCATCACTGAACGGGACACGCCACCTGATCAACACAATATCAGGAAGACTTTCGACACAAGGCACCACCACAAATGTTGCGAGGTCACACCAGGGACTTCTCCACCATCGTAAAGGCAGTCTCACTTTATTAGGCTCCACCACTTGGCCCAACCGAACCATCGGCTCCGATACCACTTGTTAGGACCGCCACCACCACCACTCTGTCACATTAGTATGATATTGTCCGCTTTGGGCCAAGGCCGCACGAATTTATTTTGGACTCCTTCCCAAAAGGCCTCATACTAATGGAGTGGTGGACTTGCTTATATAGAAGATGATAGAACGAAAATAGTGTGCTAAAATCATTGTTAGTTATAAGGTTTTAATGGATTTTATGTTGGCACACTTGGTTATTTTCCATATATTTATATTTTGGATGCAATTTACTTCACTTGGCAATTTGTTGTTTAATTTAGGTGTTTGATGGAGTTTTTAAGCTTAAGGAATAATTTGGATCATCAAACGGACCAAGCCAAGGTGATTTGGGCTTAAATGAAGAAAATATAGCGCGACCTTTGGGTGGCCCGATGTCGATTATTGGCCCGATGCGATCATATTACGAAAATAACCTTACTTGGGGCCCAAACGACTCAAAAATCGCCCAATCAGTTCCACAAGGCAAAAAATCGGTCCATATGCTGGGAAAAGGAATTGGAATAGATTTGGAAAGAAAGACTCCAAGGAAATTAAAACTCAAGAAGGAAAGAGTCCTAATTAAAGAAGGAAACTATGAGATGAAGAATAATTATAAAAGGGAGGAGGGCTGGAATAAAAATCAACTTCTGAAGGAGCAAATTAACTTCTGGAACAGCAAATTCACGGCTGAAGGAGCAGATTCACGGCTGGACACAAAAGAAATCACGAGGGACGACCGAACCGATTTTTCGCCGGAGCAACCGAGCCAATTCCGACGTGGAAGAAGAAGACTATACCGTTTGAATTTCTTTCTTCTCATGTCTATCTTTAATTTGTTGTTTTCTAAAGCCAACATGTCCGGCTGATTTTATATTCTAGTTCTTAGTGAAGTTTGAAACCGTATTTGAATTATTCATGTTTTAATCCCGCAGCGTATTCTCAACTCGAATTCTCTTGAATTACTTTTGTGTTATTGAATTCACGACTATGCCATTTAATTTCTTGATTTGGTTTGGCCAACTAGATTAGGAGTTTTATGTCTTATGCTAGAAATTGAGTTGTAATCCGTAATTGTTGCAATTTTAATTTCACAAGTAGCAAACAATTGATTTTTCCCAATTGGGTAACACAAAATCGAGATCCCTTAAGTCGAGCTTATGAACTTAATATCTTGCCTATTTCATTATTTTGGTTTTTAATGCATCTAGCGAGCGAGATTTGAAGAGCTTGTTTTGAATCCACCGTATAGATAGGTTCAATTAAAGAGCTTGTTTTAATTGAATAAACTTAAGAAATAATTGGGGTCAACAGAGCTTGTTGTTGGCTTCGGAATAGGAGTTCATGAGATTAGAGAAGAGATAAGCGCTGCATTGAAACTTGAATTAATTCGAAACGGTGGATAACGGAGCTAAGGACTAGATTATTCTTTAATTGATATTTCCGTATTTTTTTCCCTTTGCTTATTTTATTTTATTTTAATTAAGATTAGAAACTGAAATCCCCCCCCTCGTTTTTATTTTATTTTTAATTGCTAAAAGTATTTAATCCTTAATTAGTATAATTGATTTACCGTTCTCCGTGGGATCGACCCTTACTTGCCGATACTACTAGTTAGTAGAAGTAAGACAAGGAAAAATATAAATAACTAATTTTGGCGCGTCACGACAGCGCGGTCAAAATTTTGGCGCCGTTGCCGGGGAGCGGTGTTAAATTAATTTTACTTATTTTGGGTTAAAAACTTTACGCAATTTAAACCTTTGGGTGACCCAGTGGCAGTTCTGGAAATTCATTTTAATTGTCAGTTGTGCACTAATCCGTTTGTTTTAAGTTTTGCATGAATACAAGGTCCCGAGGGGATAAAGACTTACAATACTTTCCAGAAATCACCAAGCGAGATCGTGTTTTCAGGCGAAAAGCAAAAGAAGTCAAAGAAGCACTTAGGATTTTACCATTTTCCCTCGAAACATCACCTAGTGAGTCGGAGGACGAAATTGGAGTCATGGCAAATAACGCTGAAAAGACGCTGAAACAATTAGCCAACCCAGAACTACCGCAACAACCACTGTGCATCACGATCCCGGCTATTGACAATAACAACACCTTTGAACTGAAATCGGGATTGATTCACTTGCTACCTGCATTTCATGGCCTATCAGGAGAGGACCCGCACAAACATCTCAAGGAATTCCATGTCGTATGTTCAAGCATGAAGCCAAACGGTGTCACCGAAGAAAAAATCAAGCTTAGGGCCTTTCCGTTCTCATTGAAAGATTCGGCTAAAGATTGGTTATTTTATTTACCATCGGCCACCATCACAACGTGGAACGAGATGGAGATCTTATTTCTACAAAAATATTTTCCAGCCTCTCGAGCGGCCAATCTAAGGAAAGAAATATGTGGTGCAAGGCAAATGACTGGAGAAACGTTGCATGAATATTGGGAACGATTCAAACAATTGGTATCTCGATGCCCACAACATCAAATTAGCGAGCAACTCCTGATTCAGTATTTTTATGAAGGACTTAATCCGATGGATCGAAACATGATAGATGCAGCAAGTGGAGGAGCTCTAGTGGACAAAACTCCCACAGCCGCAAGGGCTCTCATATCCAACATGGCGGCTAATTCACAACAATTTGGATGTCGCGATGCACCGATCAGGATGGTGAAGGAGATCCATGACTCGTCCCTTGAGGAAAAATTGAATGAGCTAACCAATTTTGTTAGAAAACTTGCTGTAGGTAATAGAACGCCAGTCGTACCCTGTCGTCTCTGCAAAACCACGGAGCATACAACGGATAATTGTCGGATTTTGCTTGATGAAATCGAGGCGCACGCCAATGCAATTGGGACCGAAAATTTTTATGGGAGGTAGAACGATCCGTACTCAAACACATACAATCCAGGATGGAGGGATCACCCTAACATCCGATGGAAAAACCAGCAAGAGGCGGCCCTACAAAATAGGGGACAATTCTACGAGCAGCCCACCGAAAATTCGACACAATCTTTGGAGGATATGATGAAGACCCTCATGGCAAACACGATGAATCAGTTACAACAAGGCATGAACCAGATCCAAGAGGGCATAAATCAATTCCAGCATGACACTAAATTGAGTATCAAAATTCTCGAAAATCAAATGAGTCAACTAGCCACCACGGTGAGCCGCTTGGAAAACCAAAATAGTGTGAAATTGCCATCCCAACCTGAGGAGCCTAAGGAGGTGGAGAAAGCTGAAAACGAGGAGGAAAAATCCATCGAAGATCAACAGGACACCCGGTGCGAGAATCGACACCAGTGCGAAGCTCAGGACAACAAGGTAAATTCGTCCAAAACTGCTCCTTTTGAGACTAACGAGTTACCTTTTCCATCTAGGGTCAAAAAGGCAGCGATCGTGAATAAAGAGAAGCAAATTCTAGACATATTCCGAAAGGTTGAGATCAACATTCCCTTACTCGATGCAGTTCAACAAATTCCAAAATACGCAAAGTTCCTTAAAGACTTATGCACCAACAAACGGAGGTTAAAAGGGAACGGGAAGGTGGTGATGGGAGAAAATGTGTCCGCTGTATTCCAAAAGAAATTGCCACAAAAACGGGAAGATCCAGAGCTTCAAAGAGAATTACAGCCAATATACGAGAAATTATATGGAAAAAGTGAACCAGAGTTAGCCTTCGATGAGCATCTCAAGGGAAGAAAGTTTTCAATAAACACTCCGAGAAAGTTTGGTGTGGTTCAAGAAGACGAGTCATCAGTCGTACATCTATTGAGACCCATACCAAAACCTCCTTGGTGTGTTCACTAAAAAGGGAAGTTCTTCGTCGAGCCAACGACGTAAAAAAAAGGCGCTTGTTGGGAGGCAACCCAATCTTTTTTTACTTCTTTTATTTTTTTAGTCCAATTTTCTTTTTATTATTTATTTTTTATGCTAATTATATTTTAGGTAAGTGGTAATCTATATCTTGCATTTCGTATTATATTTCTACCTTTCTTTATTTTTTTATTTTATGCTATCCCTTTTATTTTTTTTTCTATTCTATTACTTCCCTTATTTTTATTTTTATTCCCTTCCTTCTCTCTTTTTATTTTTCTCGCTCTCCGTTTCTCTCTTTCTCGGTATTTTCTTTTTACTCTGCAACCCCTAACTTCTCCATCTCTCTTTTCAGTCGACATCAGCCCCAAGCGCCGCCCGTTCGAGATCGCCGTCAAGATGTTGAAGCTAATGCGACGGAGGTGAACAAGAAACATGGGATGGAGGACCGAACCGAGCAGCTGGAAGCCCTTCTCCCGCATTAGCCCGGTGATTCCTACTCTAGTTTTTTACTATCTTTTATTTTTCTTTTTATCTTCCTTCCTTTCTTTAGAGTCGTGTGGTTGATTTTAAGTTTTGTGAAATTGGATTAGTAAAGATTAATTTAATTTGGAAAGTGTGATGTAATATATTTAAAATTGTCCTTAGCTAAATTTGTGTGATTGAATCAAGTTCGTGTATTGGGAATTTAAGTATGGCCTGACATAGGAGATGAATATGATTGGCTAGTTTGATTTTAATTAGGGTAGTTCACTATCTTGATTTTGGATTTGGATAAAAGTGTGAGGGATTCATGGCACAAGCCCTTTTTATTCGTGAGTTTTGAGCCGTAGAGCAAAACATATATTTACACATATATAAATAATTATACATATACATGCTCACTATTTCTTCTTGTGGGGTCGAACATGTTGTGTCCATGCTAGAACTTAATCAATTATTCATGTCAAGACTATGTTAGTGTTCTTATGCAGTAAAGTGATAAAGGCAAATTAGGAATAACCCATTTGGCTTATATTTTCCCACCTCGACATAATCGCCATTAGAAGCTCATTTGAACTTAAGCCTTATTCTTTGATCCAGCACATTTTATTAGCCATTATCTAATTTTTGGTGAAAATTCATCCGTTTGAACCCTTGGTCAAGATTTGGTTGTGAATTAGGTGTATAACAAGTCGAGGGAAGGACGAGAAATTATCAAAAAGTGGGTGGTGAAGTGATAAGAAAAAACAAAGTGCTGAAATTGAGATGAAAAAAAAAAATATAAAGGCCGAAAAAAAAAAGAAAAAATAGGGGGGCGGCCGTAAAAATACCCCACTCGAATGTTGTTAAAGCCACTGACCTCAATTGATCTTTCGTGGCTATGCGATTACATGTATGTACCCAAAAGGGTGCGAAAGGAAGGACGGTGATTCATTGTTTGTAGGATTTATTATGCACTCAACTTCATGATTAGTCTTGACCAACGAATCCTTTATTTATCCTTTTTATCCTACCCATACCTAAAGCCCCGTTAAAACCATAAAAGTCCTTTTGATTATATGCATGAGTTCATCTAAGTAGTGGAGATTTGATTTTTGTGCGAGTATATGGTAATGACACACCATGTTTTGACGTGAGTGATTGCTGAATAATCTCTATATCTACTTGAGCGATAGTGACCCCTTGTGAGGCCATTGAATTTTCTCTCACTTGATGCCAATGAAAATGTTGAGATTGGTTGAGGTACTTTAATTTTCCTCTTACTTGTTCATGATTATTTATTCTCCCTTGAATATGGCTATCATCTTGGATTTTTCAATGCATGCTTCTTGAAATTCTTTCACTCGAATTATGCTTGAGGACAAGCATTGGTTTAAGTTTGGGGAGATTTGATAGAACGAAAATAGTGTGCTAAAATCATTGTTAATTATAAGGTTTTAATGGATTTTATGTTGGCACACTTGGTTATTTTCCATATATTTATATTTTGGATGCAATTTACTTCACTTGGCAATTTGTTGTTTAATTTAGGTGTTTGATGGAGTTTTTAAGCTTAAGGAATAATTTGGATCATCAAACGGACCAAGCCAAGGTGATTTGGGCTTAAATGAAGAAAATATAGCGCGACCTTTGGGTGGCCCGGTGTCGATTATTGGCCCGATGCGATCTGTTACGAAAATAACCTTACTTGGGGCCCAAGAAACGACTCAAAAATCGCCCAATCAGTTCCACAAGGCAAAAAATCGGTCCATATGCTGGGAAAAGGAATTGGAATAGATTTGGAAAGAAAGACTCCAAGGAAATTAAAACTCAAGAAGGAAAGAGTCCTAATTAAAGAAGGAAACTATGAGATGAGCAATAATTATAAAAGGGAGGAGGGCTGGAATAAAAATCAACTTCTGAAGAAGCAAATTAACTTCTGGAACAGCAAATTCACGGCTGAAGGAGCAGATTCACGGCTGGACACAAAAGAAATCACGAGGGACGACCGAACCGATTTTTCGCCGGAGCAACCGAGCCAATTCCGACGTGGAAGAAGAAGACTATACCGTTTGAATTTCTTTCTTCTCATGTCTATCTTTAATTTGTTGTTTTCTAAAGCCAACATGTCCGTCTGATTTTACATTCTAGTTCTTAGTGAAGTTTGAAACCGTATTTGAATTATTCATGTTTTAATCCCGCAGCGTTTTCTCAACTCGAATTCTCTTGAATTACTTTTGTGTTATTGAATTCACGACTATGCCATTTAATTTCTTGATTTGGTTTGGCCAACTAGATTAGGAGTTTTATGTCTTATGCTAGAAATTGAGTTGTAATCCGTAATTGTTGCAATTTTAATTTCACAAGTAGCAAACAATTGATTTTTCCCAATTGGGTAACACAAAATCGAGATCCCTTAAGTCGAGCTTATGAACTTAATATCTTGCCTATTTCATTATTTTGGTTTTTAATGCATCTAGCGAGCGAGATTTGAAGAGCTTGTTTTGAATCCACCGTATAGATAGGTTCAATTAAAGAGCTTGTTTTAATTGAATAAACTTAAGAAATAATTGGGGTCAACAGAGCTTGTTGTTGGCTTCGGAATAGGAGTTCATGAGATTAGAGAAGAGATAAGCGCTGCATTGAAACTTGAATTAATTCGAAACGGTGGATAACGGAGCTAAGGACTAGATTATTCTTTAATTGATATTTCCGTATTTTTTTCCCTTTGCTTATTTTATTTTATTTTAATTAAGATTAGAAACTGAAATCCCCCCCTCGTTTTTATTTTATTTTTAATTGCTAAAAGTATTTAATCCTTAATTAGTATAATTGATTTACCGTTCTCCGTGGGATCGACCCTTACTTGCCGATACTACTAGTTAGTAGAAGTAAGCCAAGGAAAAATATAAATAACTAATTTTGGCGCGTCACGACAGCGCGGTCAAAAGACTTTACTTCCTTCTTTTTCCAATGTGGGACTTGGTTTGCAACCCCAACAAAGGGAACTATTAAAATGTAACTACTCTCTCTCTCCCATGTGTGTTGTTTGCTGTTGGTAATTTGCATTTGGTATTTGCAGGCTTGTTAGTGGAGCGGGCGATATAAAGCTCACTAAGGATG
Organism: Orobanche coerulescens; assembly: GCA_033398695.1. Classification (NCBI taxonomy): domain Eukaryota; kingdom Viridiplantae; phylum Streptophyta; class Magnoliopsida; order Lamiales; family Orobanchaceae; genus Orobanche; species Orobanche coerulescens. The sequence continues at coordinate 21,989,492 of CM065813.1, forward strand.
GAAACACTCTCTTGAAGGAGATGGTTGGTTTTTACACCCTTGTTTATTTTTCTTTATTTTTTAATTTTTTTTCCTATGGCATGTCGACTGTGCAAATCATATTTCTTGATTAAATGAAAAATATGTAGGAGTAATTTCCGAAATATAGGCTTTTTCGGAGTCGACCGGACTCCGGGCCACGGTACAAACCCTTCGGTCCGTGGCACTTCGCTCGAAAAGATGTTTTTTCCTCACCTGCACTGCTGGGCCGCGGCACACAACTGCCGAGCCGCGGCCCCCGCCGAAGTCACTAAGGATCGGCCGACACTGTACTCTGGGTCGCGGCCCCAGCCGGCTGGGCCGCGGCCCTGCCGAGCACGCCCTGCCGGCCCCTGCCGAGCACCATCCTCCCGAGACCCGCCGAGACATGCCGATCATCATGGGCCGCGGCTCATCCCTGCCGAGCCGCGGCCCCGTCATTTTCTGTGGTGTACCACAGGCCGCGGCCTGCTGCCGGCTGCGGCCCCCTGAGCCACAGGCGCATTTTGCCTTGATGTGCCGCGGCACACTTGGCTCGGGCCGCGGCACACGGGTCAAAACCTGCAAATTGGCACCTTTTATGCAGTTTTTGGATCGGGACTTTCAGAAAATCATCTTCTACACACTTAGAACAAGAGAGAGAGAGATAGAGAGAGAAACAAGAGAGAGAAATACATTTTTTCATTTTCCCGGAGATTTATCGGTCGGATCGTCTTGATCTTTTGACAAGAGCTTGGTAGCTATTGGGCAAATCTTTTCACCGGTGTAGATCGAGTTTTTGAGTCCGGAAGTACGGGTATTTCGTTAGCTCTTTGTGTAAGCCATTTACGGTTGTTTTCTTTCTCGATCTTGTTGTTGTTATTGATTCCAAATACTTGAAGAACATTTATTACCAAGTATTTGACGATTGGTGTATACCCCTAGTTTGTATTAGGAAAGATTGTGTATTTGTGTGTATTGGTGATAGTGGATTTTAAGCGGCTTCGGTCCCGTGGTTTTTACTCTCGTTTTGAGGGGTTTTCTACGCTAAAATTGTGTCTCGTTGTTTATTGCTTTCGAATATCATTTGTATTTATTTTATCGAGTTGTAATTGTTGCTCTATTCGTCGGTAACCACAAAGTTACGATTGAAGAGTGGGAATTTGTCAAACGAGGTTCCGCTTTATTCGTTGTGACGTGACGTTAGTCGTTATTTTTCCCAACAAAGTGGTATCGGAGCCATGGGATTTGTTGTTTCGTGGTGTTTAGTATCTCAATCGTAAGATGGAAGCCAACACGAGTAGAATGGTTAACTTGAACGGTTCAAACTACCACGTACGGAAGGGGAAGATGGAAGACCTTCTATACGTGAAGGATTATTATATGCCGGTTTTTTAGCAAAGATAAACCGGAAGGAAAGTCCGACGCAGAGTGGACTATTTTGCATCGCCAAGTTTGCAGATATATTCGACAATGGGTGGATGACAACGTTTTGAACCATATTAGTGGAGAGAAGGATGCTCGAGAGTTATGGCACAAGCTCGAGCAATTGTATGCTCGGAAGACGGGGAATAATAAGTTATTCCTCATTAAACAAATGATGAATTTGAAGTTTCGAGACGGGACTCCTCTATCGGATCATTTAAATACATTCCAAGGCATAATTAATCAACTTGCCGGAATGGGAATTAAATTCGAAGAGGATGTGCAAGCTTTGTGGTTGTTAGGCACATTGCTGGATTCTTGGGAGACGTTTCGAACGTCGTTGTCTAACTCTGCCCCCGATGGAGTCATTTTGATGGAATTAGCAAAAGGGAACATGTTGAATGAGGAGGTCCGAAGAAAAGCACAAGGATCTTCGTCACAGTCGGATGTTCTAGTTACCGAAAGACGGGGGAGAGGTCAAAGTAGAGGTCCGAGTAATAGAGGGCCACAAAGGAGTAGTTCTCGGGGGAAGTATGCCAACATCGAATGTTACCATTGTGGTAAGAAAGGGCATACTAAGAAATTTTGCCGAAAATTGAAGAAAGAGAATCGCCAAGGCCGAGAAAATTCACAAAAGAAGGAAAGCGGTAGTAATGATAAAGCCGAAGTTAATACTACTACCGAAGAATTCTTTGTTTTTTGTGATTATGATATGGTCAATCTTGCTAGAGATGATTCGAGTTGGGTGGTCGATAGTGGAGCTACGTGTCATGTTACATCACGTAGATATTTTTATTCCTCTTATACTCCGGGTGACTTTGGTATAGTCAAGATGGGTAACGATGAGCTATCCAAGATTGTTGGAGTGGGAGATGTGCATTTGAGATTCGACACCGGAATGGAACTTGTTTTACGGAACATAAAACATGTTACGGACATGAGGCTTAATGTTATGTCCGTTGGTTTACTCGATGATGACGGTTACCATAGCGGTTTTGGCAAGGGGTTGTGGAAACTCACTAGAGGTTCCTTGATTGTCGGGAGAGGACAAAAGGAAGGAAAATTGTACGTAAAACTGCCGAAGGTCACGACTAATTTCGTGAACACAATCGACAATAATGACATGGCCGAGCTATGGCATAAGAGGCTCGGTCATATGAGTGAAAAAGGAATGGCGCTATTGTCGAAGAAGGAGGCGTTGTCCGGGGTTCACAAGGTACACCTTAAAAGATGCTCTCATTGTCTAGCCGGAAAGCAAAGGAGAGTTACTTTTAAGAGTCATACTCCTTCACGGAAGGAAAATGTGCTTGATCTTGTTCATTCCGACGTTTGTGGTCCTATGAAGATGAGGACGCTCGGTGGTTGCCGATATTTTGTCACATTCATCGACGATCATTCTAGGAAGGTGTGGGCTTACACCTTGAAGACCAAAGATCAAGTGTTAGACACTTTCAAACAATTTCATGCCTCGGTGGAAATAGAGACCGGGAAGAAGCTAAAGTGTATCCGGACGGATAATGGTGGAGAGTACACCGGACCCTTTGATGAATATTGCCGAGAGCAAGAGATCCGACATCAAAAGACGCCCCCGAAGACTCCGCAACTCAATGGTTTGGCGGAGAGAATGAACCGGACTTTGGTCGAGAGAGCAAATTGTTTGCTCTCACATGCCGGATTGCCAAAGTCGTTTTGGGGAGAAGCTTTGAACACGGCGGTTCATGTTATTAATTTGACGCCTTGTGTTCCTTTGGACTTTGATGTGCCGGATAAGGTGTGGAGCGGTAAAGAGATCTCGTACCGCCACTTAAAGGTTTTCGGATGTAAAACCTTTGTTCACATTCCGAATGATGAGTGATCAAAGCTTGATTCCAAGACGAAGCCATGTATTTTTATTGGCTACGGGCTTGATGAGTTCGGGTATAGGTTATATGACCCGGTGACAAAGAGGATTGTTCGGTCGAGAGACGTTGTTTTTGTAGAAGATCAATCGATGAAAGATGTTAAGAATGGAGAGTCGGCTCCACAACACGACTATGATCTTATTGATTTGGACCCCGTTCCTCCACAAAATGTTGAGACACCCATTGGAGATGACATCCAAAATGATGAACAACAAGATGCCGGTGACAACGATGAGTTAAGACAAGATGACACCGATGGAGTTCATCCCGAGCTACCCGTGACGAACATGCCATCTTTTGTTCCACATAGGCGGTCGACGAGGGACCGTCATCCCTCAACCCGTTATTCGGCCGATGAGTATGTCTTACTCACCGACGAGGGAGAGCCCGAATATTTTGCGGAGGCCATGGAGGATGAAAAGAAGAAGGAATGGATGGATGCCATGCAAGACGAGATGAGTTCCTTGCATGAGAATAACACTTACGAGTTGGTGAAGTTGCCGAAAGGCAAGAGGGCTTTGAGAAACAAATGGGTGTATCGGGTGAAGTCGGAGGAGCATACCTCGTTGTCCCGATACAAAGCTAGACTCGTAGTGAAAGGATTTAGTCAAAAGAAGGGCATTGATTTTGACGAGATTTTTTCTCTGATTATGAAGATAGGATCGATTCGATTGGTCCTTGGTATTGCGGCTAGCCTTGATCTTGAGGTCGAGCAAATGGATGTCAAGACGGCTTTTCTTCACGGAGATCTTGACAAAGAAATTTATATGAAGCAACCGGAAGGATTTGAGGTCGAAGGAAAAGAGGATTATGTGTGTAAACTTCGGAAGAGTTTATACGGGTTGAAACAAGCACCAAGGCAATGGTACAAGAAGTTTGAGTCGGTTATGGGGGAGCAAGGCTACCGGAAGACGACTCTCGACCATTGCGTATTTTTCAAGAAATTCGGAGATGATGACTTTATCATTTTATTGCTCTATGTGGACGACATGTTGATCGTTGGCAAGAATGCCGAGAGGATTGCCGACTTGAAGAAAGAATTGAGTAAGTCCTTTGCCATGAAGGACTTGGGGGCGGCTAAACAAATTCTTGGGATAAGAATTACTCGGGATAGAGCAGCCCGGAAATTGCACATGTCGCAAGAGCAATACATCGAGAAGGTGCTTAAACGTTTCAACATGGACAAAGCTAAAGTTGTTAGTTCGCCTCTTACTAACAATTTTAAATTGACGAGTCAAGATTGCCCTAAGACGAAGGAGGAGATTGAGGATATGGATAAAATTCCATATGCCTCGGCGGTCGGGAGTTTGATGTACGCTATGGTATGTACTAGGCCCGACATTGCTGATGCCGTGGGAGTGGTGAGCCGGTTTGTATCGAATCCGGGTAAGAAGCATTGGGAAGCCGTAAAATGGATATTTAGATATTTACGGGGTACTTACAAATTGGGGATTACGTTTGGAAACGGGAAAGCAATGCTTGTTGGATATTCCGATTCGGATATGGCCGGTAATGAAGATAACCGAAAATCCACTTCCGGTTATTTGATGACGTTCGCAGGGGGAGCCGTGTCATGGCAATCAAGATTGCAAAAGTGTGTTGCCTTGTCTACAACGGAGGCCGAGTATATTGCGGCGGTGGAAGCGAGCAAAGAGCTCTTATGGTTGAAAATGTTTTTACGAGAGCTAGGCTTCCGACAACGACGTTACGTAGTTCTTTGTGATAGTCAAAGTGCTACCGATGATAATGGTTCTGATATGTTAACGAAGGCGTTAAGTAGAGATAAGGTGAAAGTGTGTTGTTCGATCGCCGGGATGGCGAACTCTTCCTACATTACGGAAAGGGGGAGATTTGTAGGAGTAATTTCCGAAAATATAAGCTTTTTCGGAGTCGACCGGACTCCGGGCCACGGTACAAACCCTCCGGTCCGTGGCACTTCGCTCGAAAAGATGTTTTTTCCTCACCTGCACTGCTGGGCCGCGGCACACAGCTGCCGAGCCGCGGCCCCCGCCAAAGTCACTAAGGATCGGCCGACACTGTACTCTGGGCCGCGGCCCCTGCCGAGCACGCCCTGCCGGCCCCTGCCGAGCACCATCCTGCCGAGACCCACCGAGACATGCCGATCATCATGGGCCGCGGCTCATCCCTGCCGAGCCGCGGCCCCGTCATTTTTTCCTGGAGGACTGTAAAATGCTAATATTGACACTAATGATACGTAAATGTAACTCGGTGGTCAAACAACTATTGAGAATTATTAGAGTTCCTTGTAAAGCTTGTTGTAAAACCCGTTGTTTGACTTGATTAATCGCTCTTTGTTGTTCAAATTTAATCTTTTCATTTTTGTAATTTTCTAATTGTTCCAAAGTTTTATAAGTTGAATTAACCAAATTTAATTTTTTTCGCTCTATCTCAGAGTATCCATTCAAGCTCGCCGGCCCCTGTCGAGCCACAGGCGCATTTTTGCGTGATGTGCGGCACACTTGGCTCGGGCCGCGGCACACGGGTCAAAACCTGTAAATTGGCACCTTTTATGCAGTTTTTGGATCGGGACTTTCAGAAAATCATCTTCTACACACTTAGAACAAGAGAGAGAGAGATAGAGAGAGAAACAAGAGAGAGAAATACATTTTTTCATTTTCCCGGAGATTTATCGGTCGGATCGTCGTGATCTTTTGACAAGAGCTTGGTAGCTATTGGGCAAATCTTTTCACCGGTGTAGATCGAGTTTTTGAGTCCGGAAGTACGGGTACTTCGTTAGCTCTTTGTGTAAGCCATTTACGGTTGTTTTCTTTCTCGATCTTGTTGTTATTGATTCCAAATACTTGAAGAACATTTATTACCAAATATTTGACGATTGGTGTATACCCCTAGTTTGTATTAGGGAAGATTGTGTATTTGTGTGTATTGGTGATAGTGGATTTTAAGCGGCTTCGGTCCCGTGGTTTTTACTCTCGTCTTGAGGGGTTTTCTGTAATACCCGCAAATTCGATTTCCGGTAATTTTCATTTTCCGGCGGAGGTCCGTTTCGACAACTCGCTTGACACTGTTTTGGAATTCTGAACCTATTTTGTTCTTGGAGTTTCTCCGCTTAGTCGGGTCTCGATGATGTTTTTACGTAATTTCATCTTGTGTTATATTTTGTCTCATGTGTATTTGATTCTCGTTAAACTCGTTCGATTTCGTCATTTTCTTACTTCCATGAGTTCGTATGATTGAGTAGAGCATGTTGTGAGTTTCGGATTGTTAATCCGACGTTGTATCGTGATTTTCGGATGTTTGGGCCGTTTTTGTAAATTCCTAGAAGTTTAGGGAATTTGTTCCTTGTTCGACTTTGGTTGTGTACCTCAGATCGTTTTGGGGTTCCGTACTTCCATTTCGTGTTATTGTTGCCCAAATATCGATTCCTATTGCTTTTATTCTCTTTCCGGATCATTTTCGTCATTTTGGGACCAGGGGTGTGGGCGCGGCACAAGGATTGTGCGCGCGGCACACATTACCTGATTGTTGGCCAAGCGGTACTGCAGTGTGCCGCGGCACAAGGATTGTGAGCCGCGGCACACAGTGAGTCGATGCCGCGGCACACTTGTCCGGCCGCGGCACACCGTGTGGCACTGCCGGCTAAAACCTCTGTCTGTGTGCCCGGCACGGATCCGTGATCTGCGGCACATGCAGTCGAGCCGCGGCACACTCCGAATGAGCCGCGGCTGATCGGCCGAACACTGGCGCAATTTTGGCCTGTGCCTTGGCACAGTTGATTTGAGCCGCATGACACCAATGCGGTCGGCGCTATAAGCATGTGTTTTGGCGAGATTCACTCATTTTCCTCCTTTTCTTCCACCGTGCGCGAGAGAGAGGGTTGAGAGGGGGATTTCTTCTCCATCCACCCTTTTGATTGTGTGTTTTTCTTCATCTTCCTTCGATCGTGTAGCTCGGATTGTGGATCTAGCACGTGTTCTTCGGATTATAGGGCTTGAATCTTCAAGAGGTAAGAAACCCTTTAACCCTAGTATGATTTTTGGGGAGGGTTTGGTGGTGATCTTGTGTTTTAATCCAAATTAACCGATGTTGTTGTTAGATTTTGATAGTACTCTCGTGACCCTTGGTTTTCTTGTTTTTGGTTGGGATGAAATCCCGTTAGTTCACCGTTAACCGATTTCAATTCCCTACGCACTCTTGGTGTTCGATAAATTGTCCCAACGGGTAGAACTAGGAGGAATTTCTTCGTATTCATGATGTGAGATTGATTGTATATCATTATTGTGTTAGGGTCGGATTTGAGGGGATTGTTCGGACCGAAACCTATTCCTTCGTCGTCTCCTTCGCGTCGTATTACCAAGGCAAGTACCTCGATATACGAATTGTAACTGCGTGAAATCATTGTTGTCGAAGTGTATGAGTTTATATGGATATATATATATGTATGTGTATATATATATGTATTTATATATAGTTATATGTTAAATATACGTATGTATATACGTATATTGATATATATGTTTATGTCGGTGATCAACGAGTGTTGAATTCTAACATTAGTTGGCGTACTCAACTTGGATTGATGGATGATCTATAGTCATTCATATAATATAGCAAGGTTATATACATCTATATACCTATAATATAAATATATATATATTTGGTTGAGTCGCAATATAGCGATATATGTGCGGTGTTGATTGGTTATGCTTGAATGCTTATTGTGATTGAGTTGATTAATAACGTGCGTGTTCTGTCTACTTGTGTGGTTATGGGTAGCGGAGAAATTGTGTGACTTGATGTACCGAGTTGAAAATTGTTGTGACGTTTGTTCATGTGCTTGATGTTTGTGATAATGTGGATACTTGTTGTGAGAAACGTCGTATCCGGAACCTCTCGAGGCGGGCGTGCACTCCGGCTGGTGTATCTTGCAATGTGCGGCTCCATATGGGTGGTGAACGCCGATGTCACCTAATGCGCGCGCAAGGCGGCTCTTGCGGGAGTGACGCCGGTGCGGTGACATGTTCAAGGAGCGGCCAACATGATGGAAGTGAACGCCGGTACAGTGCGCAAGGAGGCGCTGGCGAGCTTATTGGTTACGGGTATTTGAGTGATAGCCGAGACCCGTTCGAACGATGTTCGTATCTCAAATTCTTTCAACTCACTTTCAAATGTTTGTCTTGATATAGTCCGCGATTCGTGTTTTTGAAAGCTTGTTTCAAATTGTTTTTAAAGCGTTTGGTATCGGGTTAATTAACCAAGGAGGTTTGTGAAATCTCCGAGTGTTAATTGATCGGGGTCTTGAGCGGGATATGTCGAACGAGAGATTGTGCCTTTGATTATATTGTGGTGCCATTAGTGTATCGGGTCGAGGACCTGTGAAATGATGAGATGATTGATTTCGTGATGACGTTATTTGGATTGGGTTGAGAACCGTGAGATGTTGTAATGATTTCGTTTGTAATTGTTTTCCATATGTTGGGTCAAGGACGAGAGCTTTGAAATTATTTCCAAAAGTATTCCCATTCGATTTTAAAAACCCCTAAACGGCCGAGTCAATAATAATGTTTGCAAACTATCTTATCAAAATACTTTTCCTTTTTACAAAAGGGATCTTCCCGACTCCTTGGGCTCGTTTAAAGTTTCATGAATGTTATTTTCCGTAAGGAGAATATGACTATGTGATTACCTTTCACCTTGTGTATGCGAGTGTTATTCGGTCTTGTTGTGGGAATGTATGGTTTGTGTTAAGGCTTCACGGCGGTTGAATTTTGTGTTATTCTTGTTCGTATATCTTGTATATTATGTACTTGCACTAGCAAAATTCGGTTTGCTAACCAGAGTTTTCGGGGTGGGTGCTGTTATGCGCTCGAGTTTTGGCGGCTCGGGAGCGATCACGGGATTGACTTGGAAGGAGATGGAAGGCAGCGATGCTAATCACACAGTCGAGTCTTTTCTTTTGTATCATTTTGGTCGGTATTTCTCTGTCGTTCGAGTATTCACCCTTGCATGGGTGTAATTATCATTTATTAAATCGAGTTGTCATTCTTTTCTGTGTTCAAGTTTATTGTTGTCATTGTAATATGAATGTCGTTAGTTTCTGAATTGGTTTATGACCTTGTCGGTCTGCTTTGTATTAAATTTTGACCCCGGTCGGTCAATCTTTGAGTAGTCTTTTGGAGTTTAGCCTGGTGGATCCTTGTGATAAGGGTCTACGGCGTGTGACATTCCCGGTCGTATTCTGGGGGTGTTACATTTATGGTATCAGAGCTTAGGTTTGCGAAAAACCTAGGCCGTTGGGTCAAGTCCATGCCTTGTGTAAGTCGCGCGCATCAGAGTTGTGATTAGTATCGTGGTTCCGACATCATCTCCCAGCAATCCGTGATGGTAAGCCTCCCGATCGTAAGTCCCCTTATATACGTATTTGATTATATTGTGCTAATATGCTTAATGTGAACTAGGAATTGGAACTTGTTGGTGATATTATCGTTTTAGGATATAACATGCGTATGCGGTCCGAGTATAAATGGTTATGTAGTATGCTTCAGAAGTCGAGTATAATTATCTGTTTCAGCACTTTATTAGAATAAATTTATGAATGATAATTTTATCCGTTGCGTGAGTATTGTGAGATGGCTTTTAGTATCTTGCAAGCCGAGTTTTGATATTTTTGTCTTGCACGTTTTGATAGTATTCTTATGACGGTACTTGATATTTTATAAATGACTTTAGTGAGTATTTGAGAACATTATTGACATTGGCCTTTTTGGCATTTTGAACATTTTTTTTTAAAATGATTTTTAGCACAGTAGGTTCCTGACGGGGCCACGTTGTAGTATCACGAATATTTTAAAGTGATGCTTTGAAATTTCCTAACATTGTGTAAAGCCATGATTTAACATCGTCATGTTAGATGGTCACGTATCTCGGTGGAAAATTCTTTCGAATAAACATTTTGGAAGAAGAGGAAAGATTTTCAAAATTGTGGTATTTGGACTCAACATTTTGAAATATTTCAAATTAGTTACGAATTAATTTTTGATTTCTTTTTTTTCTTTTATACATCACTCGAAAATAATTTTTTTTAGAGTCGTTGTATAAACTTCCTCTTCCGAAATAAAAGACAGTGTTTACAAGTCTTGGGCGCAATGTGACTAGCCTCTTTTTCAAAAATTTGTTTTCATTAAGTGCATACATATAATGATCGTCCTCGTCGAGGAACTCGAAATTGACTTCTTAAAACTTTATGCTTTACGATAGTACCGTTATTCTAAGGATGCTAACTAAAACTCGGGTTGATAATTGTGATATATTGTACGACCGATAAACTAATACTGTTGATCGGTGTTATCCGTATTAGTATGTCAAGCCTCGGCGGACGTGGGCGTGATGATGGAAATGGAAGCGGCGAGGTGGTTCGTACGACCACGATTCATGCTACGGTGAAGGAGTATCAAGATCAAACGATATCCTATGAAATCTCCTCAGTGGTCGAGCCCTCGAGCGAAGCCAAGAGACGGAGGACATCTGGGAAATTTTTGGTCGGCGAAGAGTCTAAGGCTCCCAAACCCCCACGTCGTTCGAACGCGTCGTTTTCGCGATCGGGAGTGAGCGCTTGGAATCCCAAGCCAGCATCGGTGACTCTCGGTAAGAAGGGAGGGTGCTTCAACTGCAATCATCAGGGACATGTTCGTGTAAATTGTCCCTTTCCACTCTTGACTTGTTACCGGTGCGGGTGTGAAGGTCATCGGGAGAAGCATTGTGAGATAATTTCTGAGCTGGCAAAGAATGCTACCCTATTGGCAGACAGAGCAAGTGACTGGAGAATGTCCCGAAACCCTATGTTTCCTTCTGAAGAGCCTAACATGGGAGGATGAATATTTTGCAATATGTCCTAATCGTTGCTGTTTTGAACAATCGTGACTTTGATCGTTCTTCATTTCATTGCTCTATGTTTCCAACTCTTGTTGTTCTAACTTGGGATCGAAATATCTTTTAGTATGGGGGAGTGTATTACCCGTACTTTCCTTGGTATTTTCGGTATTGTGTGATTTTTCATTGTTGGTAATTCAATTATGATCCTCTCGACGATTTTAAACTATCCTGTTCCACTTAGCCTGCCGTCCTCCGAACGAATTTCGGAGCTGTTTTGTTAAAACCCGTGGGTTATTGTGGTCTTACCATATCTGAACCTAATTCTTGCAAATTTTGTTCGGAACTATTATTCCCACGCGTGCAATTGACACTTCCGAATGTGTTATGAACTTGGATTGTGGTTGGTTGAGCTCGAAACATGATTTTCAGGACGTCTGAACTATTTTGTGATTTTCTTAACTCTGGGAGCTTTGGTATCCAAATTCATACTCCTCCACCTCAACTTATCGTGTTCCCATACATTTTTATCGCCTCGACTCACGTACCAGATGCTCGCTAGGTCAGTTCATCGTATTTCTGGAACCTTGCATTCGCGCTTTGCTCGTGATGATTTGGGGCTGAGCAAGTAGTTATTTCCTTGATTGTTCCGCCGCTCTCTATTCTAAGTTTCGGGACGAAACTTCTTTTAAGGAGGGTAGAATGTAATACCCGCAAATTCGATTTCCGGTAATTTTCATTTTCCGGCGGAGGTCCGTTTCGACAACTCGCTTGACACTGTTTTGGAATTCTGAACCTATTTTGTTCTTGGAGTTTCTCCGCTTAGTCGGGTCTCGATGATGTTTTTACGTAATTTCATCTTGTGTTATATTTTGTCTCATGTGTATTTGATTCTCGTTAAACTCGTTCGATTTCGTCATTTTCTTACTTCCATGAGTTCGTATGATTGAGTAGAGCATGTTGTGAGTTTCGGATTGTTAATCCGACGTTGTATCGTGATTTTCGGATGTTTGGGCCGTTTTTGTAAATTCCTAGAAGTTTAGGGAATTTGTTCCTTGTTCGACTTTGGTTGTGTACCTCAGATCGTTTTGGGGTTCCGTACTTCCATTTCGTGTTATTGTTGCCCAAATATCGATTCCTATTGCTTTTATTCTCTTTCCGGATCATTTTCGTCATTTTTGGGACCCGAGGGGGGGTGTGGGCCGCGGCACAAGGATTGTGCGCCGCGGCCACATTACCTGATTGTTGGCCAAGCGGTGTCTGGTGTGCCGCGGCACAAGGATTGTGAGCCGCGGCACACAGCCAGTCGGTGCCGCGGCACACTTGTCGGGCCGCGGCACACCGTGTGGCACTGCCGGCTAAAACCTCTGTCTGCAGTGTGCCCGGCACGATCCCGTGATCTGCGGCACATGCAGTCGAGCCGCGGCACACTCCGAATGAGCCGCGGCAACGAGCGGTCACGAACATCGGGCGCAATTGGCCTCTTGCCGCGGCACGCTTTAGCCGAGCCGCGGCACACAATGCGGTCGCGCTATAATTGTGTTTTCAGCGAGATTCACTCATTTTCCTCCTTTTCTTCCACCGTGCGCGAGAGAGGGTTGAGAGGGGATTTCTTCTCCATCCACCCTTTTGATTGTGTGTTTTTCTTCATCTTCCTTCGATCGTGTAGCTCGGATTGTGGATCTAGCACGTGTTCTTCGGATTATAGGGCTTGAATCTTCAAGAGGTAAGAACCCCTTTAACCCTAGTATGATTTTTGGGGAGGGTTTGGTGGTGATGTTGTGTTTTAATCCGAATTAACCGATGTTGTTGTTAGATTTTGATAGTACTCTCGTGACCCTTGGTTTTCTTGTTTTTGGTTGGGATGAAATCCCGTTAGTTCACCGTTAACCGATTTCAATTCCCTACGCACTCTTGGTGTTCGATAAATTGTCCCAATGGGTAGAACTAGGAGGAATTTCTTCGTATTCATGATGTGAGATTGATTGTATATCATTATTGTGTTAGGGTCGGATTTGAGGGGATTGTTCGGACCGAAACCTATTCCTTCGTCGTCTCCTTCGCGTCGTATTACCAAGGCAAGTACCTCGATATACGAATTGTAACTGCGTGAAATCATTGTTGTCGAAGTGTATGAGTTTATATGGATATATATATATATGTATGTGTATATATATATATATATATGTATTTATATATAGTTATATGTTAAATATACGTATGTATATACGTATATTGATATATATGTTTATGTCGGTGATCAACGAGTGTTGAATTCTAACATTAGTTGACGTACTCAACTTGGATTGATGGATGATCTATAGTCATTCATATAATATAGCAAGGTTATATACATCTATATACCTATAATATAAATATATATATTTGGTTGAGTCGCAATATAGCGATATATGTGCGGTGTTGATTGGTTATGCTTGAATGCTTATTGTGATTGAGTTGATTAATAACGTGCGTGTTACTGTCTACTTGTGTGGTTATGGACTGGCGGAGAAATTGTGTGACTTGATGTACCGAGTTGAAAATTGTTGTGATGTTTGTTCATGTGCTTGATGTTTGTGATAATGTGGATACTTGTTGTGAGAAACGTCGTATCCGGGAACCTCTGAGGGCGGGGCGTGCACTCCGGCCTGGTGTATGCTGCAATGTGCGGCTCCATATGGGTGGTGAACGCCGATGTCACCTAATGCGCGCGCAAGGGGCGGCTCTTGCGGGAGTGACGCCGGTGCGGTGACATGTTCAAGGAGCGCCCAACATGATGGAAGTGAACGGCGGTACACAGGTGCGCAAGGGAGGCGCCTGGCAGGCTTATTGGTTACGGGTATTTGAGTGATAGCTGAGACCCCGTTACTGAACGATGTTCGTATCTCAAATTCTTTCAACTCACTTTCAAATGTTTGTCTTGATATAGTCCGCGATTCGTGTTTTTGAAAGCTTGTTTCAAATTGTTTTTAAAGCGTTTGGTATCAGGGTTAATTAACCAAGGAGGTTTGACGAAATCTCCGAGTGTTAATTGATCGGGGGTCTTGAGCAGGATATGTCGAACGAGAGATTGTGCCTTTGATTGTATTGTGGTGCCATTAGTGTATCGGGTCGAGGACCACGTGAAATGATGAGATGATTGATTTCGTGATGACGTTATTTGGATTGGGTTGAGAACCCCGTGAGATGTTGTAATGATTTCGTTTGTAATTGTTTTCCATATGTTGGGTCAAGGACCGAGAGCTTTGAAATTATTTCCAAAAGTATTCCCATTCGATTTTAAAAACCCCTAAACGGCCCGAGTCAATAATAATGTTTGCAAACTATCTTATCAAAATACTTTTCCTTTTACAAAAGGGATCTTCCGACTCCTTGGGCTCGTTTAAAGTTTCATGAATGTTATTTTCCGTAAGGAGAATATGACTATGTGATTACCTTTCACCTTGTGTATGCGAGTGTTATTCGGTCTTGTTGTGGGAATGTATGGTTTGTGTTAAGGCTTCACGGCGGTTGAATTTTGTGTTATTCTGTTCGTATATCTTGTATATTATGTACTTGCACTAGCAAAATTCCGGTTGCTAACCAGAGTTTTCGGGGGTGGGTGCTGTTATGCGCTCGAGTTTTGGCGGCTCGGAGCGATCACGGGATTGACTTGGAAGGAGATGGAAGGCAGCGATGCTAATCACACAGTCGAGTCTTTTCTTTTGTATCATTTTGGTCGGTATTTCTCTGTCGTTCGAGTATTCACCCTTGCATGGGTGTAATTATCATTTATTAAATCGAGTTGTCATTCTTTTCTGTGTTCAAGTTTATTGTTGTCATTGTAATATGAATGTCATTAGTTTCTGAATTGGTTTATGACCTTGTCGGTCTGCTTTGTATTAAATTTTAACCCCGGTCGGTCAATCTTTGAGTAGTCTTTTGGAGTTTAGCCTGGTGGATCCTTGTGATAAGGGTCTACGGCGTGTGACATTCCCGGTCGTATTCTGGGGGTGTTACATTTTCCACGCTAAAATTGTGTCTCGTTGTTTATTGCTTTCGAATATCATTTGTATTTATTTTATCGAGTTGTAATTGTTGCTTTATTCGTCGGTAACCACAAAGTTACGATTGAAGAGTGGGAATTTGTCAAACTAGGTTCCGCTTTATTCGTTGTGACGTGACGTTCGTCGGTATTTTTCCCACCAAAATGATGGTTTGTGATTTGAGTTCTGACAGGTTGTTGATATTACAAGAATAATATATATATATATATATATATATGGATTGATTATGGTGGAAACACTATTAATGGTGAAATCTAGAAACCAATTTCATTATTAAGTAATTTCATTGCATATTTGTTATAATTTGTTGCATCAAGCTGGTCGCTAGTATATGCAACAAATAATGCAATAAAAAGAATACATAAATGCATATAATTCTACTCATCTACAGCCGTTAGATCACTAATATCAATGGCCTACAAAAGTTTCTAGATTTCACAAGATAATTAGTTTTCGTATGATCTATTTCCTATATTTGTATTTATAAATTTTTACCAAGAAAAATTATTGTTGTATTTATTGTTATATTAATTATTATTAATATTAATATTATCGACAATACTATATACAAATTTTTATTATTAATCTCATTATTTTAATTTATCGGTAGTAGTATCATTGTTTGGCGGAGGTGAGTAGCCGAGCTAAGGGAAAACAACAGAATTACAGCGCTGCGATGAAGGGAAAGCCTAAGCTGTGAGTCAAACTTGTTATAATAAGGGGGAGAGAGGGAAGAAAAGAGGAAACCTACTCTTTTTTTTAATACATATGTGATCCATACTTCATATGACTAATCCTATGAGAAACATCTCCGGCCCCTCAGAACAGCTTCCAGTTAAACCGCGAGATAATATACCTGACTAACTCCACTTCCGCGCACAAGGAGTTATCCCTCAAGTGATTGCTCCATGCTGAACCCCGATAGTTAGGCATGTCGGGTCTCCATAATCCAACTGCAGGTTCCCACCGAGATCAGGCCTCCCACACTGCCGCTTGAAGCACATGCCGGTGGGCTAGGACCTAACCCTTAGTCAAAGACTAAGGGATCATTGGGCCTTGAGAAATTCAATTCCAAAGTGTTGCCACTAGGAATTGAACCCGTGACGTCCAACTAAATTGAAAGTCAGGTGGCCAACTGCGCCAAGGCAGTTGGTTACCTACTCTTTTATTTTATCAATTGTGGGTTGTGGGCTTTTTAGCATTATTTTATCAATTATTTTTAATATTTTATTATTTTTATGATAACTTCTATTATTAGTTATTTTAATTAAGAATTATTATTCATAATTATTATTATTTTTAAATGAAGTTAAATTAAAAAATATTATACACAATTATTATTATAATTTTTCTAAGTGAATTAAATTAAAAAAATATTATACATAATTATTATTATTATTTTAAATGGGTTAAATTTAAAAATATTATACATTATTATTATTATTATTATTTTAAATGAATTAAATTTAAAAATATTATACATTATTATTATTATTTTAAATGAATTAAATTTAAAAATATTATACATATAATTAATTTTTTTTTTGTGAAATAAATAATTTGATTGATTGATTCAACACAATTGATTCAATTTAATTGATTCGATTCGATTCAAAGAAAATTCAATTCAATTCAGTTCAGCAAATTTCAGCTCAAGAGAGCTATCTCATGATCATATTCAAGAAGCTTACTATTAGTATTATTTTATGAAACTTGTTGATGAGGTTGAAAATAAATTATTACATAATTCCTATAAAAGATACGCGTACATTATCAATCCCAAAGCATGCCGAAATTATAATATGCAAAAATTGCGAGTTTTTGACCAAACTAGTGTTGTTGAAAAAAATATTTACCATAATAGTGTAGTTCCAAAAATATTTACCATAATAGTGTACTTATAATTTTAATAATAGTTACCAAGCCAAACAGACCGGAACAAACAAAGAAACACGGGACGAGACCAAACGTTCTGAACTCAAAATCAAAGAAACAAGCCCTAACTCACACCTCCTTCTCCGCCTCTCGATCGCCGCTTCCCACGAATCGATGACAACCGCTGCCGCCTCACAGGAGTCGCGGCCACAGTACTACCTCATACGAGTCCCCGAGCCACCGCCTCAAAAATGTAACACCCCCGAGATATTCGAAGTATATTACAGCGTCGTGGACCCCTACATGGGACCCACCAGGCTAAAATAAGAAAAGCACCACTCGACTAACCATCTCAGATAGCGAGGACACATATTTAAATAATACAACATATAAAGATACACCCGGAGCAACCGGTGTAATAAACATCGACCGACAATATAGCAATTTGAGTTAATACAAAACGAAGTTCAGAGTGAAAAGCCTAAGTACTCGCGAGTACAATCTATAAGTTTATAAATGTGGGAAACAACCATATCGAAATAGACAAGAGAAATAAGAAGACTCGAATGCACATGTCAACGACCCTGGCCAACATCCTCGTACTGTCCCAGCGTCCGCTCGTCCGGCAGAACATAACCTGAAATCCATAACAAGAATTTCCCCAAAACGGGTCCCCAAAGGGGTTAGCAATTACGCTAGTACAAGTAATCAAGGCAAACCATTCGCTTAAACGTTTCATAGTATAATGCACCAAAATCATTTCAAAACCAAAACCAGGCATGTCTTTTCCGGAAACAAACAGTCAATCACATTTGCCTAGGACCGGGACGAAGCCACAAATCCCACTCGAGGCCTCTAAGGACCCTCTCGAGCTGGCCATATCATAAAACAAATCACGCACGTGCATCGCCTAGGACCGGGACGAAGCCACAAATCCCACTCGAGGCCTCTAAGGACCCTCCCGAGCTTGCTAGCTAAACAAACTCATGAATCCAGGGCTCAAACCATTGGACTCCCTCCGTGGCCCCGTCGGCCCTCCCTAGGTGAGCAAATCACACAAAATATACATTACCATTTCACGTTAAGCATAAAGGTTTCCAAAAATACTTTCCTTGAATAATTGACGACGCAACGAACGGAAAGGAAAATCACCGACGAACGCTAGGAACCAACGGAACCGAACCTAACGATTCAAAGAACATAATTACAACCAACTCTAAACGAATACGGAAATGGAATACACCCGAAAACCCGCCTACAATTCATGTATATTCGTATAAAAATAACAACGAGGGCGGACCACAACCAAACCCTCTCGAATACGCAACAACCACGAAATATACCATGAATCCATAGGGAAAACAAGAATACTAGCAAGATTAATCATATTCAACATGAATTAATCAACCGTATGGAACGAATCGAAGAAAAAACCGAAAACCCCCAATTTACTCAAAAGTAGGGTTCTTAGAAGATTTACCTTGGATTAGGATGAAAAATTCGTGTTGATGTTGTTATTATACACCAAGAACTGAAAGAAGATGATGGTTGAGATGATTGGAGGAAGAAATCGCCAAGAAAATCGCCCAAAATCGCCAAAGCCGCGGAGAAGGAGGTGAAATGAGAAATAGATCCGTCCGAAGTAAACTCCTGGGTATATATAGCCACACGGCTTAGCGCGCGCTAACGGCTAAGGGTTAGCGTGCGCTACCCAGTTATATTACAGTTCGGAACTCACTGTCCTGGACCGTTAGCGTGCGCCAGTACTATCTAGCGTGCGCTAACAACGACTCGGTAGCGCGCGCTATCGAGCTATAGTGTGCGCTACCTGGGCACCTGAACGAGTCCAGAACAAACTGCCCAGTACTGGACAGTCACGTTAGCGCGCGCTATCGGACACCTAGCGCGCGCTAGCCCCCCGACATTACCGTGCGCTAGACAACGTAGCGTACGCTAATCCGCTAGTCCAGAGGACTGGAATCCGAAATAAGTTCACTGCCACTCCCAGGGCTCAGCTCGCTAGCACGCGCTACGGAGCAGACATAGCGTGCGCTACTAAGGGATCCCTAGCGTGCGCTATGCAGAAAGATTAGCGCGCGCTAGGCACGGAATATTAACGGCCCAAAACACCGGAACATGAACGAAACATCAAACGGAACATCTCAAAATGCATAATAACATAGAATGGATCCATGGCAACCCCGAAACGGTGGTTCCGAACAATAATTACGAGAATCAGATCAATAGATGACGGAAGAACCAATAAACGTAAAATTGGATGACAACAAGTCTCGAAACAATTATTCTCAAAAATTAATACGGTTACACGAGGGTCGCTAAAAAAACGAGAAATACACCGAAAAATGAAAATACCGGGAAAAGAAAATGCGGATATTACAAAAAAAACGTCGCCTCAAACAACCTTCGCCTCAGTTCGGTAAGGGGTTCTGCGTCTGTTTTTTTTTTTATTTCTTCCCCCAGGGAAGAGGGGAATTGTCAAGGGGAAATTCTTTTTTCTAAGCTGAGTGTGCAGCGCAAACGAACGTGAGCTGCTATACTGAATCCCCCGCTGGACATATTATTTTATGCTTTTTTTATTTCTTCCCCCAGGGGTATTGAAATTTATTCTTATACTATCCATAGTATTCCTTGTGGTATTGATAGATGAATTTTTGATCAATTTTTGGTTGCTTTGGATATTTTTGATAGATGAATTCAATTACACTATTTTTCTATTGGGGTGGCACAACATGTCAAGATCCAGATGGCGTATCGTATAATAAAGGTCCAAATAAAGCAATTAAGGTGAACCGTGTGTAACACCCCCAATCCACTCAGGGATATTACACGCCGTAGACCCTCTCCTCGAAGATCTACCAGGCTGGTAACAACATTTAACATCTCGACAATGCCTTCAAGGCTAAATGACTCAGTAGACCGATTTGGTCTTTCAATGAAAATATACAACTCAATTACAATCACATACCCACGCAGGGGTCAAAATACAATAAACTCCCGTACAACGGGGAAAAGATACTGCAGCGGAAAAGAAAATACAACTAGACCAGTACGACATCAATGGATCCTCGTGTGATTAGTATCGTTCATCTTTCATCATCCTTCGTGCCGACCCTGTGCTATGCTCCAAAACCTGAATGCAAAAATAGACATCCACCCCCCGAATACTCAGGGGTTAGCAAAACTCCACTGTTTTGCTAGTGCAAGAACATAGTGCAAATACGAGCCATACAATTCACATTCCACGAATAACAACAACGAGGAATCCTCAAAGATCCAAACGAAACGAAAAGTACTTCTCGAGGCAAGGGTTTGAGAAAACCTTTAAAAATCGAAATACCATAAATCAATGGAAATAATTTATAAGACGGTTTAGAATGCCAACGAGAGTTTTAATAGAAAACCATTTAGGATTATCAAATCCTACTTTTCAAAATCCACAAGAAAAAAAAAGGGTCACCGCCCCAAATCTTTACTTTCCGAAAAATGACATTTACCAAACCGTTGGGATTTTAGCCCCAAATCCGTAAAATGACTTTTACAAAACCATTGGGATTTTAGCCCCAAATCTCATCAACTCACAGTACACAAGAACGACCACAAGGTTCGTCTCCCAAGATAAAAATCCACAAATAAAGGATTTAAAACAAACAACAAAATACTCTAGTGCCATCCTAGCCAAGTAGGCCAAACGAACAACTTACCTCTTACACACTTAGTCAATGCATGCAATCATGAAAACCGTTCGAAAGCACTCATTTCCGGAAATGCCAATGATCAAACCACATTTGTAAAAATGCACCACAATTAACCGCGTGGATCCCTGCCGAGACCCCGTCGGATCTAACCCACAGTGGTTAAAAGCAAGCTCGCGGTTCCACAGCTTCGTGGAGCCCTACCGAGACCCCGTCGGATCTAACCCGTAGTGAGCATACACACACACACATTACTCATGCAATACTAATATGCTAAGAATGTAAGTTCATTAAGAATACTCACTAGAGATGGCCTCTAACTCGACACCATTATCAACTCTTCAAAAACGCAATAACAAGATTAAATACGGAATACACGATCCCATAACTTTAAACAATAGGAGTATCATCATCAAATCCTTCAACGTTCAAAATAGTCAAATCATAATCAATTCCCAAAACACACCGTTCACAAAACACACACGCATTTGAAAGAAAGTCTTTAATGAGGCCAAACCGAAATCTTTTGAAACTTCGTTTCAAACAACCAAACAAACACACTAGTACGATCACCGATCATCATATCCACAAAATAAGAAAAGTATGGGCAAGGTACTTGCCTCGATACCACGAGCACGGAACCACGAACGGATATGGCTCAACCGGGAAGCTTCGGAACGCCCGATGCTAACGAAAAGGAGGACGACAACGAACGGAACGGAAGAATCAAGCACGACCGCGAGGAACCGACGAAAATGAACCTAACGATTCGAATAGCACAATCACAACCACTTCTAAACGATTATGGAAATGGAATACACCCGGAAACCCGCCTATGATTCATGTATATTCGTACAAAACGAGGGCGGACCACAACCAAACCCTCTCGATTCCGTAAAAATCCGCAAAATATCCATGAATCCGTAGGAAAGCTAAAGATACTAACAATATTAATCGTATTCATCATGAATCCACCAACAAAACGGAACGAATCGGAAGAAAAACCCAAAACCCCCAAATTAATCGAAAATAGGGTTCTAGAAATATTACCTTTGAAGATTCAAGTACTAAGATCCGTAGAACACGCGTTAGATTGATTATCCGAGCCTCACAACCGAAGGGAAATGATGAAAATCGACCCCCGGATGAAGAATGCTTGAGAAGTTCTCCCCTCCTAGGTCTCTCTCTCTCGCGCAGGTGAAATGAAGGAGAAGACGGCCGATCTCGTCTAATAAGGACGAGATTGCACAGTTGACCGCTTTGTGTGCCGCGGCACACCAAGTGTGCCGCGACACGTGCCAAAATTTTACTCCTGAGTTTCGGCGGTGCCGCGGCACCCTCTGATCGGGTTTTGGTCGCAGATGTCACACGGGTGTGCCGCGGCACAGACGGGTGTGCCGCGCATCGATGGGTGTGCCGCGGCACACAAGATGCTTCGCTCGACCAACAATCGAAGAAGTTTGTGTGCCGCGGCACACACATCTTGTGCATGCCCACACCCCTTTTTGGGTCCCAAAATGATGAAAATGATCGGAAGAGAATAAAGCGATAGGAATCAATATTTGGGAACCAATAACACGAAATGGATCCACGGCAACCCCGAACGGCGGTTCCGCACAACAATAACGAGAATACGGTTCAACGGTTGTGCGGAAGGACACATTGAAAGGTACACGAGGGTCACTACGATCGAGAAATACACCAAAAAAAGAAAATTACCGAAATTCGAAATTGCGGATATTACATTCTACCCTCCTTAAAAGAAGTTTCGTCCCGAAACTTAAAACAAGTAGGGAGAAGCAATATCCCCTCCAGGAAAACTCAACGAGATACACAAGAAATGCGTAACTTACGCCCATCGGCGAAACGTTACAAGCAACGCAAAGGAATAAACGGCGTGAAAACACGCTCCAGGATGACCAACACAATGCCACCGGTAGAGACATAATAAAATCAACAAGTGACAAGTGTCATCATACAGATAACACAATCAAGTCGATTATCCGAACAATCACAAAACACAACCAACGAAAATCAATACGATTGACCAACCCAACGGTATATCAATCAAAACATGAGCCACACGCTGAACAAATACGGAATTCTACCGCCCAAGGGTTGGAAGATCGAAAACGAGACTAATTTCCCGAACTTAAGGAAATTTCGAAGGAGTCTGAATGTTCAACAATCACGAAACGAGATCAACAAAACCGAACAATCAAACGATCGAACCACAAAGATCGAGACAACAAAAATCGAACGATCATGTTCGGATCACGATGAACAATAAGGTTCAACCGACAACTCCGAGGTTCACATCTCGACTCGAGACAAAACATGATCCGGTGAAAACAACAAGATGCACACTCACATAAGATCCACAGGAAAGGGAATAACGATTGAAAGGTCACAACGACGAACGAGTAATTCCGAAATAATACCACCCTCGTTCGATCAACAAAAGCAAGGGGCAGGACAAGCTCAGAAAATGTCAATGAACATGATGAGTCGACAAAGTCGAAAACACAAGAGTTCCAAATCCGATCCACTTCGAATAAAAGAACTAATAGAACCAGATGATGTCACTCCCGAACAAGGTTCACAAGAGTCGAACCGAACCCGAAAAGTGACGGCGATAACCAGATCGACCCATAACAAGATCGCAGTTCATTCGGACGATGAAACCGAAATACAAAACAAGTTCATAAAGTATCAACGAACATGAGCGAATCGATAGACTGGAGAAAGAGAAAATACCGAAGTCAAAATAGTACGGGCATTACCTCCGACCTCGTCCACGAAATTAACAAAAACGGGAGCAAACATCAAAATGACAACGCGAACATCATACACATATACCCAGCCCTCAAACGGGAATGGATAGGTTTTAAAAACGAAAACCTCATTTTGAAAATAATTTGAAGAATACCAGTTGATCTTGAGTATCACCTTTCAAAAAGTACAAACGTGAAACATCGTTATCGAGACTTTGGAGAACCATTTCGCATTTGATAAAAATGAGGCCACTTTCTCTTAGTGAAAACTTTCAGAATATTCGACCCTCGGGTCTAAATAAAAATGTTTCTAAAACATTGAAAATATCTCAAAACATTTTGGTCCTCGAGGCAGAAAATTTTTGAAATATATTGTGGCATCTGGATGTACCACAAGAAAATAACTCATTTGAAAAAAATATGTCTCGAAATTTACTTCTAAGATACTCAAGTTTTCGAAAATAATTCAATGCCAAAAAGGATGATCCCAAAAAGGCTAGAATGCCCAAAAAAATTTCAGGTAATCACACGGAACATCATAGCGCTGTGGGTCCCGCGTCGGAACCCCAGGCTAAAAACCATTTACAAAAATGCCAAAAAGGCTGATGACGGTAATATTTCAAAAAAAACTCACAAAATCCATTTACAAAATACTAAATTCCGTCATAAGAATTTCGCCAAAATGATCAAGGCCATAATGCCAAAAACTCGGTTAAGGGAATCGATTTTTGAAATAAAACTCAGTCGGTAAAATACCGAAGGCCATTACAAAAGAACTCACGCAGCGGATAAAAGAAATAAAGTCAAACATGCACAAGACAGCAACACTACTCCCCATATGAACGAAAAATGGGAGTCAAATAATCACATATCACGAAATCAAAATCCATAAGAGGATTCCGTCAATTAACTCATAATCATAAAAATAGCTCGTGTCACACGAGGCACAACACAAAGAAGGGAGACTTACATCCACAGGTCGCACGAAGATGATGATCGCCCACGATACTAATCACGACCAACAAACTCAGACGACGCGTCGCGACACGACTTAGTCAGACAAAATCCGACGAGACAAAAACTCAATAGACACCACTGACCCGACAGCCTAGGTTTCCACAACCTAAGCTCCGATACCATTTATGTAACACCCCCAATCCACTCAGGGATATTACACACCGTAGACCCTCTCCTCGAAGATCTACCAGGCTGGTAACAACATTTAACATCTCGACAATGCCTTCAAGGCTAAATGACTCAGTAGACCGATTTGGTCTTTCAATGAAAATATACAACTCAATTACAATCACATACCCACGCAGGGGTCAAAATACAATAAACTCCCGTACAACGGGGAAAAGATACTGCAGCAGAAAAGAAAATACAACTAGACCAGTACGACATCAACGGATCCTCGTGTGATTAGTATCGTTCATCTTTCATCATCCTTCGTGCCGACCCTGTGCTATGCTCCAAAACCTGAATGCAAAAATAGACATCCACCCCCCGAATACTCAGGGGTTAGCAAAACTCCACTGTTTTGCTAGTGCAAGAACATAGTGCAAATACGAGCCATACAATTCACATTCCACGAATAACAACAACCAGGAATCCTCAAAGATCCAAACGAAACGAAAAGTACTTCTCGAGGCAAGGGTTTGAGAAAACCTTTAAAAATCGAAATACCATAAATCAATGGAAATAATTTATAAGACGGTTTAGAATGCCAACGAGAGTTTTAATAGAAAACCATTTAGGATTATCAAATCCTACTTTTCAAAATCCACAAGAAAAAAAAAGGGTCACCGCCCCAAATCTTTACTTTCCGAAAAATGACATTTACCAAACCGTTGGGATTTTAGCCCCAAATCCGTAAAATGACTTTTACAAAACCATTGGGATTTTAGCCCCAAATCTCATCAACTCACAGTACACAAGAACGACCACAAGGTTCGTCTCCCAAGATAAAAATCCACAAATAAAGGATTTAAAACAAACAACAAAATACTCTAGTGCCATCCTAGCCAAGTAGGCCAAACGAACAACTTACCTCTTACACACTTAGTCAATGCATGCAATCATGAAAACCGTTCGAAAGCACTCATTTCCGGAAATGCCAAAGATCAAACCACATTTGTAAAAATGCACCACAATTAACCGCGGACCCACAGCTTCGTGGATCCCTGCCGAGACCCCGTCGGATCTAACCCACAGTGGTTAAAAGCAAGCTCGCGGTTCCACAGCTTCGTGGAGCCCTACCGAGACCCCGTCGGATCTAACCCGTAGTGAGCATACACACACACACGTTACTCATGCAATACTAATATGCTAAGAATATAAGTTCATTAAGAATACTCACTAGAGATGGCCTCTAACTCGACACCATTATCAACTCTTCAAAAACGCAATAACAAGATTAAATACGGAATACACGATCCCATAACTTTAAACAATAGGAGTATCATCATCAAATCCTTCAACGTTCAAAATAGTCAAATCATAATCAATTCCCAAAACACACCGTTCACAAAACACACACGCATTTGAAAGAAAGTCTTTAATGAGGCCAAACCGAAATCTTTTGAAACTTCGTTTCAAACAACCAAACAAACACACTAGTACGATCACCGATCATCATATCCACAAAATAAGAAAAGTATGGGCAAGGTACTTGCCTCGATACCACGAGCACGGAACCACGAACGGATACGGCTCAACCGGGAAGCTTCGGAACGCCCGATGCTAACGAAAAGGAGGACGACAACGAACGGAACGGAAGAATCAAGCACGACCGCGAGGAACCGACGAAAATGAACCTAACGATTCGAATAGCACAATCACAACCACTTCTAAACGATTATGGAAATGGAATACACCCGGAAACCCGCCTATGATTCATGTATATTCGTACAAAAATAACAACGAGGGCGGACCACAACCAAACCCTCTCGATTCCGTAAAAATCCGCAAAATATCCATGAATCCGTAGGAAAGCTAAAGATACTAACAATATTAATCGTATTCATCATGAATCCACCAACAAAACGGAACGAATCGGAAGAAAAACCCAAAACCCCCAAATTAATCGAAAATAGGGTTCTAGAAATATTACCTTTGAAGATTCAAGTACTAAGATCCGTAGAACACGCGTTAGATTGATTATCCGAGCCTCACAACCGAAGGGAAATGATGAAAATCGACCCCCGGATGAAGAATGCTTGAGAAGTTCTCCCCTCCTAGGTCTCTCTCTCTCGCGCAGGTGAAATGAAGGAGAAGACGGCCGATCTCGTCTAATAAGGACGAGATTGCACAGTTGACCGCTTTGTGTGCCGCGGCACAGGCCAAAATTTTACTCCCAGGTTTCGGCAGTGTGCCGCGGCACATCCTGCGTGTGCCGCGGCACCCGGTACAGTCGAGTTTTGGTCGCAGATGTCACACGGGTGTGCCGCGGCACCGGACGGGTGTGCCGCGGCACTGACTCGGCACTGTGCCGCGGCACCGGATGGGTGTGCCGAGGCACACAGTACAGTTCGCTCGACCAACAACTGAAGAAGTTTGTGTGCCGCGGCACACACATCTTGTGCCGCGGCCCACACCCCTTTTTGGGTCCCAAAATGATGAAAATGATCCGGAAAGAGAATAAAACGATAGGAATCAATATTTGGGAACCAATAACACGAAATGGATCCACGGCAACCCCAAAACGGCGGTTCGGCACAACAATAACGAGAATACAGTTCAACAGTTGACAGAAAAGACACACTGAAAGGTACACGAGGGTCACTACGATCGAGAAATACACCAAAAAAAGAAAATTACCGAAATTCGAAATTGCGGATATTACACCGTGGAATACAATTTGATGAATTAGTTGACCATATATATAGTGTTACATCTATTGATAAACAACAACACCGCATCAAAGTAATGTGTAGATATCTATCGGTTGGTCTTGGAAAAGTGATAAAATATGTTCCTCTCCCCATCAATGACAATGATGATGTTCATATCATGTTTGATGTGCTTACTCTCCATCAAGAAATGAGTACCCTTGATCTATATTTAGAAGATGAAGACAATGCACCAATACGACACATTGAGATGACTTCTAGGTATAAACACTTATGGTACTAAATTTTCTTGTTTCTATTTATTGTGGATTTGATAGGTTGGTTTATAATATTGCTTGCAGAAATCAGGAATCTGTTGTGCTAGAAGAGGAAAGGAGCAATGAGTTGCTATTAACTAATAAGAGCAATGCCATATCAGACATGATTCAGAATGATGATTTCTATATAATATCTCAAGTTGCTGTTGTGAGCAATGCAATGGATATAGAAGAGGCAATAAATGACAACCTTTGTGGAATTTGTAGGCAAAGGGGTCATAATCGAAAAAGATGTCCGTCTAAGCCAAGGTAAATAAAAAGACATGAAATAATTTTTTATGGCTCGTCGTTGTGATTATTCTCTATTCCCAGTTTTCCATTTTAAACCTTTTCCCAGTGTTAGAGTTTAAACTCTGCTTAACATACATGACTTTTTCAATTCATAGCTTGCTGCCACTCGTGTGACTTTAATTGAAAGCTGCCTATTGACTTGGATAGTTATGTGTACATTAGTTGAAAGACAATGCCTAAGACATATATTGTTGATCTGATATATATTACAATTTATTAGTTATTTGTGTAAATTGAATTTTCGATATTTACTACTTTATCTATTTGCCTATTTCGCGTATTTTAGGATGTAGGAATTATGCAAGATCATAATCCAAATTTTACTTATAAGTATCATAAAGTTGCATTTCCAATGTTTACATTTTTCCCTTACTCATTTTGCTTGCTGTTTTCAGGTTGTAGAGCCAGCAGACATGCTAGGGGCAGTCAGCAGATATGGAGCCAGCAGATATGCTACTCATTGAGGAGTAGCAGACATTTAGACAAGACAAGACTGGGAGAAGCTATCAACATATTTTGTAGGACATGTTTAATTGCACTGAACATCTGCTTTTCAAGCTGAGATTAATCATCTTTTGAGTTTGATTATCAACATGTTTTGCAGCAACTCGGAGATGTTTTTTTCGTGAACTTTTGAGTTTGATTATAAACACTTTTTATAGCAACTAGGAGATCTTTTTTCGTGAACTCATCAGTGACGCTTTTAATGTGAGTCTTATCTTTACTTATGAATTTGTGTTTATATGTTTTATCTATGCTATGTTTTATTAAAGAGATTGATTTATTACATGTTAATGTTGTTCAGTTGTTTTGTTCGTTTCTTATTGTCTTAGATTTGTTGTTCTCCTTGTAATAAAGTAGTTATGCGCTGGTAATAGTTGGAATTAATTTTTTGGGGCTCGTATTGTATATGGTCGGTTCGGGGTAACCCTCTGTTGGGCTTCGGTCCAGCATCCTGCCTGCATGGGCTTAAAAATGCGCGAGGCGCGGCTTGCGATTCGACCTGTGAGATCTGCTGCACTAGAAAGTGGTTAAATGAATTGGTTTGGACTACTCATACCAACAAGATGTATCTTCTTTTCTGGTATCCATCTCATAGAAACTCCAAAGTTAAGCGTGCTTGGCCTGGAGTAGTTATGGGATGGGTGACCCCCTGGGAAGTTTCTCAGGGTGCGCGTGAGTGAGGACAAAGCGCGCTAGAAAAGACTCGTGTTGGTACAGTGAGGATAGTCTTCATCATTTTGGGTGTAATATCCGCACTTTTCTTTCCCTTGTAATGGTATTTCTGGTGTAATTCTCGATTGTAGTGACCCTCATGTATCCTTCAGTGTAACTTTTCCGTCATCTTTTGATCTGATTCTCGTAATTGTTGTGCGGAACCGCCGTTTCGGGGTTGCCGTGGATCCATTCTATGCTATGTTGCGTTTTGAGGTGTTCCGTTTGACGTTTCGTTCATATTCCGGTATTTTGGGTCGTTTATATCCTGTATCTAGCGCACGCTAAATTCCTGTGTAGCGCACGCTAGAAATCCATTGGTAGCGCACGCTACGCTTAATTAAATAGCGCACGCTAACGATTTAGCCACAGGAGTGGCGATTCGGCTCGACCCTGCGGACTATCGGAGTAGCGCACGCTACATCGTCTAGCGCACGCTAATGTCGGGAGACTAGCGCACGTTAAATTGTTCGATGGCGCGCTAGTGTATTTGTCGATCTTGGGCGGTTACTGCGAACTCAAATCGAGATGCTAGTTAGCGCACGCTTCTGTTGGTATAGGTAGCGCACGCTAACGGGTCGAGTGAGGTTTGGGCGGTTAGCTCCGGACTCGGTGATGTTCGGGTAGCGCACGCTATTGGTCGATAGCGCGCTACCAAGAGGTTATTAGCGCACGCTACGCATGTATGGTAGCGCACGCTAACGCCAAACAGCCACGGGTCGGGACGCTAACGGGAGGTTGTAACCTATCCGTTAGCGCACGCTAACCTTGAGGTCTTAGCGTGCGCTAACACTCCCAACTATATAAACCGGGGAGTTGACCGAGATAATCACAAAATCTCATTTCTTCCCCTTTCGACCGACGACTCCGAGAGACGAATTGAGGCGATTTTCTTCCTCCAATCACTTCAGAGATTCTTGTGCTTGAGTTCTTGGTGTAAGACTAACATCATCCACTTGCGTTTCTCATCCTAAATCCAAGGTAATCTCTTAGAACCCTACTTTTGGATAATTTGGGGGTTTTGGGATTTTCTTCCGATCCGTTCCGTTTCGTTGATGGATTCATGATGAATATGATTAATCTTGTTGGTATTCTTAGTTTCCTACGGATTCATGGTATATTTCGTGATTTTTACGGAATCGAGAGGGTTCGGTTGTGGTCCGCCCTCGTTGTTGTTTATATACGAATATACATGAATCGTAGGCGGGTTTTCGGGAGTATTCCATTTCCATAATCGTTTAGAAGTGGTTGTGATTGTGTTATTCGAATCGTTAGGTTCATTTCCGCCGGTTCCTTGCGGTCGTGTTCAACTCTTCCGTTCCGTTCGTGTCATCGTCTAATTAATCGAGGCAAGTATCCTTATGAACTTACAATCTTGACATAGTAGTTTTGTATGAGAAATTGTGTGCGTGTGTATGCTCACTACGGGTTAGACTCGACGGGGTCTCGGTAGGGGTCCACGGAGGTGTGGATCGACGAGCTTTGCTTTTAACCACTACGGGTTAGATCCGCGGGGTCTCGGTAGGGGTCCACGGAGGTGTGGATCGACGGTTAATTGTGGTGAATTTTACAAATGTGATTTGATATTGGCATTTAGGAAATGAGTGTTTTGAACGGTTTTCTCTATTGCATGCATTACTATATGTGTAAGATGTAAGTTGTTCATTTGGTTACTTGTACTAGCGTAATTGCTAACCCCTCGGGGACCCGTTTTAGGAAATTCGTTTTATGAATTTGAGTCGGAGTTCATCGAGACGAGCGGGCGCTGGACCAGTATGCGGATGATGGCCGGGCGTGATGATTGTGCCTAAGTGACGTCTTAATGTCTTTTTGTCTTTTCATCTTTTATGGCTTTTGAACTAATGGTTGTACTCGAGTACTTAAGAGTTCTTGTCCGTCCGGATTGTATTGTTGTCTATATGTTTGTGTTGATTGATGATGTTATGTTTGGCCATTAACCGGGTGGATTATTGTTTGCGTCTTTATGACATGGTGTTGGTTTGTCGTTTATGTGAGTCGATGAGTATGATCTTTGTTCGGCTGGTGGGTCCCATATAGGGATTCACGGCGCTGTAATATACCTCGAATATCTTGAGGGTGTTACAGAAAATGGTATCAGAGCACTAGGTTTATGGATACCTAGGCTTGTCGGTTTATTGGGTCTTGTGGTGTTTTGTTTTGCACATCATCGTCACGCTGCCATGATTCCGGTACTACCAGTGTCCGTAAGTTTTCCTTCCTCTGTTCATTAATTCCTTGTATCGTACCCTTGATTCTCGACTTGTGATTGCTCTTTTCTTGTACTGATCCTCGTATGGCTTTTGCTACTTATTTAACTCCAGTATGGATGCTGGAAGAGGTCGTGGTCGCGGCCGGGGACGTGGGGCAGCCGGTGGGGCGGCCACGTCACAGTCTTCGAGGCCGCGATCTGGCGACCGTCATAGCCATGCTTCTTCTCAGGAGCGTGCCGATCTTGGTATTGCGGCCGTTATGCAACAGATGGTGAACCAAATGGCGGAAATAGCTCAGGCGGTTCAGAACCCGGAGCAGGCCCATGCTAATCGGGGCGGAGCGGACCGATGGCTCCAAGATGTTATCAAGATGCATCCTCCTCAGTTTTCGGGAGCTTCAGACCCGATTGGCTGGGAAGGGTGGATCAAGGAGATGTCTAAGGTCTTCGTTGCCACTAAGCGTCCCGAGGAACGTAGAGTCCCTATTGCCCAATACTTTCTCACGGGGGGCTACGGGTGGTGGGAGGCCGTTGGGCCCAAAAACCATCTTGCTACGTGGGCTGAGTTTCAAGAGTTGATGGAGACTGAATATTGCCCGTGGCCAGTCAGACAGGCTCGGGTACATGCTTTTTATGATGCTCAACCACGGGATATTCCCGTAGCTCAAGCTATTGCTGATTTTAACAAAGAGTTGGGTTATGTGAAGACCCAAGTTGTCGAGGAGAGTGACAAGATTTTCCATTTCTCCAGACGGATGAAGTTGCCGATTCGGGACTATATGTGGGCTCGTGTGCACTACATTGAAGGATTATCGAGTAGGGCCCTTGCTTATGATATGTGCAGACGGCGAGTGAGGCGGCCCGCGAGAGTAAGAAGCGAAGTCCGTTGGGAACTTTTCGGGCCACAAGAGTGGGGTCGGCAGAGATCCCAATCCGCTAACTTCCCCGCCGGCGGTGGTCCGGCTCGTTCCTGGGGGTCCTCGTGGAACTACCGGTGCTCCTTTCCGTGATGTGAAGTGTTTCAATTGTGGTCGTACGGGCCACATCGGTCGTACTTGTTTGAGCCCTTTCTCGACGTGTAATCGGTGTGGCCGGTAGGGCCACAAAGGCCGTCTGTCTTTGAGAGGAGAAAATTCTTGGTGCCGGGCTTCCATTCCAGCGCCTAGGGAACCAAGTGTGAATCAGGGATCGTTTGCTCCTCGGTCTCGCCGAGTGCTAGTCGGGGGAGAGGTCGGGTCAGCCCTCTGGGGAGCTTCGGTGTCGGCTCCGCCCATCCGCGTGTCTATGAGATGCGGAGAGCCGATGATCCGGCTACCGTGGCGGCAGTGTACCGTTTATATTCTTTCTCATCTGTCAATGTGCTTTTCGATTAGGTGCTACGCATTCGTTCATATCTCTGGATTGTGTGCGTCGTTTGAGTCTCGACCGTTTGACGCCTTGTGAGCCCTTCATCGTTAAGCTTCCTAGCGGCGATAGGATCGTTGGTGATCGGGAGGTTCGAGGCACTCTGTACTTATTTGTGAGAGGACTTGGCCCTCTAATCTTATTGTTGTGAGTATCGAGGGTGAGGATTTAATTCTTGGTGATGATTGGCTCGAGCGGCATGGTGCGATCATGAACTACCGCACGAGAATCATCACTATGTTAGCCGAGGACGGCGGCAGAGCACTCTTTCGCGGGGCGAAAGAGGAAACAGTCGTTATTAATGCCTTGAAGGCGATGAGTCTCTGCGAAAGGGGTGTCTTGGTTATTGGTGCTATGCCTTGAAGGCGGAGGATGGTGGAGTCGAGCTTTCGTCGATTCCAGTCATTAGTGAGTTTCTGATGTATTCCACTGACGAGCTCACGGGATTGCCACCGGGCGTGAGGTTGAGTTTGCTATAGAGTTAGAGCCGGGCGCGGCTCCTTTCGAAGCGCCGTATCGCATGGCACCTTGAGAGATGGCGAGTTGAAGAAGCGATTGAGCGAGCTTCTTGAGTCGGGGTATATTCGACCGAGCGCCTCGCCTTGGGGCGCACCGGTCTGTTTGTGCGGAAGAAGGATGGTTCACTACGTTTGTGTATCGACTATCGCGAACTAAACAAGGTGACCATCAAGAACGGTATCCTTTGCCGAGAATTGATGACTTGTTCGATCGGTTGCGAGGAGGCTGCGGTATTCTCGAAAATTGATTTGAAATCGGGATACTATCGGCTCGGGTGAGAGAGTCCGATGTGCAGCGACCTTTCGGACGAGGTACGGACATTATGAGTTCGTAGTCATGCCTTTCGGGTTAACTAATGCGCCGGCGGTGTTCATGCAATTGATGAACAAAGTTTTTATCGAATATTTGGATAAGTGCGTCGTCGTCTTTATTGACGATATTCTTATTTATTCGAGGAATGAGGAAGAGCATGCTCATCATTTGCGGATAGTATTAGACATTTTAAGGACCGAGCAACTTTATGCAAAGTTCTCGAAATGTGAGTTCTGGCTGAAGGAAGTGATGTTTTTAGTGTTGGAAAGTAAAACGCAGCGGAAGCGAAGTTTGGGAAAATATGATTATAGCGTTTTACGCATCTACGAGCATTAGATCTATTTAGGCATGCTAATTAATTAATTACTAAGACTAACAAGCAATTTAAATATTATTTATTATTTATTAATTAAATATGTTGATTAATTAAAATATCCTAATCTAGATCCAAGATCATAGGATATTACCTTTTGAAGCGGTTGGTTATTTCCTTCTTGATCGCCTTGTATTTCTACCTTCAGATCTTCTAGAGTATGATCCGCCTTGAACCGGACGTTGTGTGGGCAAAGAGCTACCGGAACTTGCTTGGACACCTATGGATCGGCCGAAACAACTTTGATATGTGATCACTATATTTTTCTTTGCTCTCTAGTATTTTATGAACACTCTTAGCAAATTAATTGTGTTATCTAAATTGTAGAATCAAAGACACAAGTCTAGATCTTCAATTAAACACAAGAGGAAAAATTGATCACACAATCTCACCAAGCATGTACAAATCGGCCAACACCCCATAATGTCCTATTTATAGGCTCTTGGACTACTACTAGGGATCTAAAGGAGGATTATGGAAGGACTCCCAATTAATTCACCTTACCTTATTAGGACTCTTCCTAATATATGGTGAATCAATTAATATCAACTTAGTCCACTAAAAGTTGATATTGCACTTCCTACCAAAATCCCAAATTACGAAATTGGGCTCCTTATTAAATATATTATTTCCGTGTTTAAGATATCGAATGTCCATTAATTAATTATAAGCTCTTGTGACTTTAATTAATTAATATCTTATCCAAGAGTAGTACCACTCGAACCTTATTATTATATCGGAATTAAATCCACTGCAGGGGTTTAATATAATAATCATTATCGAGCTCCTCAAGGGGACATCATCAACCCGCACGAGTCGGGACACGATTTCTAGTAATAATAATAATTGTCGTATAAACAATATTATTGCCCAAGATACGAGGCTTATTGAGTCGATCATTTTGACTCTCACCTATGGTAAATCAAAGCAATAATTATTATAAATACACAATTAAATATTATATACTTAGAATTAAGAAATAATAATTATCCGAGATTTACGTTCTTCTTACGGTCGATCTGAGAAGACACTATCTCACCTCGATCTGTTCAACGTATGCAAATACGCTAATGTATGCTAATAGTCAAGACCAACTATACTCAAGCATACACTACAACCCTTTATATAATTTGTCTAATAATTATATAGGTTGTGAACTATTATATTATTTTATAAGGCACCGATAATGTGATCTTCCGTGTGACACCAACACACCACATTATCTACAATATAAAATAATTAGACATTTCATTTGCATAACCATAACGTGAATTAATATGCAAAACATGTGATTAAATATAATTAATATCCTCATAGGTAGTAATAGGGAATTTAGGTAATACAAGCATAAAGTATGCTTTGCGGTATACAATCCTAACAATCTCCCACTTATACTCAAAGCATGCTTTTAAGTATACTACTCTATTACATAGTCTCTCATTTCTCCCACTTATACTCAAAGCAATCTTGCCATACACCGTAATCCCATTCCTTCCACATGCCTTTCAAAAACTTTTGAAGGTAGGCCTTTAAATGAAAGTCGGCAAGATTATCTTCCGATGCAACCACGGCTACAACTACGTCTCCTTCCTTTACGAAGTGTCGTATGATGTGGTACTTGCGGTTGATATGTTTACTTGCTGATGGGCTCGTGGTTCCCTCTAATTTGCATTGCACCGGTATTATCACAATAGAGTGTAATACCCTTTGGCAAATTGGGAATCACATCTAAGTCTGCGGGAAGTACTTGAGCCCTGCTTGCCTCCTTGGGCGCCTCGGAGGCGCCACGTACTCGGCTTCCATGGTAGAGTCCGAGATGTATTTCACTTCACACTCCTCCAACTAATGGCTCCACCTCCCAAAGCTAAACACATAACCCGAAGTAGACTTGGACTTTTCTTTGTCCGATGAAAAATGCAGTCAGTGTAACCCACCGGAAGCAGTTCGTCTGATTGATATACAAGCATGTACTCCTAGTCCTTCTCGGTACTTGAGTATGTGCTTGACGGCAATCCAGTGTCACAGTCTGGGTTCGGCCCGATATCTAGCGGCCATGCCCACGGCATGACAGATATCTGGTCTAGTGCAAAGCATAGCATACATGAGACTTCCCACAGCGGATGCATAAGGAACCATCTTCATGTCATCTATCTCCTTTTGTGTCTTAGGACACATGTTCTTAGATAGTTGAATTCCATGTCTGTAAGGTAGAAAACCTTTCTTGAAATTCTCCATGCTAAAACGCTTCAGCACTGTATCGATATAGGATGCAGGATAAGCACAACATCCTCTTCTTAGATCACGAAAGATCCACGATTCCAAGGATGTGTCTGCTTCTCCTAGATCCTTCATATCGAGCGCTCGACGACCCGTACCGTCGTCCGACAATTCCTTCACGTTGTTTCCAATCGGAAGGATATCGTCCACATCTGATCTGAGAAACACCAACACGTTTCCATCGCATTTCTTATACACACAACTCTCACTCGGACATTGGGCGAATCCATATATTGGACTACTTCGTCAAAGCAGGTGTTCCAAGATCTAGATGCTTGCTTAAGTCCATAAATGGATTTCTTAAGTTTGCACACCAAGTGCTCTTCTCCTTTAGCAATGAATCCCTCGCTTGGCGCATATAGATTTCCTTGTCTAGACTCCCATTCAAGAATGCGGTCTTGACATCCATCTGCCAAATCTCCGGATCCAATGCGCGGCTATAGCTAAAAGAATCCGGATTGACTTAAGCATGGCTACCGCGAAAAGGTTTCATCATAATCGATACCCTCTTTACGAGTGTAACCTTTTGCAACAAGCCTCGCTTTGAAAGTTTCAACCTTCCCGTCACGTCCTTTCTTTCGCTTGTAGACCCATTTACTCCCAATGGCTTGTACACCATCGGTAGCTCTACTAGCTCCCACACTTGATTGGAATCCATAGATCCCATTTCGATTCCATTGCTTCTTGCCAGAGTCGGCATCTTTATCTTGGATTGCCTCCTTATAGGTCCAGGGAACCGATTCATCTTAAATGCAGGATTGAGTCCGAAGACTTTCCCACGCCTATGAATCGTTCGGGTGACGAACAACCCTCCCACTACGACGAGGTAAATCCACGAGTTGGTGTAAAAGTTTAGAATCGATACGTGGTGCGGTGTTAGTTGGCGCTTATGCGATTGGTATAGACGGAGTCTCGCCCCTCGCTCTTCGAATTATTTCACTCATGGGCTTGTGACTAATCATATAATCCTCTTCCGGAAATCGGGCATTGGTGCTAACAATGACCTTCGATCTGAGGACTATAGAACAAGCCACCTTTCGTTCCCTTAGGATATCCCACAAACACTCGTATACATGCGAGATGCCAACTTATCAGCTTCCTTATTCAGCACATGTGCTGGAGTACTAAATCCGAACATGTCCTAGGCGGGCTTACGCCCACTCCACGATTACGTGGGTGTTTTGGAAGCCCGATTTGAAGGCACCAAGTTTAGAATGTACGCCATTGTTTCTAAGGCGTATCCCCAACGAAATAGGTAAATCGAGTAACTCATCATTGATCTAACCATTTCCAAAAGAGTCCTATTCCTTCTTTCGGCAACACCATTTTGTTGTGGAGTTCGTAGCGGTGGTGGGACGAAATCCCCTCATTTGCCAAGAAATCCAAAACTCTCCACTAAGGTATTCGCCACCACGATCGGATCGTAGTGACTTGATACTCTTCCCATGGCGCTTCTCCGTTTCAGCCTTGAAGTCTCCGAACTTGTCAAAAGCTTGGACTTACGTCGCATCAAAAGATGTATCCATATCTCGAATAATCATCTATGAACGTGATGAAATATTGAAACCTCCCTAACTGGATATTCATTGGACCACATACATCCGTATGAACCAATTCTAACACATCCACGACACGGTTTCCCTTGGTTTTAAAAACCCTTTTGGTCATCTTACCTTCCAGACGGGATTCACAAATTGGAAATGACTCAACTTGGAGATCATCGATGGGCCATCATCTACCAATCTTTGAATCCTTCTAAGGTTTACATGTCCTAACCGTAAATGCCACGAGATATGTTTGGTTTATGCTTGAAGGTTCTTTTCTCTTTTTAGGTTTAGACAAAGAGTTAAGTGATTTATACATAGGAGTTTGTGCGGCATTAACAATATATAGTCCATCATTAAAAGTACCTCTGCAAATATATTCACCGCTTCTTTTCTTAATAATGGCATCATCATCAAAAGAAAGCTGAATAACCATCGCATTTTAATTTAGAAACTGAAATTAAATTCATTCTAAAATCTGGTACTAATAATACATTATTCGAACTAATAATTTATCATTAATCTTCAAGCCACGACTCCCATGCATGACCATAAGCACGGAATAATCGCTTGATTGATGGTAATCTCGCCCGCACTAATTTGCTTGGTTACACGAAAACCATGCGAGTCAAAGCAAACATGATCGGTGGAGCTGAATCAACTATCCACGAAGTGGAAGAACAAGTGCCAAACATGTTTTGACTACTAGTGCACGAGACATACCTTTCTTAAGAGCGGGCGATCCGCTTTAAAATGTCCTTTCGACCGCACTTGTAGCACTTTCCCTTTGGCTTTTGTTCGCCTCGGGGTGAGGAGCCTTGCTTTTCACCTTGAGGGCTGCCACTTGCTACGGCCGACTGCTTCTTCTTCTTTCCCCATTTGGGTTTGGAGGAAGTCGCAGGTTGCCGCAAGAATTTGATGATAACCTTGTTTGAAGAGACCTTACAGATGAAGCTCTGTCGGAAGTTCCGCCAAACTATATGTCCTACGGTTCATATTGTAGTTGGTAGCTGCTCAAAGCTTCTAGGTAAGTGCCTAAGATAATATCGACTGCGTTTCCGCATCGATAGTAGCCCCGATATGCTCGATTCGTTCAAATGAGACATCATTTTTAGAACATGATCCCTTCTTGGAGTCCCTTGAGACATTTGGGTTGTCATCAATACCCTCATAGCATTTTGTCTAGCCGCCCGGTTCGATGACCAAACATCTCGGTGAGACTTTTCATCATTTCATGGCCGAACCCATCGTGCGATCTCGATCTTGCAATACATTTGTCGGTGAAGCCAAAATGTAACAATGAGCCATCTCATCGGACTTTTTCCATTTAGAATTCCGCCAACTCTTGGGAGTGGCATCCGGTTACAGTTCTAGAGGGCTCTCCTCGATTAAGACAAACTTATGCCCCTCGTGATCGGGACAATGTCAAGATTTCTTTTCCAATCGGCAAAGTTAGTGCCATCTAGTTTATTTTCTTTGAGAATAACGGCTAGTGGATTGAAAGACATCGAGAATAAAAATTAAAACATTCATCACATAATGCATAGCAAAATATATCGAAAAACCTCAAAAACACAATATATATGCTAGCAACCAACACCTCAAAAAATCCGCACATGCAAGCCACGATCGTGTGGACGTTTACACATACATTTTTCAAGTAGAGTTTTACGTCTTTAATTTTACTATCTAGTCAAATTACGTTATGACAAGTAAAATTAATAGTTGGTTCCTCTTGGCCATGAATTAAATAACGTAGAATCAGAAGGGGAGATAATTAATTAATACACCTAAGTGAACACCATAATTTAACATCCTTAAAATATTATCTTTAAAATAATAGTACTACGAGATGGAGAGGTCCTATCATAAAAGTAATATTTACCTTATGTTATCATTTTGAAATTTAAAACTAGTGAACCTATAATTAGCACATCCGATATGGAGGAAGACTCTAATGTCAACGCGCATGCTAATTACTTCACAATTTAAATTAATTATGGAGGCCAATTTGATTTTAATTAAAATAAAAATCAATTTAATCACTTAGTTATTTTAGCCTTAAGGTTTTTAATTTTCTCGTCCTAACATGCAAGGAAACATATCACGCATACATCCATACATGCCATACATCAAAACAATAAAACCAAAAATAAAGCATGGATAATTAATTATCCAATTATCATGGTCTTCTTCCTTGAGTTGAATCGAGAAAATCTTGGCTCGATCTCTCCCATTGAATCAAGCATCTCGTCGCTTCTCCCAGTAGGTCGTGGATTTTCAAAATATTAAAATTTTACTTTTATGCAAAATTAATTACATAAAAAAATTTAATTTTAAATCCCGACTTCCCAATGGACGAACGGCGGCAGCAGGCCGGACCAAAAGCTGGGCGGCCGGCCCGAACCGTTAACCGGCCGGACCAGTGCCGCGGCTTGGCGGCCGCTTCGGCGGCTGCTCGGCGACCTCTTCTTTGCTCAGCTGACCCTATGCTGTCGGCAGCTGCTTCCAATGATCCGGCGATCCGGTTACGCTCTATTTCTTCGTGATCCGTCTTTTAGAATTCGATTACAATTTTATACGAAATAAAATACATCGAAATTACATCAAGATTACACGAAAAATAAAACCACCTAGAACTACCCGCGGATTTTCTCACGGGAAAAACCATTACATGCCTCAAACGGGCCAAACCAACACTTGCATAATTAATAAAAAAAAATAAATAAATGCACCATTCATATAAACCATGATAATTGGATCATATCACCTGCAAGAACACATCTAGCAAAATATTCCAACATCAAAATATATGAATATTTAAATTGCTATCAATTAATCACTAAAATTAATTAAAATAGCAAAAGCACAAAAATCGGCTCGATACCAATTGTTGGAAAGTAAAGCGGAAGCGAAGTTTGGGAAAATATGATTATAGCGTTTTACGCATCTACGAGCATTAGATCTATTTAGGCATGCTAATTAATTAATTACTAAGACTAACAAGCAATTTAAATATTATTTATTATTTATTAATTAAATATGTTGATTAATTAAAATATCCTAATCTAGATCCAAGATCATAGGATATTACCTTTTGAAGCGGTTGGTTATTTCCTTCTTGATCGCCTTGTATTTCTACCTTCGGATCTTCTAGAGTATGATCCGCCTTGAGCCGGACGTTGTGTGGGCAACGAGCTAGGAACTTGCTTGGACACCTATGGATCGGCGAAACAACTTTGATATGTGATCACTATATTTTTCTTTGCTCTCTAGTATTTTATGAACACTCTTAGCAAATTAATTGTGTTATCTAAATTGTAGAATCAAAGACACAAGTCTAGATCTACAATTAAACACAAGAGGAAAAAATTGATCACACAATCTCACCAAGCATGTACAAATCGGCCAACACCCCATAATGTCCTATTTATAGGCTCTTGGACTACTACTAGGGATCTAAAGGAGGATTATGGAAGGACTCCCAATTAATTCACCTTACCTTATTAGGACTCTTCCTAATATATGGTGAATCAATTAATATCAACTTAGTCCACTAAAAAGTTGATATTGCACTTCCTACCAAAATCCCAAATTACGAAATTGGGCTCCTTATTAAATATATTATTTCCCGTGTTTAAGATATCGAATGTCCATTAATTAATTATAAGCTCTTGTGACTTTAATTAATTAATATCTTATCCAAGAGTAGTACCACTCGAACCTTATTATTATATCGGAATTAAATCCACTGCGGGGTTTAATATAATAATCATTATCAAGCTCCTCAAGGGGACATCATCAACCCGCACGAGTCGGGACACGATTTCTAGTAATAATAATAATTGTCGTATAAACAATATTATTGCCCAAGATACGAGGCTTATTGAGTCGATCAT
The DNA here is from genome assembly GCA_033398695.1 of Orobanche coerulescens. Lineage (NCBI taxonomy): Eukaryota > Viridiplantae > Streptophyta > Magnoliopsida > Lamiales > Orobanchaceae > Orobanche > Orobanche coerulescens. The sequence goes on from CM065813.1 coordinate 22,031,303, forward strand.
TTTGACTCTCACCTATGGTAAATCAAAGCAATAATTATTATAAATACACAATTAAATATTATATACTTAGAATTAAGAAATAATAATTATCCGAGATTTACGTTCTTCTTACGGTCGATCTGAAGACACTATCTCACCTCGATCTGTTCAACGTATGCAAATACGCTAATGTATGCTAATAGTCAAGACCAACTATACTCAAGCATACACTACAACCCTTTATATAATTTGTCTAATAATTATATAGGTTGTGAACTATTATATTATTTTATAAGGCACCGATAATGTGATCTTCCGTGTGACACCAACACACCACATTATCTACAATATAAAATAATTAGACATTTCATTTGCATAACCATAACGTGAATTAATATGCAAAACATGTGATTAAATATAATTAATATCCTCATAGGTAGTAATAGGGAATTTAGGTAATACAAGCATAAAGTATGCTTTGCAGTATACAATCCTAACATTTAGGTCACGTGATTTCAGCCGAGGGGGTTCGTGTGGATCCGCAGAAGATTGAGGCCGTATTGGATTGGGCACCGCCCAAGAATGTGAAGGAGCTCCGTAGTTTCTTGGGTTTAGCTGGCTACTACCGTAGGTTCGTCGAGGTTTCTCGGCGGCTCGGCCACTTACGCAGCTTGCTCAGAAATCAGAAGTTCGTGCGGAATGACGAGAGGCGATCGAGTTTTGAGGAATGAAGAAGCGTTTGACTTCATTTGATTTTGGCGTTGCCATGTGGCAACGAGGGTTTTGCCGTTTATAGCGATGCTTCGGGTCAGGGTCTTGGGTGTGTATTAATGCAGCACGGCAAGACCATTGCCTATGCGTCGAGACAGTTGAGGCCGTATGAGTGAACTACCCTACTCATGATTTGGAGTTGGCGGCGGTCGTTTTGCGCTCAAGATGCGGCGTCACTATCTTTTCGGCTCTACATGTCGATTTTTACCGATCATAAAAGTCTAAAATACATATTTACTCGGCGAGAGTTGAATATGAGGCGGAGGAGGTGGTTAGAGTTGATTAAGGATTATGACCTCGAAATCCTCTATCATCCGGAGTAAAGCGAACGTCGTGACCGACGCCTTGAGTCGGAAACCGGTTGCGTTGCGAACGCTTGAGATCCTTACGCCTCGGCTGAGCTTCGGAGGGCTTTGATCGAGTTAGACGTTGAGGTCTCGTTGCGGGAGTGTCGGGCAACTTTGTGCTTTAGAAATTTCATCATCTTTGATCGATGAAATTAAGTCAAGCAATCGGAGGATCCGATGATTACTCAAATCCGAGAGAACGTTCTTAAAGGAGAGTCTCTGGATTTGTGATTCACGAGGATGGTGTTTTGAGATTCAGTCGGCTTTGTGTGCCGAGCGACTCGGAGTTGAGGCAGAGTATTTTACGGGAGGCCCATGCTACACCTTATTCGTTCATCTGGTTCGAGTAAGATGTACAAGGACACGAGAAGAAATTTCTGGTGGAATGATATGAAGGATGAGGTCGCACGGTTTGTAGCGAGATGTTTGACGTGTCGGCAGGTCAAGATCAAGCATCGGCGACCGAGTTATTGCGATCACTTCCCATTCGGAATGGAAGTGGGAAGATATATCGATGGATTTCGTTACGAGTTTGCCGAGATCGAGGTCGGGCATGAATATGGTATGGGTGATTGTTGATCGTCGACCAAGTCGGCACATTTTAAGGCATCAAGGACACTTGGGGCCGGAGAAGTTAGCTCGTGTGTTTATCGCGCAGATTGTGAGACTTCACGGTACTCAAGTCTATTGTTTCGGATCGTGACGGCCGTTTGTATCGCACTGCGGGCGGTGCATAAGGCGTTGGGTACCGTTTACACTTGAGTACCTCTTTTCATCCCGATCGGATGGACAATCGGACGCACTATCCAGACGTTCGAGGACTTGTTACGTGCTGTGCTCTCGATTGGAGTAGTGGTAGGAGGAACATTTGCCGTGATCGAATTCACGTACAACAACGGTTGGCACGCGTCGATTCGGATGGCACCGTATGAGGCACTTTACGGGCGCGATGTCGATCACCGATTTGTTGGAATGAGGCGTCCGATTTGGTCGGGACCGAGCCGGATGTCGTTTTAGAGACGAGGCGGAAGATAGAGTTAATTCGGGAACGGATGTTGGCGCCCAGTCGGCCAGTCGTATGCCGACATCCGTCGTCGACCTTTGGAATTCGAGGTGGGAGACCATGTTTTGCTAAAGGTGTCGCCGACGAAGGGAGTTTTTCGTTTCGGGAAGAAAGGGAAGTTGAGTCCGAGATTTATCGGCCCCTTCGAGATCCTCGAGCGAGTAGGTGGATTGGCATACCGTTTGGCGTTACCTCCGGCCTTGAGTCATGTTCATAGCGTTTTCCATGTTTCCCGATTGAGGAAATATGTCCCGGATCCTAGTCACATCATCGATTATGGAGAGATTGATGTCGCCGAAGATGTTACTTTCGAAGAGCGCCCTTTGAAGATTTTGGAGCATCGTGAGAAACGATTGAGGCATAAGACCATACCTTTGGTCAAGGTGCAGTGGTCGAGACACGGTGTCGAGGAGGCAACTTGGGAAACCGAGGATAGCATGCGTGCTAGGTACCCCGAGTTGTTTGTTTCTTAAGTTTCGGGACGAAACTTATTTTTAGAGGGGTAGAATGTAATATCCGCATTTTTCTTTCCCTTGTAATGGTATTTCTGGTGTAATTCTCGATTGTAGTGACCCTCATGTATCCTTCAGTGTAACTTTTCCGTCATCTTTTGATCTGATTCTCGTAATTGTTGTGCGGAACCGCCGTTTCGGGGTTGCCGTGGATCCATTCTATGCTATGTTGCGTTTTGAGGTGTTAGTTTGACGTTTCGTTCATATTAGGTATTTTGGGTCGTTTATATCTGTATCTAGCGCACGCTAAATTCTGTGTAGCGCACGCTAGAAATCCATTGGTAGCGCACGCTACGCTTAATTAAATAGCGCACGCTAACGATTTAGCCACAGGAGTGGCGATTCGGCTCGACCCTGCGGACTATCGGAGTAGCGCACGCTACATCGTCTAGCGCACGCTAATGTCGGGAGACTAGCGCACGTTAAATTGTTCGATGGCGCGCTAGTGTATTTGTCGATCTTGGGCGCTTTACTCACGAACTCAAATCGGATGCTAGTTAGCGCACGCTACGCTGGTATAGGTAGCGCACGCTAACGGGTCGGTGAGGTTTGGGAAGTTGGCTCTTGGACTCGGTGATGTTCGGTAGCGCACGCTATTGGTCGATAGCGCGCGCTACCAAGAGGTTATTAGCGCACGCTACGCATGTATGGTAGCGCACGCTAACGGCAAGCAGCTTCGGGTGGGACGCTAACAGGGAGGTTGTAACCTATCCGTTAGCGCACGCTAACCTTGAGGTCTTAGCGTGCGCTAACACTCCCGGCTATATAAACCAGGGAGTTGGCCGAGATAATCACAAAATCTCATTTCTTCCCCTTTCCGGCCGACGACTCCAGAGACGAATTGAGGCGATTTTCTTCCTCCAATCACTTCAGAGATTCTTGTGCTTGAGTTCTTGGTGTAAGACTAACATCATCCACTTGCGTTTCTCATCCTAAATCCAAGGTAATCTCTTAGAACCCTACTTTTGGATAATTTGGGGGTTTTGGGATTTTCTTCCGATCCGTTCCGTTTCGTTGATGGATTCATGATGAATATGATTAATCTTGTTGGTATTCTTAGTTTCCCTACGGATTCATGGTATATTTCGTGATTTTTACGGAATCGAGAGGGTTCGGTTGTGGTCCGCCCTCGTTGTTGTTTATATACGAATATACATGAATCGTAGGCGGGTTTTCGGGAGTATTCCATTTCCATAATCGTTTAGAAGTGGTTGTGATTGTGTTATTCGAATCGTTAGGTTCATTTCCGCCGGTTCCTTGCGGTCGTGTTCAACTCTTCCGTTCCGTTCGTGTCATCGTCTAATTAATCGAGGCAAGTATCCTTATGAACTTACAATCTTGACATAGTAGTTTTGTATGAGAAATTGTGTGCGTGTGTATGCTCACTACGGGTTAGACTCGACGGGGTCTCGGTAGGGGTCCACGGAGGTGTGGATCGACGAGCTTTGCTTTTAACCACTACGGGTTAGATCCGACGGGGTCTCGGTAGGGGTCCACGGAGGTGTGGATCGACGGTTAATTGTGGTGAATTTTACAAATGTGATTTGATATTGGCATTTCCGGAAATGAGTGTTTTCGAACGGTTTTCTCTATTGCATGCATTACTATATGTGTAAGATGTAAGTTGTTCATTTGGTTACTTGTACTAGCGTAATTGCTAACCCCTCTGGGGACCCGTTTTAGGGAAATTCGTTTTATGAATTTCAGGTCAGGTTCATCGAGACGAGCGGGCGCTGGACCAGTATGCGGATGATGGCCGGGCGTGATGATTGTGCCTAAGTGACGTCTTAATGTCTTTTTGTCTTTTCATCTTTTATGGCTTTTGAACTAATGGTTGTACTCGAGTACTTAAGAGTTCTTGTCCGTCCGGATTGTATTGTTGTCTATATGTTTGTGTTGATTGATGATGTTATGTTTGACCGGTAAACCGGGTGGATTATTCTGTTTTGCGTCTTTATGACATGGTGTTGGTTTGTCGTTTATGTGAGTCGATGAGTATGATGCTGTTCAGCCTGGTGGGTCCCATATAGGGATTCACGGCGCTGTAATATACCTCGAATATCTTGAGGGTGTTACACTGGGGACCAACAATTGGTATCAGAGCAGGTCACGGGTGCGAATTCCCTCGAAGTATCCTACAGTGGAGGCTGCCAGAGTGTTGGAACTAAGAGGCGGGCATGCAGCAAATGTTGCGAGTTGGTCGGAACTAAGATCTTGGCGCTGTGGAGGTTGTCAGGTGCTGGAGGGCTATGTGATCAAATCTAATATGCTGGAACTGAGATACTGGCGCAGCAGAAGTTAACGGAGCTGGAACAAATGCTTATGTCAAGTGTTGGAGGACTGTGTGAATGAATCCAACCGCTAGAGGACTGTGTGATCAAATCTAGTTCGCGGAGGTTTGCAAACTATGGGGCTGAGATGCTGGCAGGTACTGGGAGGGGGATTGTTGGGCTTCGGTCCAGCATCCTGCCTGCATGGGCTTAAAAATGCGCGAGGCGCGGCTTGCGATTCGACCTGTGAGATCTGCTGCACTAGAAAGTGGTTAAATGAATTGGTTTGGACTACTTATACCAACAAGATGTATCTTCTTTTCTGGTAGCCATCTCATAGAAACTCCAAAGTTAAGCGTGCTTGGCCTGGAGTAGTTATGGGATGGGTGACCCCCTGGGAAGTTTCTCAGGGTGCGCGTGAGTGAGAACAAAGCGCGCTAGAAAAGACTCGTGTTGGTACAGTGAGGATAGTCTTCATCATTCTGGGGACCAACACCCTCAAAGTGATCGTGCCCAGTTTTATGAATTGGTTGTCCCATTGAACCTAGATCTTGGGATCTCTAGTCACCTTAGGTTGGGTATCCTCCATAAAACCATTAGCTCATGGCAATAAACACATTCCTCTTGATGATTTATCAACAAGGTCTTTTGATAACCCCTTGGTTACGGATCCGAGATGTTATCTCTTGATGAATCGTAGTCAATAGTGATAACCAATGTTGATAGCAAAATGGTATTATGTCATTGCCTCATATGACAAGACTTACCATTATACTTTTGCTCAGTGCCCTGTCAATCGTAGATTGGCTATCACAATAAATACATATTGCGGTCACAGCTTTGCCCATTTTGGAATATCTTCTGAAAATGGCATTGCATTATGCCTCTTCTGCACATTTGTCTAAAGTTATGAACTCCGATTCCATTGTAAATCAGGCTATAACCGTCTATATTAAATATTTCCATTCCACTGATGCACTAGCTAGTGTGAAACATATTCACTATTTAGATATTAAATTCATAATGTCAAATATCCAATTTGCATTACTATATCATTTTAATACTTTTTGAGTATCTCATGTCATGCAGCATATACACACAAGTAATCTTTATATCATTGTAATCACCAATTGATGAGTAGTTTCCAGATTACTCGTGTATCCACATAGTCTACTCACGATATAGACTGTGTTTAGTCTTGTACAATTCACTTAGTACATTAGACTTTTAGTTACTCTTGAAAGATCAGTTACCTTTGTGCTTGGATAGATGCACCATATCCCTTGGCATTCCAATTGATTCCTTTGATCTTTCCAAGATTCATGTCATCATAGTATGACTGACCTCATACGAGACATTGTGTACGACTTGAATCATCTCTTTAGTCTCATATATTTATCTTTTCAGACATTGTTGAATTGATCCCCTTGTCATTACTTACATCAATGACTCGATCATTCAAATTCATTCTTAAAATGACATAGTCGTCATGTGTATTTGACATATACACACTTGACATATTCATTGTCTTGAATCTTTTTGACCTTATAAATTGGCATTTTTTTTAAGTTTTGAAATTACGTTACCAACTATTAACCGAGACTTCAATTTCTCATAGATCAAATTACTAATCTTAAGCGTCCCCAAAATTAGCATTTTTTATTAACTACATTACCAAATTTGAGCGTCCCCAAATCGGTGCTTTTCGGTCATTTAATCACCATATTTGAATGTTGTCAAATCGGAGATTTGATCACATCGTTTGAAGTCATTGCTTGACACCACAATGTCAAAGATTTTATGCCACTGTTTTAGTGTCAATTTAGATTCAAAATAATTTCACTGAGTTGTAGACTTTCAACCGTTGCGCTAGGCACATATGCCCTTGGTTCTTCCAAGTTGGCTTTTCTCAGAAACGCCATTTAGAAAGACTGCATGTATGTTCATTTGATATACTTCTACATTCTACAAAGCAGCAATAGTATATATCATAATAATGAATTTTGTTCTCATTACTCGAGAATATATTTCACAGTATTTTAGGCTTTCACGTTACTACAACCTCAGTTAGTAGTTTTGCCTCTTATGTATCCATGGATCCATTTAACTGATTTTTATTTTCTAATTGAATTCACTTTGGATCATAGTGTATCCATTTCAGAGGTAGGTCCATCGAATATTAAACAAAATTCTACACAACAGAATTATTCTTTCTCTCTTATATGACCATATGAAGAGTGTATATGGCATCGTAAATTATCTTCTAGCACGCATATTAGAAATTTCAGACGTAGTGATTTTCCAAGTTCAAGCCTTTTTGCTTCAACCTTTAAACCACTTGGTGATTCATTTCACATTGATAAATCCACGGTATCTCATAATTGATTTAGTTTTTAAACCAGTTATGCGTTTGATACACTCTTTTCCTTAACTCGATTAGTACATACTGATATGTCAGACTACCAGATTTTTGCACTACGGATTTATACGCATCATGCATCATGTGCGTATCCAGTGAAGATGCAGTCGACCGTCTTGGGTTAAACCTTCACTTGCTTTGGCTTAGGAACTTTTGCCTTAGCCAGACACCCCCACATTTTTAGTTTTTCTAAAATTGTTTCACTACATTTCAGAACTAATAGGAAATTTCAATTATTTCCTAGCATGGTATCTTGTTTTAAATTAACTAGTCTCCACATGACTAATATCCTCGTATTCAGAGATAGTTTGAACTGATTAACATCATTTTTGCATCTCCGTTAGAACATAATTCAACCATCTTAATTTCCGGATTAAGTTGGTTTTGTATCTCGAGCTTTTAAAGTGTAAATTTCTCTTTTAGCTTCATTCTTACTCATTATTGAGTACACGTAACAAATATATCACTACATTTATAGAGCAATCACATTTCTTATTACAATCTCTCATAAGAGTAAGTTTCATGATCATTTAAAACCTCTCTGGTTTTAATATTCGATTAAAGAATTTTTATGTTTTTAGCACTAAAATTCAATTATTGAATTTCTTCGAAATTTCAGCATGGTTCCAAGTAGAACCAAAAATTCTTAGCACAAACGCTGATACACCACCATAAATCCACATTCAATGATCCCCGATCAATCGATGCGTTAGGGTTAACAAGATCTCGAATTTCTCCGAATTTTCAGCGTATAGAGCTAATATCAATATTTGCCGTGTTAGATATCACATGGATCACCGTAATAGGCTCGTGTGTCACTGTCGCAGCAGACCGACACCAACACGAGAATATATAATTTAACCGGAAGAACAAATCCAACCAAAAAATTATAATTCTCAAGCCCACCCACAACCTGTACTCACTAGGTACCAGACTCGTTAGGTTTTCAACGTCCGAGTATCCACAAGAATTTAACATTCCAATGATTATTTATTTGCAAATAATCAAACCATAACTAAACAAAATTAATTATAAAATGATGTTGGAATAATCATTCGTGCAACCCAATATCCAATTATATAGTTGATACTTACTTGTCTCGGTCAGGAGTGTACAAAAGTGATGGGCAAATCACACAATTCACGTAAGATATGACTCTATTCCATAAATTTAAAGGTCAAATAATTGTTAATTATATAATTTAATAATTAAATTATTGACATAGCTTACGTGCCATATAGTACCATTAGTCACATAAAATTTGTTTTTATATCACGTGAGCCATAAGCATTTTCTAAATAATAATAAATTAATTATTTTAGAACAAGTGAACACATATATATAATGATGCAAGCAATTAGTATTTTCTTGTAAGATCGCATGGCTCGCTTGCCAAAATCATATAAAGTTATGATAACCAGATATATGATTTTAATCCATAATTAGAAGTCAGAAGCCAAACTTAAGTTAAACCAGACACCATATGACATACAAGCTACTTCAAACGCTAATTCAAAATTATTCCAACATAATACAAATCGCGTAAATGACAATAATTACTCACATGGAAGAAGTGAAATTAGACATTTTAATAATTAATGTCCGTAATTCTTATAATTACCGTCATCACGTACTGAGGTATTAATCGCATTCAAGATTATTTAATCCAAACAAACATGATTGAATTGGATAATTTGTACCTTAATCAACAAATTATCCATATGCAGCGATGCAATCCAGCGGATCGTCTTTTTCACAAATAATAGTATAATTTGCTTTAAGATTGTTGGAATATTTACCATGTTTTTGAATCTACTGCATGAGCTGTAAATCTGAAAAGAACAAAGTAGTAGGCAGATTCGTTAGTGAGGCAAGCTACAAATAATATATATATATATATATATATATATATATATATATATATATATATATATATAATCAAAGGAACTAAATCCGAATATGGGTGATGTTGAGTCCAGAATTTCTGTCTTCTTAAAGCAAATTCGCCCACCGCAGTGTATAGCGTCTGCCTCCCAGGATAAAACAACATCTCGTTACGTTTATAAATCGATCATCGCACTTTCATCGAACTAGAATAAAATCTGAACTATCACCGACTCAAAGAAGACGAAAAATGAAGAGAAAAAATTGAACTGAAAAAGTGATCTGAAAATCGCATGTCGTGTGTAAAATCGGACCCCCTCAAGTCGGGTATAAATAGGTGAAGACCGGAGGAAGTCATGTGCTGGAGGAACTCTAAACTGATCAGGATTGGTATCTCAATACTTATCCAGATCTGTTTAATCGATAATTATCAATTAAATTGATATTTATCCGGATTCAAAAAATTCGGAATTTAAAATTGAGGTGTTTCAGTAAAATAAATTTTTACTGAATAAAATTGCAGTAAAAGGTAACTTCGAGACGCCGAGACATTTCACCCAAATCGCCCTTCGACCCATTCCGTTCCGTGTCGTGCCGTGACACATCCACTCATGTCTCACTTTTTGAACAAAACTTTGTCAACATCTCCTTATATACTCACAATTTTTCCCTTTCTTTTTTCCAATGTGGGATAGCATCCCAACCTATTTCTAAAGGGTTCAATTTGGAACATTATATCTCATTCATACATCAATCATTTTGAGTGTTCTTACATGTTTTGGAAACCTCGTACGGAGTACTACGTATTCCAACTAAGTCCCAACTTTAACTCGTAGTCGAGCCCACTCAAAATTACCTCTCAAGTGGGCTGCTCAAAACAGCCCCATTATTCCTCTTTTTCCAAGAGAGATAGAGTGCTTTCTCTTGCCAAGTTAGCTTTTGAAGCAACACAGATTGCTGCTAAAAAAAATATAGCTCAATATGATCATATCTGCTTCCAACTTTTCCCACTTTTGCTATAAACTGATTATTATTGCCTTATGTATCAATCTTCATATGCAGATATGGATTAATGTAACCATCTTTGCCAGTATCAATTGATTGATGAGGAAATTTGGTTGTTTTGTTCAAGCATGATTCTCTATCTAAAACTTCATATGCTTTACATGTTCTGAAATGAGCATGATGGATCAGATTACTGCTTCTCTGAGTCCTTGGCTGATCCTGAGGGATTACTTTGGCAAGTAAGCGTTGGCAACTTGAGTTTTAATATTTTTCATTTGTCAATTTCTTCAGCAAAAATATATTTTTACTCAGAAAAGGCAGAATTATTGCTCTGTTAACGATTGTAGCATTTCATTTTTAGAGAAACACTGTACACACCGCTCTTCAAATCACTGATCGCAATTTAGGTTCTGCATGCTGCCTGGGATGCCAGTGAAAATTCATTTTCATGCAATGGCAGAGAAAGGTATAGTTATTTATCGGAAAAGGCAAAGCCCGCCAGTGATCCCGATAGGAGGCATTTTTCTTCTTTTACCTATTCGAGGCTTAGCCCGCTTCTCATGGAAAGACCAAACCTCGTTCTTCATTGTCATTCCAGTGGCTCTCGACGGGTATGCCATTGAAAAAACAAAATACCATGGAAGTTTCTGAAGCACCTGAAGATGTTATCATGACAGCATCAGATGATAATCCTTATGAATCGGTTTCTCCAAAATGCATGAAAATGGCAGGTTTGATGTTGCCTCCCTTGTCATCACCTTGTCATTCCTAAGCTTCAGCTATCAAAAGGTTAGTTTAACAATAGACCCCGAGTTGTCTCAAAGAAAGAGTTTGCATATTGAATTTCCTGATAACGGTTCTCAATATATTTCTTCAATTTGAAAATCATGATAGAAATTATCATATTCTCTTGTTTCTGAATTCAAGTTGATGTTCTATATTGTTCCTGAATTATCCTTTGTCAGAAAACATACAAGCTGGAAATCTTTACTTGGCAATTACTGGATCTACTGATGGAAAACTGCATAGCTTTCCAGAAGCGGCCTCAAACTGGCGATCCATAGACAGTCATAAACCAAAGAAGAAACCAGGGAATGGCAAAATGAGAGAAAAAGCTAACAACCATTTCAGTCTCTGTTCGAATCTGGCAATGAAATGGAAGATCGTGTGCATGGAACATCTGAAACAACTATCGTTAAACAAAGTAATAATGGCCGTGTCCCGTTGAGGGTTGGCAATCAGGCTACGCCAAATGATTTATCACCAAAAACAAGTGTATTGGAGGCAATGCAGGTCTTGGATAATATCCACCAGTCTGGGGTCAATTGCCTTTTTGTCTCTGATATTGAAAACAAAAAACTTCCCGATTCTGTGTTCACATTCTATGTTGTAAGCGGCGGGGATGATCAGGCAATTAATTATCTTAGATGTGATCTTCTGGAATTAGATCCTATGATGAAGTCCCAAGATATGAATGAGAAAATCAATTTCACCACAATGCCCGTGGCTATGATATGAACATTCGCAATCACAATTTTCGGTTCCAAAACCATCAGATGCAAGTTTCATATCTGGATGAGATCGCCTCAGCTCATAGTTCTGCTGTCAAAGGTATTGAGTACTTTCTTCGATTTCTCTCATTGCCTAAACAGGAGAAAAACTTCAATTATGAAAGAATTAAGCTCTGAGGATCTATGGATATTTGGTTATTGTTCTTATATCATTATAAATCTATCGGCGGCCTCCGGTGGCGCGCCGTTGAAAAAGAAGGGAACAAAAAAATTTGACGAATCGTCGAATGTCCCGCCAGAAAGCATGCCGACAGGACGAGAAAAAAAATGGCGGACCGTCGGAGATTTACTAGCTGCTGATGGCGGCCCCGTCGAAGAGCAGACAGGCAAGCCTGCTGTTAAAAAAAAATTAGCCGGTTGTTGGATGTCTGCATGTGACCGACGGTGGCCCGTCGAAAAAAAAAATCGACCATTCTTCGCGGAGACCCGCCAAAAAGCAGGCCGGCAGGATTGACAAAAAAAATGAACGGCGGCTCGCTAGAAAGCAGGCTGGTAGATCTGGAGGAAAAAAACACAGAAAAAAAGCTTGTTGGCCTGCTGGAAAATGGCCCGACAGACCTGGCGTAAAAAAAAAATGGCCTGCCGCCAAAGGTCTGCGGGCAGCGGCTGTACACCCTCAGACTATATGGGAATATTACACGTCGTAGACCCTCCCTGCGAGAACCTACCAGGCTAAACAACACAACTACCAAAAACTTGACCGACTGGAGTCAATCATTACAATAATACAGACCATTACGGTCAATTACAATACAACCACACGGACCGATGAGATCACACGACTAACGCAAACGAGATGAAATACAACTCTTTACAATAAATACCCACGCAGGGGTAAAGGTACACAACAGCGAAAGTGTGACTATAACTCGGTCGATACAACTTAACCCGACCAAACTCTCAACTCTTGATTAGTATCGTAGCTCGTCACTCCCTGTGCCGATCCTGTGACTGCTCCCCCGAACCAGCGTGTACGCGAAACAGACATCCTCCCCCGGATTACTCGGGGGTTAGTAAAACTCCATTATTTTACTAGTGCAAGTATAATAGTATACGAAATGTATCAAACAAAAAGCAATCACGAATCAAATACAACAATCAATGGTCAAAACATTCCCGAGAGGTTTTATTAATCAGAAAACGAGTGATGAAGTCTTTAAAATTAAATTTGGCATCTCGGGAGTTTTTAAAGTATAAATTCTTTTGGACCTCGAGTCTCAAATTACAAAACCTCTTTCGAAAATCGCCAACGCCTCAGCCCGGTTCTTGCTTCAAAACACATTAGTGAAAATATCATCACGAGTCCCAGATTTAACACCAAAACATTTCCCATTCACTTATTGTTCGTACTCGTCAAGTAACGAACCCCGGAGGCCACGTCGGACTGTACCCGGTTCCACATATTCATTGTCCGTACACATCATGTACCAAACTCCAGAGGTCACAACGGACCGTACCTGGACCACACACAATGTTCGTACACCTCATGTACCGTACTCCAGAGGCCACGACGGACCTTACCTGGACCACACACAATGTTTGTACACCTCATGTACCGAACTCTAGAGACCACGACGGACCGTACCTGGACCACACACATTCTTCGTACACCTCATGTACCGAACTCCAGAGGCCACGACGGACCGTATCTGGACCACACATACTGTTCGTACACCTCATGTACCGAAATCCAGAGGCCACGACGGACCGTACCTGGACCATTCACACACACATTTCCCAACACATACCAAACAACGCAACACGTCACCACGAACAACACACCCTAGTACAAACATGTTCGAACATCCAATCATACACCAAAATACATGTCCAAGCATATAATAATCCAACACAATGATCATAATCATCACCATACCTCAAACCCAAGCAATCAAGCCCAACACGAATCACACAACTAACATGACCAGCACAACTTCACAATGTTAAACAAACAAGAATATCATTAATACCAACAAACATTCGAATAATCAAATCGCACGAATCATATCCACGAAGATAAACCAAATCGTCGTAAATCCAATATGTAAACCCATTCACAAGACACAAATCATATAAGTAGAATACTTGCCTCAATAATTGATACCGAACACTCTGAAGAACACGGTTCAACCGGGAAACCTCAGACCCCGAAGAAGACAATGAACGGAAGGGTTCCAGCTCGAGTTCTTCACAAGGATTTCGTTCCTAAGACATATCATCAATAAATCAACGACCAAACGAGGAGTAATAATCCTATAACGCCCGAACCCCCCTCTAAGACCTTTTATCGGACCCTTCAAGGCGTCGATTAGGAACTCGACAAAACGAAGAATCCTTAGTAATCTGTTGTGTCGAGAATTATACACCTCAACAGGCGATCGGCACAGACGACAGGCGACCGAGCCAGAGCCAAATAGACCAAGGCAGAATTGGCCGATCTCGGGTCCCAGGTCAAGACCCAGTGCCGAGCGATCGACATCCAAGGTGATCATCTCTTGGCACTTGGCGATCGACTCTGGTGCCCGGCCAATGACGATCACCTCAGGCCACGCAAAGCCAGCATGTCCAGTCAGCGAAGGAAAAAGCTCGAACAGAGTCCCACATACAGATCCGAAAAAGGTGCCGCAAGACATGGATCGTTGACTACAGCTTGTCAGCATCTACTCACCTACTGACAGACCCACCGAAAGGTGCAACTGGGACCACCCGGGACAGCGACGCAGGACGCGTGCAGGCTCCTCATTGGACCGCACAGCTGGCTGCCAGCAGCAGCCGCGGACTTCAAGGCAGACAGCCCATGTGCGGAAAGACGATCGCCCCTTATTATATTACAAGAAAGGCGATCGCCCGTGAGAAAAAGGGCATCTGAGCTCCTATAAATAGAAGGTTGCCTACACTTGGAAGACTGGCTAACTCTCGGACTCTCTGATTCTCTGGTTATCTCAGCTCATAACTTGGCTTTCTCACTCTTGGCAACAGCTATCTCTCGGCTTTTCTCTCTCTCAGTACCTCCCAATCCTGAGACGGTCGGCAGAAATGAGAACAAGAACACGCAGAGCTTCGCTCAAGAGCTAGATAAATAGGATCTTTTACACTCATTGTAATCGCATTCTTACATTGATATTTGTACTCAAACGTATTCTTATTAATAACATCTCACGAGAGCATTCAAGCCCAGGCCTAACAAACCCGGAAAATCTTGTGTTATTTCCATTCCCTCGGACGTGCTCTCGCAATTTGCTGTTGCTCGATCATTCCAGCAATATCTATCTTCGGATAATATTTCGGGCAACAACAATTGGCGCTAGAAGAAGGGGCAATCTAAACCTTCATTTTTATTCCTACCGTCTCGAAGAACACTCACTGTTCTCCGAGGCATATACTTGAAGAGACACTCACTGCTCTTCAAAGAAAGCTTTCAGAATCATGACTTCTGCCTCCACATCGAATAAAGCCGCTGGATGATCCGCCGGACGCCTCATTCCATCTCAATCCGAGCCCCAGCCGACGGCAGAGGGAAGCCGCGGCAACGCGAGACTCTCGATCCCGCACCTGGGGGGTGGCCCCAGCCTCTCACTCGACCAGTTCCAAACCACGGAACAGATCGAGGAGGCTATAGCCATCCTAAAGGAGCGACGGAGAGCATGCGCGGCACCCGCAGTAACCCCCTCGGCCATCCGCCGCGTGAGCAAACGGAAGTTCAAGGGGCTAATGTCCCAGCGATCGCCAGGAGGCCTCGATTCGCAAGAAGAGGCGCTCGCAAGACGGGACACCTCCGTCTTCAGCCGCCTAGGCAGCGACCCATCATGGCGATCGGGGCAGTCCGGCCCCAGCCACGAGACGACGGAGCCCGAATCCGTCACCAGGAATTCAGCGTACCCAACTCCCAGAAGGCCGACCAGCCATATGGCTCCTCCTTACCGAAGAACCGAGGTCAGCGATCGCGGAGTCAGGAGATAGGTACACGATCGCCTCGGCTCCCGCTCCCAAACCACGAGCGACCAAGCTACAGCGATGGCCGCGATGCAACGTCAGCTCGACGACATGAAGGAGCTCCTAGAAACTGGGGCAGGCGCCAATAGCAAGATCGCCGGGCCGAACGAGCCACTCGCGGTCCACATCGAGCTCACCCCCGTGCAGCATAGGATCGCTCCTCCGAAAACACCTTTGTACGAAGGGAGGTCGGACCCCGAAACTCACCTGAGCAAGTTCTGGATCTACATGACCGGGTGTGGGGCATCAGACGCCACCAGGTGCCGAATGTTCCCGCTAACGCTGGGCGACCTGGCCCATAGGTGGTACGCCTCATTGCCATCACGATCAATCAGTTCCTTTGAGCAACTGGCGAACAACTTCACAGCGTACTTCGCCACCAAGGTCGCTCGGCCGGAAGGTCCCCATCGCATGATGCAAATCAGGCAAGGGGAAGAAGAGTCTGACGCAGACTACATCGACCATGTAGATGAGATCATCCTCAACGGCGAGCCCATAAGCGATGAGATCGCCCTATACTCGGTACTAGGGGGATTCCATGGTCTTTCGCCTATGTTCAGGCATCTTACGAAGGACCTCCCCCGACCTACGCGATCTTCCGCGCCAAAGCCGCAGACTTTCTGGCCAGGCAAAGGTTACTTCTCAACCTATGAGCAGCGCGATCGGCGACCGAACGATGATCACCAGTCTTCCAACCCGATCGCTAAACTCAAGCAACATCTCCAACAGCGGAGGACTCGCTCGCCATATACAGTTCATCATCTAACATGATGGGCTAAGGCAAAAGATCGCCTCCACCGCACAACGTATACCGTCAAGGGTCGGCATCTAACATGACGATCCGAGGTAGAAGAGTGCAGCCATGGTCCTGGTGGTCGATAGAACCAACTGCTTCGTCCATGCAAGGTCCCTTTGGGCCACGATCGCCCGCCCTTCGTTTAAATACGAGGCTGGCGTAGTCTGAGGGCTCTCCAAAACTAATCTGTGGACACGTTCGCCGCCCTCGGAGGTCCATCACTTAACGTGGTGGGTCCTCTCGGAAAATGCGATGCATCCCTACCCCCGTCTCAACGTACACCGTCGAGGGTCGCCATCTTCATGCGGGCCGAGGTGGAAGCATAGCTAACAATCCGCGGACGTGGAGTCGATTAATCCGATGACGCCCCACGCAAGGACTCCTCCAGACCAAGACCGCACGCCCTTCGTTTAAATACGAGGCGAGGCGCAGCCTAACGGAGGACCCTACCAATAAAATGAGTCACGAGACAGACAATGTCGTTCGCGCATAAGACACGGTCATGGGGGTCGGTCCATCGAACCCCGCGACTGTGCACGGTTCCTCAGCGACGAAACAATCAGGTTTCTACGAGGGATCGGCAAAATTATTTATTGCAGGTACAAGACCGAAGATAGCTCGCCAATCGAACAGATCGCCCAAGTCCGAAACCAAAGTCCGCTCAACGGATCGCCCGTCTTTATCCTCAAACGATCGCCAAGACCACATCACCCCATGTCTTCAACATCGGAGCAAGCTGGGGGGCAATTGTTGTGTCGAGAATTATACACCTCAACAAGCGATCGGCATAGACGACCGCGACCGAGCCAGAGCCAAATAGACCAAGGCAGAATTGGCCGATCTGGGGTCCCAGGTCAAGACCCAGTGCCGAGCGATCGACATCCAAGGCGATCATCTCTTGGCACTTGGCGATCGACTCTGGTGTCGGGCCAATGACGATCACCTCAGGCCACGCAAAGCCAGCATGTCCAGTCAGCGAAGGAAAAAGCTCGAACAGAGTCCCACATGCAGATCCGGAAAAGGTGCCGCAAGACATGGATCGTTGACTACAGCCTGTCAGCATCTACTCACCTACCGACAGCCCCACCGAAAGGTGCAAGTGGGACCACCCGGGACAGCAACGCAGGACGCGTGCAGGCTCCTCATTGGACCACACGGTGTTGCCAAAGATCGCGACTTCAAGGCGATGACCCATATGCGAAAAGACGATCGCCCCTTATTATATTACAAGGAAGGCGATCGCCCGTGAGAAAAAGGGCATCTGAGCTCCTATAAATAGAAGGCTGCCTACACTTGGAAGACTGGCTAACTCTCGGACTCTCTGATTCTTTGGTTATCTCAGCTCATAACTTGGCTTTCTCACTCTTGGCAGCAGCTATCTCTCGGCTTTTCTCTCTCTCAGTACCTCTCAATCCTGAGACGGTCGGCAGAAACGAGAACAAGAACACACAGAGCTTCGCTCAAGAGCTAGATAAATAGGATCTTTTACACTCATTGTAATCGCATTCTTACATTGATATTTGTACTCAAACGTATTCTTATTAATAACATCTCGCAAGAGTATTCAAGCCCGGGCCTAACAAACCCGGCAAAACTTGTGTTATTTCCATTCCCTCGGACGTGCTCTCGCAATTTGCTGTTGCTCGACCATTCCAGCAATATCTATCTTCGGATAATATTTCGGGCAACAACATAATCAAACAATGGAACAACAAGAAAATTGGTATAATACAACTTAATAATCAATAATACATCACTAATCTAAGTTATTACGGGTCAAATGGACGAAATCAAACAAAATCCCAAATTTTCCCAAAACTAGATTTTTAGGAAATCTAACCTTGATTCGATCGATCGGAGGAGGTTATGGGATGATTAATCGACGTTAGAAACTCAAGAACTTCGTGGATTGATAGTTGAACAACATATCGCCGTGTCCTCCAAGCCCCAGCCGCGGAAATGAAGTGAGAGAAATGAGAAAAATGGGTGTAAACCCGTCTGCTCGATCATATTTATATTGCCCAGCGACGCACCGGCAGACACGCACGAGCGGACGGTCATGCGCCGGGTCATGCGCGCCACTGTCAGCAATATGCCGGGACACACGAGCACCTGCTCGTGCGCGTGCAGTCAGGGCTGCACGAGCGCCGGATCGTGCGCCCTGCTCGTGCGCGGCCGGCAGAGATTGTCCATCAGTCTGCCTGTTCGGCACGAGTGCCGCACGAGCGCCGGCTCGTGCGCCCTGCTCGTGCGCACCTGGCCGGTCACCGCCGCACCTGGCCGGCCGGTGCCCATCCGCCAAGACTCAACGACCCAATTTTCCGAAAACGCATAGAATGAACACGACGAAACGCTCGTGGACAACATCATCGCTCTTAAACGAAACACCATGCAACAAATAATCACACGCGACTCTGGTGAGATTGATGTCGCCGAGGATATTACCTTCGAGGAGCGCCCCTTGAAGATTTTGGAGCACCGTGAGAAGCGACTGAGGCATAAGACCATTCCTTTGGTCAAGGTGCAGTGGTCGAGGCATGGTGTCGAGGAGGCAACTTGGGAAACCAAGGATAGCATGCGTGCTAGTTACCCCGAGTTGTTTATTTCTTAAGTTTCGGGACGAAACTTATTTTTAGAGGGGTAGAATGTAATATCCATATTTTTTCTTTTCCCGGTATTTTCATTTTTGGTGTATTTTTCATTTTTAATGACTCACTTGTAACTGTACTGATATTTCAAGAATATTTAATATTTGACTTTTTGTCATCCGAGCTTGTTTTGGACTTGTTTTACGCAATTCCGTGTTTAATGTCATTTCCATCTCTATTTCATTCGATTCTCGTAACCGTTGTTCGAAACTGCTGTTTCGGGGTTGTCGCAGGTCCGTCTCATGTTGTTATGCACGTTGTGAGCTTTCGTTTGTTGTTTCGATCATGTATCGTTTGTTTCGGATGTTTTGGGCCGTTTTTGTAATTTCCCAAAGTTTTGGGGTGATTACTAACGTTGTAGTTTTCTGTACCATTGGGTAGTCGGAATCGTGTTTTCTTTTAGCGCTTTGGTTCTGACTCAACCTTGTTGTCTGTGTGTCTCCTTCGGTTCGTTGTTTGGTGTCGGATGCGCGTTGTTTTCATCCGAGATGGAATTCGCTGTTTTCCATCCCTGAGTGTTGTCTGTGCTGCTGTCTGCACTCGATAGCGCACGCTACTGTTGTTGTGTAGCGCACGCTATTGTTGTTTTGTAGCGCACGCTACGGCTGTTTAGTAGCGCGCGCTAACGGCTCGAACACAGCAGTGACAGTGAGTTGTTTCTGCTCTCTGCTCTCTGGACGAACAGCTTCGCGCACGCTACATTTAAATATTTGCGCACGCTACGGCTTCGACTTATCGCACGCTGGGTGACCGGTAGCGCACGCTAATCCAGCAGTCCAGTACTGGGCAGATTGTTTCTGGACTCGTCCTTGTGCCTAGGTAGCGCACTCTATGGTCCGACAGCACGCGCTATCGAGGGGCTGTTAGCGGACCAAAACCGTAGGTTCTGGACTGATTTTAGCCGGGTAGCGCAAGCTAACTCTAATAGTTAGCGCACGCTAAAACTCTCTGGCAATATAAACGAGAGAGTTTACACAGATTGGTCAATTTTTCGTTTCTTTCTCTCTCTCCGGTTCTTGGGCGATCTCCAGCGATTTGAAGTCTTGCAACTTCTACCTATCATTCTTCTTGATTTTTTGGTGTAGATTAACAACACCAACACTTTGTTCTTCATCTTTAGTCCAAGGTATTCTCCTAGAACCCTATTTTTGGGAAATTTGGGAGGTTTTTGAGTTTTCGTCCAATTTGTTCCGTATTGTTGATTAATCCATGATGTATATGATTAATCTTGGTAGTATTCTTGTTTTTTCTACGAGTTCATGGTAAGTTTCGTGATATTTGTGGAATCGGGAGGGTTCGGTTGCGATCCGTCCTCGTCGTTGTTTTGTACGAACTTACATGAATCGTAGGTGGGGTTTCGGGTGTCTTCCGTTATCGTTATTCTTGTCGAATTGGTTGTGATGGTGTTTGACGAATCGTCTAGGTTCGGTGTGTACAATTTCTCGCAACTGCGATTGTTTCATTCCGTCCTTTCGTCGTGAAAATCGAGGTAAGTACTCTTATGAACTTACACTCTTAGCATGGTAGTATTGCATGAATAACGTGTGTGTGTGTGTATGCTCACTACGGGCTATGTGTGTATGCTCACCACAGAGGCGTGGATCGACGAGCTTTGCTTTTAACCACTACGGGTTAGATCCGACGGGTCTCGGTAGGGGTCCATAGAGACATGGATCAACGGTTAATTGTGGTGCATTTTATAAATGTGTTTTGGTTATGGCGTTTCCGAAAATATGTATTTCAAACTGGTGTTTTCTCATTTGCATGCTTTGATTATATATGTACGGTGTAAGTTGTTCATTTGGTTACTTGTACTAGCGTAATTGCTAACTCCTTTGGGGACCCATTTTGGGAAATTATTGTTATGAATTTCAGGTAATGTTCAGCCGGACGAGCGGGCGCTGGGACAGTATGAGGATGCTGGCCAGGGTTGTTGACGTGTGCTTTTGTATTTCCTTGTTTCCGTTGTCATTTTCGATGTGGTTGTTTTCTAAATTGCAAACTCATAGATAGTACTCGCGAGTACTTAGGCATTTTACTCGGATTGTGATTTGCTCCAGTAATTATTATTTATGATTGTCAGTGATGATTGTTCCGCCGGTCATACCGGGCGTTCTATCCTATTTTCATCTTAGTGATGTGTGTTTCCTCGATAACCGAGATGGTTTGACGAGTGGTATTGTCGTATTTATCCAGGTGGGTCCCATGTAGGGGTCCACGGCATTGTAATATACCCTGAATATCTTGGGGGTGTTACAGAAAATGGTATTAGAGAGCACTAGGTTTATGGATACCTAGGCTTGTCGGTTAATTGGGTCTAGCTGTGTTTTGTTTTGCACATTGTCACCCCGCTGCCATCATCTCGGTTCTTCCAGTGCTCGTAAGTTTTCCTTACTCGATTCCTTATTTCCTTGTATCGTACTTTCGATTCTTGAATTGTGACTGTTTTTCCTCTCGTACTTACCATCGAATTGCAATTGCTACCTTTTATCTTCAGTATGGATGCTGGGAGAGGCCGAGGTAGGGGTCGCGGTTGTGGTCGTGGACGCGGTTGGGGATGTGGGACAGCCAATGAGGCGGCCACGTCACATAATTCTGGGGCTGGTAGTACTGATGGTCATCACAGCCATAGTGCTACTCAGGAGGGCACGACCGGTGGTGGCGCCAATCTTGGTGTTGCAATTGTGATCCAATGTTGAACC
Organism: Orobanche coerulescens; assembly: GCA_033398695.1. Taxonomy (NCBI): domain Eukaryota; kingdom Viridiplantae; phylum Streptophyta; class Magnoliopsida; order Lamiales; family Orobanchaceae; genus Orobanche; species Orobanche coerulescens. The sequence continues at coordinate 22,053,263 of CM065813.1, forward strand.
AAATGGCTGCGATAGCTCAGGCGGTTCAGGACCCGACCCCGGCCCATGCTACTCGGGGCGGAGCAGATCGTTGGTTTCAGGATGTCATCAAGATGCATCCTCCTCAGTTTTCGGGGGCTTCAGACCCGATTGGTTGGGAGGGGTGGATCAAGGAGATATCCAAGGTCTTTGTTGCCACCAACTGTACCGAGGATCGCAAGGTTCCTATTTCCCAGTACTTTCTCACTGGGGACGCTATCGACTGGTGGGAGGCTGTTGAGCCTAAGGACCATGTTGCTTCGTGGGTCGAGTTCATGGACCTGATGGAGACCGAGTATTGCCCTTGGCCAGTTAAATAGGCTCGAGTCCATGCTTTCTATGATGCCCAGCCTCGGGATATTCCTGTTTCCCAGGCTATTGCTGACTACAACCGGGAGTTGGGCTTCGTGAAGGCCCAAGTTAGAGAGGAGAGCGACAAGATTTTCCACTTTTCCAGACGGATGAAACTGAAGATTTGTGACTACATATTTGGGCTCACCTGCACCACCTTGAAGGATTATCAGAGTAGAGCTCTTGCATACAATATGTCTTTGACGGCAGTGAGGCGACTCGTGAGAGCAAGAAACAGAAGTCCGTCATAAATTTTTTGCGCCACAAAGGTGGAGCTCAGCAGAAATCTCAATCTGCTAACTTTCCCGCTGGTGGTGGTCCAGCTCGTTCTACTTGGGGTTTCCACGGGGCTGCCAGTACTCCTTCCCGTGATGTGAAGTGTTTTAACTGTGGCCGACCAGGCCACGTCAGTCGTACTTGTCTGAGTCCTTTGCTGACATGTAATCGGTGTGGCCAGCCGGGCCACAAGGCTGCTTTCTGTGCTAAGAGAGAGAGAACTCTTGGTGCCCAGGCTTCCTTCCCAGCGCCGAGGGAACCGAGTGTGAACCAGGGGTCGTTTGCTCCGCAGCCTCCGCAGAGTGCCAGTCGAGGAAGAGGTCGGGGTCAGCCCGCTAGAGGGGGAGCTTCCACTGTCAGCTCCGCTCATCCGCGAGTTTAGGAGATGAGGAGGGCCGATGATCCAGCAGCCACCGTGGCCACAGGTACCGTTCATATCCAGTCCCATTCTGTCAGTGTGCTTTTTGATTCGGGTGCTACGCATTTATTCATCTCTCTAGAGTGTGTGCGCCGTTTGAGTCTAGATTGTTTCACGCCTTGTGAGCTTTTCATCGTTAAGCTTCCTAGCGGTGATAGCACCGAGCACTCTTTCGCGGGGTGAAAGAGGGGAAACCAGAAGTTCGTGATAAATGCCTTAAAGGCGATGAGACTCCTGCGGAAGGGGTGTACTGGTTACTGGTGCTACGCCTTGAAGGTGGAGGATGGTGGGGTCGAGTTTTCATCGATACCAGTTGTCAGTGAGTTCCCTGATGTATTTCCTGACGAGTTACCAGGGTTACCACCGGACCGTGAGGTTGAGTTCGCTATTGATTTAGAGCCGGGTGCGGCTCCGATTTCGAAGGCGCCGTATCGCATGGCACCTTCAGAGATGGCTGACTTGAAGAAGCAGTTGAGTGAGCTTCTTGAGTCAGGGTATATTCGACCGAGTGCTTCACCTTGGGGCGCACCGGTTCTGTTTGTGCGGAAGAAGGATCGTTCACTGCGTTTATGTATCGACTACCGCGAGCTAAACAAGAAGACCATAAAGAACAAGTATCCCTTGCCGAGGATTGATGACTTGTTCGATTAGCTGCAGGGAGCTGCGGTATTCTCGAAGATCGACTTGAGATCGGGGTACTATCAGCTTCAGGTGAAGGAGTCCGATATTCTGAAAATAGCTTTTCGGACGAGATACGGACATTATGAGTTTGTGGTTATTCCTTTTGGACTAACCAATGCACCGACAGTGTTCATGCAGTTGATGAACAAAGTTTTCATAGAGTATTTAGATAAGAGTGGTCTTCATTGATGATATCCTTATCTCATCGAGGAATGAGGAGGAGCATACGCATCATCTCCGCGTGGTGCTAGACATTTTGAGGATCGAGCGACTCTATGCGATGTTCTCGAAATGCGAATTCTGGATGAAGGAAGTGATGTTTCTGGGTCACGTGATTTCAGCCGAGGGGGTCTGTGTGGATCCACAGAAGATTGAGGCAGTGTTGAATTGGGCGCTGCCTAAGAATGTGAAAGAGGTTCGTAGTTTCTTAGGTTTGGATGGCTACTATCGTAGGTTTGTCGAGGGGTTACTGGCTCGGCCACTTACCCAGTTGCTTCAGAAATCTGAGAAGTTCGTTTGGAACCACGAGAGACAGTCGAGTTTTGAGGAGCTGAAGAGGCGTTTGACTTCAGCCCCGATTTTAGCGTTGCAGTGTGGCAATGAGGGTTTTGCTGTTTATAGTGATGCTTCGGGTCAGGGTCTTGAGTGCGTATTGATGCAGCACGGCAAGACTATTGCATATGCGTCGAGGCAGTTGAGGCCGTATGAGCTCAACTACCCTACTCACGATTTGGAGTTAGCGGTAGTTGTTTTTGCGCTCAAGATTAGGCGTCACTATCTTTTTGGCTCTGCATGTCAGAATTTTACTGATCATAAAAGTATGAAGTACATATTCACTCAGCGGGAGTTGAATATAAGGCAGAGGAGGTGGTTGGAGTTAATTAAGGATTATGACCTCGAGATCCTTTATCATCCGGGCAAGGCGAACGTCGTGGCTAGGGCTGAGCACCGGGTCTGACCCGGTCCGGAATGGACCGGATTATAAATGGTCGGACTTATCGACCCGGCTGGACTGTTGGGCAAGACTGACCGGTCGAACCCGATAAAACCGGTCGGTCTGGCCGGCCCGCTCTAGCCCGATTTTGTAATTTTTTTCGCATATTAAGTGTCCTTTTGTTACATATAAAATGCTTTCTTCTTTACATACTCCCATAAAATACAATTATCAATCTTAATATCTTCATTTAGCCACCAAACTCCCAAGTTCAACAATATTTTAGTATAAATAAACTTAATTAGAATAATGTGCAATCATAATCGAGCCATTAATTATCATTATTTTATCACCACCAAGGGTAAATTGTAATAAATAATATTTTTTTATGCATTTTTATTTTTACCGGGTCGTTCCGGGCTGGACCCGCATTTTCGGGGTTTTGACCCGGTCCGACCCGGAACCCGGATTTAGACAAAATGCAGACCCGAGACCCGGACCTAATTAACAGGTCCGGGTCCGAGTAAAAACTAGGCCCGGGCCATTTGTGCTCAGCCCTAGTCGTGGCGGATGCCTTGAGCCAGAGACCGGTTGCGTTGCGGACGCTTGAGATACTTACGTCTTAATCTGAGCTTCAGCGGGATTTGATCGAGTTGAGTGTTGAGATTTTGTTGCCAGGAGCTGTCGGGCAACTTTGCGCTTTTGGAGATTTCGTCATCATTGATCGATGAAATTAAGCTGAAGCAATTGGAGGATCCGATGATTACTCAAATCCGAGAGAATGTTCTTAAGGGGAAGTCTCCCGGGTTTGTGATTCACGATGATGGTGTGTTGAGATTCCAGAGTTGGCTTTGTGTACCGAACGACTTGGAATTGAGGCAGAGTATTTTTCGAGATACATCCTGGTTCGAGTAAAATGTACAAGGACCTGAGGAGGAACTTTTGATGGAATGTCATGAAGGAGGAGGTCGCACGGTTTGTAGCGAGATGTTTGACTTGTCAGCATGTCAAAATCGAGCATCAGCGACCATCCGGGTTATTGCATTCGCTTCCCATTCCAGAATGGAAATGGGAAGATATTTCGATGGACTTCGTCACGAGCTTGCCGAGATCGAAGAGTGGTATGAATATGGTTTGGGTGATTGTGGATCGTCTGACCAAGTCGGCATATTTTCTGGGCATCAAGGATACTTGGGGCCCGGAGAGGTTGACTCGTGTGTTTATTGCGCAGATTTTGAGGCTTCACGGTACTCCGAAGTCTATTGTTTCATATCGTGATGGCCGTTTTGTATCACACTTTTGGCAGGAGGTACATAAGGTGTTGGGCACTCGTTTGCATCTGAGTACTTCTTTTCATCCTCAGTCAGATGGGCAGTCAGAACGCACTATCCAGACATTTGAGGATATGTTGCGTGCTTGTGCTCTCGATTGGAGCAGTGATTGGGAGGATCATTTGCCGTTGATCGAATTCACGTACAATAATAGTTGGCACGCATCGATTCGAATGGCACCGTATGAGGTGCTTTATGGGCGGCGATGTCGATCGCCGATTTGCTGGAACGATGCATCCGATTTGGTTGGGACCGAACCGGATATCGCTATAGAGACGAGGCGGAAGGTGGAATTGATTCGGTAGAGAATGTTGACTGCTCAGAGTCGACAGAAGTCATATGCCGACGTTCGTCGTCGACCTTTGGAGTTCGAGGTGGGAGACCACATTTTGCTAAAGGTGTCGCCGACGAGGGGAGTTTTCCGCTTCGGGAAGAAGGGAAAGTTGAGTCCGAGATTTATTGGGCCCTTTGAGATTCTCAAGAGAGTCGTGAGTTGGCATACTGTTTGGCGTGGCCTCCGGCTTTAAGTCACGTTCATAGCATTTTACATGTTTTCCCAGCTGAGGAAATATGTCCCGGATCCTAGTCACGTCATCGACTATGGTGAGATTGATGTCGCCGAGGATATTACCTTCGAGGAGCGCCTCTTTAAGATTTTGGAGCACCGTGAGAAGCGACTGAGGCATAAGACCATTCCTTTGGTCAAGGTGCAGTGGTCGAGGCATGGTGTTGAGGAGGCAACTTGGGAAACCGAGGATAGCATGCGTGCTAGGTACCCCGAGTTGTTTATTTCTTAAGTTTCGGGACGAAACTTATTTTTAGAGGGGAAGAATGTAATATCCGCATTTTTTCTTTTCCCGGTATTTTCATTTTTGGTGTATTTTTCATTTTTAGCGACTCCCTTGTTACCGTACTGATATTTCGAGAATATTTAATATTGGACATGTTGTCATCCGAGTTTGTTTCGGACTTGTTTTACTCAATTCCGTGTTTAATGTCATTTCCGTCGCTATTTCATTCGATTCTCGTAACCGTTGTTCGGAACCGCCGTTTTGAGGTTGCCGCAGGTCCGTCTCATGTTGTTATGCACGTTGTGAGCTTTCGTTTGTTGTTTCGATCATGTATTGTGTGTTTCGGATGTTTTGGGCCGTTTTTGTAATTTCCCAAAGTTTTGGGGTGAATACTAACGTTGTAGTTTTCTGTACCATTGGGTAGTCGGAAGCGTGTTTTCTTTTAGCGTTTTGGTTCTGACTCAATCTTGTTGTTCGTGTGTCTCCTTCGGTTTGTTGTTTGGTGTCGGATGCGCGTTGTTTTCATCCGAGATGGAATTCGCTGTTTTCCACCCCTGAGTGTTGTCTGCACTCGATAGCGCACGCTACTGTTGTTGTGTAGCGCACGCTATTGTTGTTTTGTAGCGCACGCTACGGCTGTTTAGTAGCGCGCGCTAACGGCTCGAACACAGCAGTGACAGTGAGTTGTTTCTGCTCTCTGCTCTCTGGACGAACAGCTTAGCGCACGCTACATTTGTATATTAGCGCACACTACGGCTTCGACTTAGCACACGGTGGGTGACCGGTAGTGCGCGCTAATCCGGCAGTCGAGTACTGGGCAGATTATTTCTGGACTCGGCCTCGTGCCCAGGTAGCGCACGCTATGGCCCGTTAGCGCGTGCTATCGAGGGGCTGTTAGCGCACGCTATCCTCTGGTAGCGCACGCTAACGGGCCAGAACCGTAGGTTCTGGACTGATTTTAGCTGGGTAGCGCACGCTAACTCTAATCGTTAGCGCACGCTAAAACTCTCTGGCTATATAAACCAGGGAGTTGACCCAGATTGGTCACTTTTTCATTTCTTTCTCTCTCTCCGGTTCTTGGGCGATCTCCGGCATTTTGAAGTTTTGCAACTCCTAGCTATCATTCTTCTTGAGTTTTTGGTGTAGATTAACAACATCAACACTTGTTCTTCATCTTTAATCCAAGATATTCTCCTAGAACCCTATTTTTGGGAAATTTGGGGGGTTTTGAGTTTTCGTCCGATTTGTTCCGTATTGTTGATTAATCCATGATGTATATGATTAATCTTGGTAGTATTCTTATTTTCCCTACGAGTTCATGGCAATTTTTTGTAATATTTGTGGAATCGAGAGGGTTCGATTGCGATCCGTCCTCGTCGTTGTTTTGTACGAACTTACATGAATCGTAGGTGGGGTTTCGGGTGTCTTCCATTATCGTTATTCTTGTCGAATTGGTTGTAATGGTGTTTAACGAATCGTCTAGGTTCGGTGTGTCTAATTTCTCACAACCGCGATTGTTTCATTCCGTCCTTTCGTCGTGATAATCGAGGTAAGTACTCTTATGAACTTACACTCTTAGCATGGTAGTATTGCATGAGTAACGTGTGCGTGTGTGTATGCTCACTACATGTTAGATCCAACAGGGTCTCGGTAGGGGTCCACAAAGGCGTGGATCGACGAGCTTTGCTTTTAACCACTATGGGTTAGATCAGACGGGGTCTCGGTAGGGGTCCACAGAGATGTGGATCGACGGTTAATTGTGGTGCATTTTATAAATGTGTTTTGGGTTATGGCGTTTCCGGAAATGTGTGTTTCAAACTGATGTTTTCTCATTTGCATGCTTTGACTATATGTGTAAGGTGTAAGTTGTTCATTTGGTTACTTGTACTAGCATAATTGCTAACCCCTTTGGGGGCCCGTTTTAGGGAAATTCTTGTTATGAATTTCAGGTTATGTTCAGCCGGACGAGCGGCGCTGGGACAGTATGAGGATGCTGGCCAGGGTTGTTGACGTGTGCTTTTGTATTTCCTTATTTCCGTTGTCCTTTTCGATGTGGTTGTTTTCTAAATTGCAAACTCATAGATAGTACTCGCGAGTACTTAGGCATTTTACTCGGATTGTGATTTGCACCAGTAATTGTTAATTATGATTGTCAGTGATGATTGTTCCGTCGGTCATATCGGGCGTTCTATCCCACTAATCTTAGACTTCCTCCTCCGTAAACTATATGAATGCATTTTTCTCCTAAGGTACGACCCAAGTTGTGGGCTGCTTCAGTAAAGCATGCCTCTGTTCCATAACTAGCTCCACCAAAAATACAGACTGAGTTAAATCTTTTTGTGGAAGGTGATGATTCCGTTTTCAAAAAGAAACTAATTTGAGAGAAAAAGAGAAAAGTACAAGTTTGAGGGATGAATAAAAGAAACAAGCACAATGTTTATTTATAGAAGAAAAATAAGGTAAAAATATTTAAAAAAATTGTGATTGTGTTAATTGCGCTTCAACTACCAATAGAATAATGAATGCATTCATTGCGTATCACTTTTTTATTCAGAAAATCTCACCATACGACAAAAATAAAAGATACTCATGTGTATGTACAGTAGTTGTGATTGTGGCTCACATCTTTCTCTGATTTTACGTTCAGAAACGGCTTAAACGCCTTCTATGAGTCGGGGAGAAGCTTTCCATCCAATTTTCTTACAAATTGGCAAACAGAGTCTTTTAACGTCAGATTCCCAAGACGTTTTCCATATTCTGGTTTGAATTTATTCCACAAACGTCGAATTCTGTAATGTACGAGTCCACTAGGATGCGTGTCAAGAGAAATTTCGATATTATCTAAATTCTCTTTATTCAGACCATCCTTAATGAACTGAATTTTATCTTCTCTGTTTGTAGATGGAATTCCTAAAGATCGATATTTTAAATTACAGTTTCATCTAGCATATTTATAGCAAACGGCTATTATCTTTGCTCCTCGTTTCTTGGCATATGAACTTTTTCCAAGCCCTGATAAAAATCTAGTAGGTATTTCTGTGAATTCACCTGCTATTCTCACTTTGGCTTCAATAATGAATCTAATGTCAAAAGGTATGCTTTTATTCATAAGCAACCTCATCCTTTCAAGTCTTGTCTTGTAAATTTTTAAAATGACTTTTTTGCTAAGAAAGGGAAATCTCTTTTCAATACTATTCAAAGTTTCTTCCATGATAAAAAAAATAAAATAAAAATAAAAGGGGAAAATATCTACAAATATCAGTTGTTGTGAGAAACTAAAAAATCCGACTTTAATAGTCACGGAGTACCGTTATCCGCCACTTGACCGTACAAACACAATTGAGTACTAAGTTACAATGTCGAGAAATTGTATCTATAACAATACTTTACAATGTAAGATTTCAATAATAACACTTATACTTTCCCGTCAACGGCGTCAAAAATTTGACACGTCTTTTGTGTAACTATCGCAGTGCACGATATCGTATCAACTAGTAAGTGGACTTTTTGAGTCTGGTTTATCGATCCCACGAGGAAGTTAGGTTATGTATTGAATTATACACTTTATCGATTTGTTATAGGGATTAAAATGAGTGAAACACACAATTTAAGAGTTTGGTTTGACAATTGCAAGGAAAATGCAATAATAGTTCTAATATTAAAGAAAATGAAAGATTGCACTAATAATAGATTAATAAAAGGTAAAATGAAATAGTTGGGATTACAAACTTAGCTCAATATTAGTTATAGAAAATGTATAGGAGATCATAAGATGTATTTACTTATTATGTTCTGTAGATTCGATTTTTCTTAAAAAGACGGTTCCTCTTCCGAATGTCAAAACTCCCCTTATATATTGAATCAATTCACTATATTTCTATGTTGATTGGCTTCAATACATAGCATTAGGTTTTGTGAAAATAACTCAAAGAATCATCTAAGGTCTAGAGGTATATTTATCCTCTAGAACAACTTAGAGTGAAGACCATTTGATCTAATCAACATATTTTCTTTCAAAACATAGGAAGACCATAAATATCATCATTTATTGGCCAAATAAATAAAGATTGGTAAAACAATGAAAATCACACACAATAATAAGTCATTCATAATAGATCTTTATACAAACATAAATAACATGACAAACCTTGTTTATAATCCCAACTAAGGATAACTTAGCCCATGAAGGGTTTTTTCAACATATTACAAGCTTGAGTGGTCATTATTAGTTGAAAAAAAGGAAAGAATTGATCCTAACTCCTTTAGTAGATAAAAGAGAAAGAAACAATAAATTCCCTCAACAACATAAGCTAAATCACTCAAGAACACAAGTGTGTTTTTCACACAAAGAAAAATATTACAAAGTAGGAAAAATATAAGATGAATGATCATAAATGATGGATCTAAGGGGTCTATTTATACACCTAAAGTCATATAATAGCTCCAAAACTCCAGCATTATTACATTAGATCGGATCAAGACCAGCCATCCCCTCAATAATAGACCAAAAGTATAAAAGATTTAAAAATAATCATACATCTGTCAAGAGTTACAGCCATAACTTTCAGATGTTACGGTCGTAACTATGAGGACTTACGGCCGTAACTTTCGGATGTTACGGCCGTAACTTTGCTTCGGCTTTTTGCACATTAGTTGTTGTGTGAGTTACAGCCGTAACTTTCAGATGTTACGCTCGTATGGAGTTACAGACTTCATTTTTAGCCATAACTTTCATATGTTACGGTCGTAACTATGAGGACTTACGGCCGTAACTTTCAGATGTTACGGCCGTAACTTTGCTTCGGCTTTTTGCAGATTAGTTGTTGTGTGAGTTACAGCCGTAACTTTCAGATGTTACGCTCGTATGGAGTTACAGACTTCATTTTCAGCCCAGAATTTTTTAGACTTTTGCGTTTTCGCCCCAAATCTTCTTCGGATGATAACTTTTGATATATAACTCTGATTTTGAATCCGGAAAGACTGCCGAACTCGTCTCGAAAATATCTACAACATGAATACATAAAAACTCAATAAATAGAACATTTTATAAACATGTTATTTCTTGAGTAAATTAGTAATTCAATGCGATTAAGGCTAAATTTACATCTTCATCCTATAAACATAAAACTATTAAAAACTAATTATTTAAAAGCAAAAACGAGTAGACTAGCTCATAATTATGGGTGAAATATATCAATACTAATCACGGATAAGTGTATAAAACTGACACTTATCATTAGAGATGTTAAACGGGCTAGCCCTAGCGGTTCCGGGCTAGCCCTAGCGGACTTCGGGCTAAACGGTCCGGGCTAAAAAAGCCCGGATTTAAACGGGCTAGGAAATATCGGCCCTAACCCGGTTTTTTGGCGGGTTAAACGGGCCGGCCCTATGGGCCCGAGCCCGTTTAACATCTCTACTTATCATCCTCCAAGACCCAACCGCGGAAAGGAAGGGAGAGAAATGAGAAAAATGGGTGTAAACCCGTCTGCTCGATCATATTTATATTGCCCAGCGACGCACGAGCGGCCGGTCAGACGGTCGTGGCGCGCAGACCGCCGCCAATCTTCCGGACACGAGCACTGCTGCGGCGCTGCGCCGTGGCCGCACGGCGCCGGATCGTCGGCGCTGCGTCGTGGCGCCGGCAGAGACTGTCCATCAGTCTGCGTGTTCCGCACGAGTGCCGGATCGTGCGCCCTGCTCGCGCGCACCTGGCCGGCTGGTGCCCAGCCGCCAAGACTCGACGACCTGATTTTCCGAAAACGCATAGAACGAACACGACGAAACGCTCGTGGACAGCATCATCGATCTGAAACGAATCACCATGCAACAAATAATCACACGCGGCCATATAAACACAAAAATCAATCATCGAGAAAAATAATACCGACACTCGGCAACCGATAAATCTCCGGAAAAATCCAAAATAACCGGAACGAAAATCTCGGTATTACAGCGGCCGCGCTGAACGAACTGGTCGGCCGACGACCCATCAGAGATCTGTCGGAGATCCACGTTTGGAAAGTTTTTTTATGGTTAGTTGTCCATTTAATTTAATATTTAAAAGATATTTTTTAAAATTTGTTGTGGTTGAATATTTGATACTAATATTAAATTGAACATAAATGGGAGGGGAGAAGAGGAATGGTCTTTTCAGGTGTGGACGACGACTAAAAATACCACGTCCTTTATATTTTAGATTAGAGATAACTCGTGTCATGATAGCATGATGGCGGTGCTATAATTGGATTAAAGAAAAATTACCGGCACCAGAGGCCCGACGACCTCTGGCCGACAACCCGTTGAAAAACAGCCCAACAGACGGCTGAAAACAAAGCCCGATCATCGGTCGGCGCTCCGCCGAAGAAAGGTCTGGCAGTCGTCAAAAAAACAAACATTGACCTTTCGCCGGAGCTCGGCGGTCGACGACCTGTGTTCAAAAAAGAAAAACTTATCGACCTCGGAAATCTACCGGCAGCCCGCTGAAAAGCAGGCCGGCGAGTCTGGCGGACAAAAGAAGAAAAATAAAGAACAAAACGGACCTGCCGCCATCTGCCTGGCGTAAAAAAACATCTGGTGATCCATTGCCCCGATTGCAGAACTGATCGGTCGGCGACCCGCTGACCGTCTGTCGAAGAACTCTATTAAGAAAAAAGATTTCTTTTTGAAGTTAATTATTTTTTAATTTAATATGCTGACGTCCTTGAGGATCCTTTTGAAAAATTATTTTTGTTGAATATTAAAAAAAAAAAAAAAGACAGTCGTGTTTTTAATAAACAAAAGCCAGTTGTACTTTGCCATTACTGTGCGTGCGAATCAAAAAGAAAAAGGAAAAAAAAAAAAAAAAAGAACGCCCGCGTAACGTGGTCGGTTTCTGCCCATACAAAAAATTCCCCAAAATATAGTGTTAAAATCACCTCCATTCCTTCTTTCCCTTTGCTTCAACCGTTTGGAAATATCCATACACAGACACTGTCACACACATACACCACGCACCTCCTTATGTAGTAGCTCGCTCTTAGTCCGCCCCTGACTATAAGATCTCTTGAGATTAATTTCAAGGCCCGAATGGGAGGCGAAACCACTTCATTCGGTGCTCTGGTGCCCACCGTGAAATCCGAGCAGTCGAATTCCTTCTCGGTAGCTCCGACGCCTCATCCCGCGATGCCACCGCCGAATCTTCCGGATGCGTCGGAAATGGAGCAGGAGATGAATAGAGATATACTCTGCCCGATATGCATGCAAATCATAAAGGATGCTTTTTTGACGGCGTGTGGACATAGTTTTTGCTACATGTGTATCGTGACTCATCTACAGAACAAGAGCGATTGCCCTTGCTGCTCTCGTTTCCTCACGGCCAATCATCTCTACCCTAATTTCCTTCTCAACAAGGTTTATTTTTCTTATCGTTCTTAGACAGAGTAACTGTTATCAAATTGCGATCCACTTGTTTCAAGTTAATTTATTGTTTCTAGTTTTGGCGGACTAATGTGCTACATTTGTGTAATTTATGTGAGATACTTTTCGGGCTCTCTTTCTCTCTCTCTCTCTCTCTCTCTCTCTCTCTCTCTCTCTCTCTCTCTCTCTCTCTCTCCCTCCCTCCCTCTCTCTCTCTCTCTGTGTGTGTGTGTGTGTGTGTTACTAGTCTTGTTTCTTGATTCTGAAAAGTGGTGAATATTTCTTGTAATTTGAAGTACAAATTTTCTGATTTCTGAGGGCCGCGAAGAGAACTTTATACTGGGGATTTTTGCATAAGCTCAAATTCCTGGGTTTTAGTGTTTCCTTTTTTACCCCAAAACAAGAAAGATAAAAAAGAAAAGATTGAAATCAAGCTTCTAATTTATGAATTCTGATAGGTGGATTTGAAATCACATTTAATAAGCTTGTCTTAGGGCATTATGTAGTTATACTTTGAATTTGAATTTAATGAGTAATGCAAACTTTTCAGTCAAAGTGTTGAAGCATAATTTATGGGTTGTTATTGCTATTTCTCTTCGGTCGAAACTTCATGGTGGTGTGATATTTACTCTTGCTTATGGTGCGGTGTTCCTCCTTTTGTAGTTGTTGATGAAGACATCCGCTCTTCAAATAGCTAAAGCGTCCACTCCTTTGGAACAACTTCGTCAGGCATTAGAGCGGGTCAGTTATTTTCCGATATCATATAGGAAAACTTGATGAATGAATGTTTTTAATGACATGACAGTGACACTTTTTTTTTTTGTTTATAGAATCCAATTACAACTTCAAAACCTGTATTAGCATTTTTTTTTTTTGATGAAGTATATATGCATCGCGATGCTACATGTGTCAGACAGAGTATATTGCCATCTCTTATCCCATCAGAGAAGACTCTGATGAAGTGTATTGATCAGGGGGTCAATTTTGTTATTTTGAAGGTATTTTAACAGTTCTGGGAACACTTAGTAGCAACATTAAGGGCATCTTTATTTCAGTTAGGAACCGTTTTGTATAAATCCCATGTTTCTAGTTGTTACTCATTGTGTTGCCTATCCACATATTGAAGTACTCTTCAATTCAGACTCTCATATACATCAAAATCATGTAGATTGGCTTCTGTAAGATTCTAACTAATATGGTATTTAGACAGGGATGTAAAGCGTCGGTTAAGGATCTCGACAGCCTCTTGTTTCTTATTACAGAGAAGAAACATAAAATGGAGCAAGAAGAAGCTGAGACGAATCTCCGGATTCTGCTTGATTTTATGCGTTGTTTGAGAAAGAAAAAACTTGATGAGCTCAATGAGGTGCTTGGACTTCACCCTTTTGATTATTTGTCAGTTTCACACTTTCTAGAAGAATTTCCTTGGCAAGTTGTGTCTTTCATAGTGCTTGTCGCCTATCAATTAGGCTGTTAATCATTCTGTTATAAGCATGTAATGTCAAAATAGGGTGCATAAACAGATTTCAATCACTTAATTGTGAAAATAGAAGGAAGAATAAGAAACAGAAAAGGAAAATAGAAGGAAGAATAAATGCATCTGTTTTATTGTTATATCCTATTTTTTCTTCAGATACAAACTGACCTTCAGTACATAAAAGAAGATATCCATGCAGTCGAGAGACGTCGAATAGATTTATACCGAAGAAGGAATAGGTACCCCCATGCGAAGCTGGAAATGCTTGATGAGAACCCTTCTACAAAGTCGGTTTGGCAGTCGTCCATTGATAAACATAGTGGCGCCATTGCCTGCAGAGCTGCTGCTATTACACCAGGCCGAAATTGCATGAGTTCATGTAGCATGCTGAACAGAAAAGTTGATGCAAGATCATCCACAAGTCATTTAACACCCAGGAATGATACCTACTGTGGGTCAGACAACCAAAATCTTACTCAATCTGGACTGGTGCTGGCCAGAAAGAGGCGAGTTCTTGCTCAGGTTAGCACTCTTTTTGTTTTTCTAACTTCATAAAATCCTAGCAATAGAGAGCTGACCATTGGAGATTAAATTTTATAACAATTTCCGAGAGGAGATTAAATTTTATAACAATTGGAAGGACAATCTTAAGAAATCTTAAATAGTTGCTCAACTGAAATTTTAAGTCCAAGTTTCTGTTGGGAGGCTTTAATGGAAAGATCACTTCAGTTATTTGATGTGGAAACATGTTAAAAGTTTGTCATGGAAAATGTCCATGGTTTGCTTCAAGTGTTGAGGTATTTTTTTTTTAAAAATTTACAATAATCTTGCTTGCATCAGTTCAAGGACCTACAAGATTGTTACTTGCAAAAACGACGATATTGGGCTAGACAAATTGCAGAACGGAAAGAACATGATGATTCACATGGTATAAATAGAGAAGGTTTCTCTGGAGGGCTTGAGGAGTTTCATTCTGTCCTGTCGACTTTCACGAGATATAGGTACAATTCCTAGCGAATTTTGTTAGCTTATATGTGTTCTGTAATGCTATTCACTTTCTAATACATTGAGTTTGGTTGGTTTAATTTAGTCGGTTGAGGGTTATTGCTGAACTTAGACATGGAGATCTGTTCCACTCAGCTAATATCGTGTCAAGGTAAGTGGACTTTGCTGCATATCTGCTAAGCGTTGTTATTTCTAGAGAGAGAAAAAGTAGCAGCGTTTTTTAGAATCACAAGAACTTGAATTTCAAAGTTTTATAATTTCAGAGGTTTCTCAGTTTTTAATTTCTCTGTTTTTAAGAGTCTTTATCTTCTGGCAGCATTGAATTTGATCGAGATGATGAATTATTTGCTACGGCTGGTGTGTCGCGACGTATCAAGATTTTTGAGTTTTCAACGGTATGTTCTTGGAATTGTTTCAATCCTATACCAGATACTGCAATTTGTATTTCTATACTAGATACTGCAATTTGTATCTCCAGGTAGTTAACGAACCGGCCAATGTACAATGCCCTGTGGCAGAAATATCTACAAGATCAAAACTAAGCTGTTTAAGCTGGAACAAGTACGAGAAAAATCACATTGCCAGCAGTGACTATGAAGGAATAGTAACTGTTTGGGATGTGACTACTCGTCAGGTAGTGTACCTATGCTTAGTCGATTGATCTGTTTTCCTGTTTTTCATTCTTTCAGAATGGTGCCCTTATCATATTATGGAACTTCCTCACTAGTTTTTTTTTTATGAAGAGTGTGATGGAGTACGAGGAGCATGAAAAACGTGCCTGGAGTGTTGATTTTTCACCTACGGAACCTTCGATGCTTATATCAGGGAGTGATGATTGCAAGGTAGTAATTGGAAACAACAGTTATTTACAGTTTATTTGATAGAGTTTGGTTCATTTAGGAACTTTGTCCCGTAGGAACATAGGAACTTGCAAGCAAACGTGTATATGGGATGCTATTATCAGTTCATGTATTACATGTTTATTAATATATGCTGCTAAAAGTATAACATTATCTTACATAAACCGAAAATAACATTATATAATACATTTTTTCCCCACGAATAATAATTTTGATATCCTTATTTTAGCATTATATATACATGTTTTCTAGCAAGTTTCCCTGTTTTCCTACATGAACCCAACCCTTCTTTGATATTCCATATAATTATCATACATGGACTATAACATCAAACGTCAACAGGTCAAGATATGGTGTACAAAACAGGAGGCAAGTGTCATGAGTATTGACATGAAAGCCAATATATGTTCGGTCAAATATAACCCTGGATCTAGCATTCATGTCGCGGTATGTTCTCGTTGGTCATTTTCATTGCATACGATTCAAGTATATTTTTTTTCTCGAGCAACATGACCAACCATATGAAGTAGTATTTTTTGAGTTTGCATGCCTCATGGTTGCTTGCAGGTTGGTTCCGCGGATCACCATATTCATTACTACGACTTGAGAAAAACCAGCCAACCACTGTATATTTTTAGCGGGCATAGGAAGGCTGTATCGTACGTCAAATTCCTATCAAACGATGGACTTGCTTCTGCATCTACAGACAGTACGTTGCGTTTATGGGATGTTAAGGAAAATGTTCCGGTATGTTACTATTCTCTTGAGGCTTCTTTTTTGTGCTATTCATTTGATATGTTCAATCCTCCGAAACATTGAAATTGATTGTATGATTTGTATCTTGATGATTTTCTTCAGGTACGCACGTTTAGGGGCCATACAAATGAGAAGAACTTTGTGGGTCTAACAGTAAACAGCGAATACATAGCATGCGGAAGTGAATCAAATGAAGTGTTTGTGTATCACAAAGTATGTTAAAGTTGGAAGGAAAATACTGAAAATTATGTTAAAGTTGGAAGGAAAATACTAAAAAATTACAATGTTAACATCTTACGGAATGTGTTCCGTAAGACGTTCTCAGGCAGAAACATTCCGTGAGACTGTCGCACGCCGGTTTTCGCCTTAATATCTTACCTAGCTCATCTCTCCGTGAGAAGTAAGAATATTGATGAGTTTTAATGGGGGTTTTTTCTTCTTCCTTTTTTTCTTGCAGGCCATATCTAAGCCAGCAGCATGTCATACATTCTGTTCCGATATGGATGAAGCCGATGAGGACATAGGGTCATACTTCACTAGCGCTGTGTGTTGGAAAAGTGAGAGCCCAACCATGGTGACTGCAAACAGTCAAGGGACAATAAAAGTACTTGTACTGGCCCCTTGATTTATAAAACTCTAAATTGGAAAGATATGTGAAATACTTTAGTGGGTGAAAATTTGTTTTGACCTTTTACATATAGTATTTTTGTCTCAAGTTTAACAACTCTTTTGATACACAAATTGTCGAAATTGACCTTTGCTCGAATAAATCCGAGCTTGTTGAGATGCAACCGGACTTCTGAAATATTTTAGATCCGAGCTTGTTGAGCTTGTTGAGATGCAATCCGAGCTCATCTCAACATGGCAATGTCCGAGGATGAAATCATTAACCCAGAACTTGGCTCAGTAAGCGCGGGCTTGTAACCCAAGCAGGGGACAATGAGGCGAACATGTCATGTTGGAAAACTTACCTCTAGATCGGGGGTGAGGTCGAGCCTCTTGGGGGTACTCAGGACAGGGGACGATCTCCCTCGTGTGCGTGTGTAAAAAAAAATTATCGGAAGTCAAGCAGGCCCTGATCGTAAAAAGAAAAGTTCAACCAATATATATGGATTGGTTCAAACGGGAATCAGTCTTTAAAATAGGAACACAAGTTCAATGCACGTAGTCTGTAATAATGTATATTCATTTTTTTAGATTTATTGTACAATATACTATGTATCCAGTAAATCTATATTAAATATATACCGATTTACGAGTATAGTTTAAGTACTGCTTCCCATTTCAGTAAATATCCTAATATATAAGTTCTTATATTTTATACTCCCTGGTCCTTCAAGTCAAGTGTGTGCTCAATTTGTCATTTTCGTTCGTCCCATAAAAGTATGTCAATTCCATTTTGAGAAAAGACCTCTTATACTTTTACTCTAATTTTTCAACATATTTACAACAATACCAAGGATGGTCTACACATTTTATCCTTTAATTATTCAACAACAATAATTAACATACTCATATAATATAAAGTGGGACTATTTCTCCACTCAAATCTATCACTACTTAATTTTTATTAAAACTCGTGTCCATAAAGAACGAGCACACTCTTATGAGACGGAAGATATTAGGAACTTGTCAATTTCTTAAGTGTATTTATAAACTTTCAAAAGAGCCAAATTGTCCTCTAACGGTGTGAGTGTACTATAGGCTAGTTTATTACTTTATCTATTCCATAGTTAATCGTCGTCCTGGGTAAGGTTGTTCTCGGTTCGGTTCGGTCTGAATATTATCTTCTCGGGTCTGGACCGTTAAGGTATCGAGTATTACCAGTTTCGGATTTCAACTTTAATACTTGTATCCGGATCGTTAACGTTTCGGGTGAGTATCAGTCCTGGGTATTTCGGGTGGGTTCTCGGGTATCTTGGATCGTTAAAAGCCCTAATCACCAAAACCTCATAATCGAAACAAGAATGGATGGTTTTTTTTTTCAAATGTATGCTAAGGAAATTAAGAGATAAGCTATTTTAAACTTATTTTTTCTATATGTATTAATACCTTATACAATATTTTGTACAATGTATGTTTACAAAAAATTACCGGATTTTTTACCGGGTTAACGGTTTCGGTCCTTATCGATTTCGGTTCTAACTTCGGTACCAGTATCCGGACCGCTAGCGTATCGGGTAAGTATCGGTTCGAGGTATATCGGGCGGTTCTCGGGTATACTTGGATTCTCGAGCGGTTCTCGAGTATACTTGGATCGTTGACCGCCCTAACAGTGGGTAGCACCAAGTGAGGGACGGTAGGAACCCCCCCCCCCCCCCCCCCCCCAAAGAAAAAATATTAATGACCATTTACATATAAATAAGGTTAAATGACCAAAAGCAGGCGCCAAGCTTTCTCAATTTTAGCTTGAGGGCTAAATTTTGGAAGGTATCAATGGGGCCTGTCTTTGATCCGTTAGACCACGTTAGGACCTCCGTTAATTTTTGTCCGTTAACTACTAGCAGTGCTTAGTTGGCATGACACGTGGCGGATGTTTATTGGTAATTGATATATGATGTAATAATAAAAATAAAAATAACATAAAAGTTTAAAAATAATAAAAAATCGAAAAACTTAACTAAAAATCGAACTTCATTTTTATTTAAAAAATCTGGAAAATTAAAAAAATTGTAACTTGGTTTTTATATTCTCTAATATAATTAATATTAAAAATCGAAATTTTTATTTAAAATTCGGAAATAAAAAATTCAAAAATTCTGGTTCTTATTTATAAACTGTTTTAATAAAAATAAAAACTAGAATATTAGTTTCCACAAAATAAATAAAAAATCTGAATTATTTTATTTTATTTATAAAAATCGCTAGTAATTTTTTTTTTTTTTTCTTTTCATAGAAATCTTTTAGTTTCTAAAAAAATCTAAAAATCTAAAAAAGCAGATAAAAGATTAATTACTTGAAAAACTTCACGGAGAAGATAAGCGATCGATTTTTATTTATTTTATGGAAAATAATATTTTACTTTTTATTTTTATTAAAATAGTTTATAAATAAGATCCATATTTTTAATAATTTTTTTCGAATTTTGAATAAAAACTCGATTTTTAATATTAATATTCTAAAATTTAAAAAAATACCTCAAGTTCCGATTTTTTATTTTCCAGATTTTTCCATTTTTTAGATTTTTTATATTTTTATTTTTATTTTTATTTTATGTCATATATTAATCACCAATAAACATTAGCCTAACATAATAATAAGGCTAAATGACATAAAATAATTAAAAATAAATAAAATATAACAAATCTGGATCTTATTTATAAATTATTTTAATAAAATAAAAACTAAAATATTATTTTCCATAAAATAAATAAAAAACGATCGATTATCTTCTTCGGTGAAGTTGTTCAAGTAATTAATCTTTAATCTGTTTTTTTAGATTTTTAGACTTTTTTAGAAACTAAAAGCTTTTTTATGAAAAGTAAAAATATAAATAAAAATAAATTACAATGATTTTTATAAATAAAATAAAATAATTCAATTTTTTATTTATTTTTTGGAAAAATAATAATCTAGTTTTTATTTTTATTAAAATAATAAACAGAAGTTTTGAATTTTTATTTTCGAATTTTAAATAAAAATTTTGATTTTTAATATTAACTATATTCGAATTTAAAAAAAAAGCGAATTACGATTTTTTAATTTTCCAGATTTTTAAATAAAAAAATGAAGTTCGATTTTTGTTAAGTTTTCAGATTTTTATTATTTTTAAACTTTCATATTATTTTTTATTTTTTATTATTACATCATATATTGACCAGCCAATAAACATCTGCCACGTGTCATTTAACTGCCAACTAAGCACTCCGTTAATACTTAACGGACAAAAATTAACGGTGGTCCTAACGTGGTCTAACGTAGGGATGTTCAAAAATATCCGATATCTGATATCCGATCCGAAATATCCGAAAATCCGAACTTCCGGATATCCGAAAATTCGGATATCCGAAGTTCGGATATCCTAACAGTTCGGATATCGGATAGTAGTTTTCAAAAAATTGGATATTCGGATATCCGAAATATCGAAAAATCCTAAATTTTTATTTTTATATTTTAAATAATAAAAAGTATTCGGATATTCGGATATCCGATATCCATATCTGAAGTTTTTTTCGGATATTCGGATATCCGATATCCAAATCCGAATATTTTTTTCGAATATAAGGATATCCGAATAAAATTTTTATTTTTTTCCGGATTTTCGGATATCCGAAATTTCGGATATCCGAAAGTTCGGATATCCGGTTTTGAACACCCCTAGTCTAACGGATCAAAAATTAGGTCCCAGTTTGATACCTTCGAAAATTTAGGTCCTCAAGTGCTAAAATTGGTAAAGTTGAGGTCCTGTTTTGGTCATTTAGCCTATAAATAATTTATACTCAAAGTTTAATTTAAAATAAAATAAAATAGTAATCTTATCTTATCTATATCTATATAAAAAATGAGTTTCATGCCATAAATGAGAGCATTTATGTCTCTATACAAATAAAAACTCAATTCTATATAAAGGGATTAAAGGCATTAATCTATCTTATGATAGTTAAATATACAGATTCATCAAGTCTCTTTCAAGTCTTCATGGGCCATATGACTTTCCATCTGTCTAAAAAAACCGTCATATTAATCACCTTTAAATGCTAGGAATGAAGCTACGATCACCAAACCTTTTCAAGTTACCATGCCAGCTCCTTTCACTTGCTCATCATTAAATATATCAATTTATTATTCATATTCATTGGATCCTAGCAATAACAGTGGTGAAATAGTGTTTCAACACAATGACAACCACACATTATTTCCTCCCTTTGCTTTTATAAAACCCAACATCTCCTTTTTACACACATCAACCTAACATCTGCCTCTTCTCTTTCTCAAAATCATTGGTGATTTAAATTATTTATTGCTTAGAACTGCTTTAATTCGTGAGAGGATTTTGGTGCTAACATCCAAACTATACATCAGTGAGTTTTCATATGATTTTTCATATATTGACTTTTATGTATATTTTTTATTTATGATTTGAGGTTTATTGTTTTAGGTATCTTCATGGAAGAAGTGGTGGTGCTATGGTGGACACCAATAGGAAGATGGATGATTTTTTTGATAATATTTTCTTCATCCTTTATATATGTGTTTTCTATGTGTATTTTTATTTCTTCATATTTGTTCATAATTTCGTGACCTGATTTTATTTAACAAATTTGTTCTTGATATTCATATCCATGATCTTTATCAATGTTCTTAATTCTTTCTTTTAGGTTCAGTGGATAAATCGTTGAGATAATAGTTTCTTTTGCTATCCATGTTTCTTATATATTTTCTAATATAGTTTTTTCTCTAATTTTTTATTTATTTATTTATTTTTAATATTATTTTTTTTATGTAAAAACAGGATTGCTTTAGTATATTTGAGAAAATCTAACCTTTTTTCTTCTTAATTTTTTAAACAATTTAAATTTGTGTGTATAATTTTGTATAAAGTTTTAGAATTTATGGATTTTCTCTATTTTTCTAAATATGATTCGAATTTGTGTGGGTATATATAAACATTTATTCTTATTAAAATGTACACTTTTTATTTATATATACAAAATCATAAAATGATGAAGTTATATCAATATATACACTGTGATTGTATATAAAGTTATATAAAAAAAATTAGAAAATTTGTATATAAAAAATCTTATATTTTTGTCTTAAAAAAATTGGTACGACACAAAATATGATTTGTTGTATGCCGATAAAAAAACTTATACTTATATCAATATATACCTGGAACTTCTAAATGATGTTTTTAAGAAAGATGATATTGTATATATTTTGTAACAATATGTAAATATGATTATATATTATACAAGTAACTTTTTACTAATTTGTAATGTTTTGAACAAATAATATAAGGAGGGAGTATATAAATAGATTTTATCCAAAAGTGGGTAAAAATTTGTATACAAATCTCGAGATAAAATGTCGTGTTAGATAACTTTTTATTGTAACTCATATTTAGTTATGATTATTACAAAATAAGGATAATTCATATTTAACTACTCTAGAGAACCACAAATCTCGGGATAGAATGGCGTGTTAGATACATCTTTTAGATATTAATTGAATCAGGTAAGTCGAAGTCACATAATAACTGAGGACTAAAAGAGTACACAAGAGGTTAAGATTTAGGTACGATAATACAAAACAATGATAACTCATATTTAAATACTACGGGATAACAATATATCTCGAGATATAATGTCGTGTTAGCTATACTATTTTAGAACTTATTGAATAAGTAAGCCGAAGTTACATAATAGTTGATGATTAAAAGAGTATACAAGAACAAGAGCTTGAAGAATTAGGTATGATTATTACAAAAAAGGATATATAACTCATACTCGAGCGATACTATATATATATATACATTTTCTAAATGAAGAGTTATATCGCTATTAGTATTGCCTAAGATTGTTGCATGAAAATTAATATTTCACGTATTGGACAACATCTTGCTTAAACTAAGAGCTCGGGGAATAAACTGTCGTTTCAAAGTTGTGAGTTATAACTTTGTTGAGATGTATTGTCTATCAAAAGATAACGGACTGTAATGAGTAAACTGATGCATTTAAATATTGTATACAAAAGAAATCAACGTATCAACATAACCCGAATACTTTTTACCCGAAATACAAGTATGATTTAATCATGGTGAACAAAGCCCGTGCATCGCACGGGTCATGATGCCTCGTATATATAAAGATTGAGTCCATTCATTTATTTCGGAGTTTTGATGACTAAAAATATATAATATCTAATTTAAATAAATAATACTAATAAGTGTAATAAGTATTTGAAATTCCATTCATTTATTGTGGAGTCTTAATGACTAAAAAATATATCTAATTTAAATAAATAATACTAATAAGTGTAATAAGTATTTGAAATTGAATGTATATATGAAAACTAAATGATGATTTTACAGTTACATCCCTTTTTCTTCATTAGTTACATCCCTTTGCCTTCATCAGTTATAATTTACAACATAAAATAATCATACAATGCCATTATATAAGACTTTCGGTTAGATAGTTGAGATAAGTGTTAATTCTTCGTTTATGGCGATTGAGAAGATTGTGATGCCATCCAATACACCATTTGATGAACACAAAAAGGCTAATACCACAACCACCATCTATCAACTATTTCTGCGGCAGTTAGGCTGAGATAAGGTGTTAAGATGCGACTGCGGTGGTTGGCGGCAACGGTTACGGGTTACCCAGAATCAAGCGATGGTTAATGTTTCCGAATTTGGAGGCCAACAAAGATCCAAACTCCGACTACATAAATGCCGGATTTGGAGTCCAACAAACATTCCAGCGGCGCTGTTAATCAAAAAACAAGATAGGATCTATGGTCGGATCCGATTAGTTGATGTTGATGGTAGAAGTTATGGAGGTTTTGGATGATAGAGGGAGGTTTGAGATATTTTAGATGAAATTGAAAGAAAAGAGGGGGTGGAGCAAATGTGACGGATGCGAGAGAATAATTAATTTAGGGTTATGGGGTTTATAAGAAAATAAGGGATGATGTATTTCTAAAATTGCATTTTTAGTTTAACGAGGCGTTTGGACCCGTACACAGTCAACTAGATTAATTATAATGACTATGTGCACTTAAAAGAGTCTTAATTTATTTTGTGCAGGAAAAAACGTTTTCCAATCCCTCCATTTCCTTTTGCTGTTAAGCTACACTCAATTCTGCATATTTGTTGTATAAATAACCCGCTTATGTTTTATCCACCACTCCACAATTGTTCAAGAACAATGTTCAATATTCGAATGTTTAAATGTCTTAATCTTGGTGTGCCAAACAAAGCATCTATATTTTTATTAACACAATCGGAAAGAAGGCGTTTATGCTCCGAAAAATTATGGGTCACAACAATAATCATGGAAGATTGATGAGTAACAACACTTTTATGAGATGGTAAAAAAATCTTATCTATATATCTATAATACTATAAGATTCAATCCTATAATTTAAGGTGGAGTAATGATGATAGAGGTTTTAGAGTTAAAAACAGGTTGTCTTTTAGTATTCATCCAGAGTTAATTCCTGCTTATCAATGCCTTACCTATGTCTCAATGCAGCCATATAAGCCTTATCTGCGTAAGAATGCTGGAGTCCTTTAATATTCAGGCCTGTTGTTACAATGGTTGCTCCTTAATGGAGGGTTTATCAACAGGCCTGCGGTTACAATTGTCTAAGCTAATGATTATAAATACAAATTCAGTCCAATAATTTAAGGTTGAGTAATGATGATAATGCTGGAGTCCTTTAATATTCAGGCCTGTTGTTACAATGGTTGCTCCTTAATGGAGGGTTTATCAACAGGCCTGCAGTTACAATTATCTAAGCTAATGATTATAAATACACTATGTTGGATTCTATCTATCACCATAATCAGGAAGAAAAATAAAACCAATCCAAAAGTAAACATGTCCAACAAGGCTTCAGGTAGCAAGTCGGCTCCGGTTAACAAGTCCATCCAATTTGCCGACCATGATTGTGATTTATTCTTGGAACAGCTCGATACGGGTGTTAGTGGTAGCATAGTTGTTATGATTTGTAGGATGTGGGATGTGAATGCAACAACTGGGAGGTATTTGAGCACTGATTTTGTTGTTTGTGATGCCAAGGTAAGTTAGAATTATTTTTAAGCATAGAGTATGGGTATTTTCAATTCTAATGTAATATTTTGCAGGGTAGGGCGATGCATTGCACTGCAAGGAGCAATATAGCGCACAATTTCGTAGGTTTAAAAGAAGGTGATGTTTACTCTATTAAGAACTTCATCGTGCAGCCAAACAAGGATGAATATCGGATCATAAGGCAGGATCCATTCATGCTAGAATTTGATGGGTCCACACGAACTAGAAAAGTTTCTGTTAACACTGAAGGTTTTAACAGATATCCTTTTGAACTTGCTGATTTTGATGATCTTGAACCTACAAACAATAAGTATCTGATAGGTCAGTGTTTCTGCTTATGCACTTTTTAGTGGCAAAGTTTTTTGTGAGATGATGTAATGTAACTATTCTCATACCTTATTGGATACTAGCAGATATTGCAGGCTATGTTACAAATGTTGGGAGGACAATACATCAGAAAAGTGGCTCGCGTATGTAACACCCCCAATCCACTCAGGGATATTACACGCCGTAGACCCTCTCCTCGAGGATCTACCAGGCTGATAACTAAAATCAAACATCTAAACATCGCCTTTAAGGCTAAAATGACTCAGTAGACCGACTTGGTCTTTCAATAATAACATACAACTCATTCCCAAACACATACCCACGCAGGGGTCAAAATAAAATAAACTCCCGTACAACGGGAAAAGATACCGCAGCGGAAAAGAAAATACAACTGGACCAATACGACATCAGCGGAACCTCGTGTGATTAGTATCGTTCATCTTTCATCATCCTTCGTGCCGACCCTGTGCTATGCTCCAAAACCTGAATGCAAAAATAGACATCCACCCCCCGAATACTCGGGGGTTAGCAAAACTCCACTGTTTTGCTAGTGCAAGTACAAGTGCAAAAATACGAGCCATACAATACAAGTTCCAAGAACAATAATAATCAGGAATCCTCAAGGATCCAAACGTAAAGAAAAGTACTTCCCGAGGCAAGAGTTTGGGTAAACATTTCCAAAACCGAAAGATCGCAAATAAGGGAAACAATTTACAAAACAGTTTAAAATGCCATCGAGAGTTTTAATAGAAAACCATTTAGGATTATAAAATCCTTCTCTTTCCAAAAGATCAATAGGGTCACAGCCCAATGTTTTGTTTTCGCAAATAGGAAATCACCAACAATTTACAGGGTCAGAGCCCAACATCACGTGTCCTCAACGGACGTAAAAATCAACGAAACATAATCATGCACGCGCATCGCCTAGACCGGGACGACACCACCGACGTCCCACCCGTGGCCTCGAAGGACCCTCTCGAGTGGCTAGCGAAACAAATCACACACATCTCACGGTAGGAACAATCTCTTGTAGCAACCTGGCCACAAGATCGCATGCCATGTGCCACCGTAGATTATCTCGAGCTCTCACGGTTGGATCAATCACTTGTTGCATCCTGACCACATGATCACGTGCCATGTGTCACCGTAGACCTTCAACCGTATCCACACATTCACACAAATAACATATCACATCAAGGATATTCAAACAATTCACCCAGAGCATCAAACACTTAGCAAAACACCACGTCAAACCACAATGCACCGAAATGAAACAATATACGTCCACACGCAAATACCAAGTGCAACATCAACGCCAAACATATCCATAGAGTTCACATAATCATTCTCAAACCACACCATTCACAAAACACACGCGTTTTGAAAGCAAGCCTTTAACAAGGCTAAACCGAATCTTTTGAAAACTCATTTCAAACAATCAAACAACCACATAAAGACGATCACCAATTATCATATTCACAAAACAAGAAAAGTATGGACAATGTACTTGCCTCGATTAATTAGACGATGACACGAACGGAACGGAAGAGTTGAACACGACCACAAGGAACCGGCGGAAATGAACCTAACGATTCGAATAGCACAATCACAACCACTTCTAAACGATTACGGAAATGGAATACACCCGGAAACCCGCCTACGATTCATGTATATTCGCACAAAAATAACAACGAGGGCGGACCTCAACCAAACCCTCTCGATTCCGTAAAAATCACGAAATATACCATGAATCCGTAGGGAAACTAAGAATACCAACAAGAATAATCATATTCATCATGAATCCATCAACGAAACGGAAAGAATCGGACAAAACCCCAAAATCCCCAATTATCCAAAAAGGTAGGGTTTCAAGAGACATTACCTTGAGTGATTCAAGTGTTAAGATCCGTAGAACACGCGTTAGATTGATTATCCGAGCCTCACAACCGAAAAGAAATGATGAAAATCGACCCCCGGATGAAGAACTCTCTCCCTCTCTATGTCTCTCTCTCGCGGCCGTGCAAAATGGGGAAGGAAAATGAGCGGTTCGCTCAAAACAACACATTTATAGGGTAGCAGCGAGAACTATCGGCGGCTATCGGTGATAGGCCACCGAAATAGCCATACGGAATGCCGACGGTAGGGTCTATCGACCCCCTTATCGGCCGAAAGGCTACTTGGAAGTTCGAAGGTGAAGAAATTTACATATCGGCCGGCCTATCGGCGATAGCAACCGATACCCATACGGAATGCCGTGGTAGAGTCTATCGGCCCCCTATCGTAGAAAGGCTCTGGAGTGCTCGGCCAAAAGCAAACGACCATAACTCTCTCGTCAGGACTCAGATTGACTCACCGTTTGAACCATTGGAAAGCTAATTCGATGTTCTATAATATTGCAAAGATTTATAATTTTGAGTCACCAAAAATTAATGATGATCTAACAAAGTCGAACTCATACTTAGAAAAGTCGTTTAGTAATCCTGAATTCAACAAAACGACAGAAACCCGAACACGAATACGAACAGAGATACGGTTACGAAGTACTCACAAAGACGAATCCAAGAGCTAGTAGGACACACAATTCCGACCACCCGAAGGCTCGAAATTCGACAACGGAAGGTAATTACCCCAAACTTTGGGAAATTACGAAAATGGCCCAAATGCCCGAAAATCACCATACGTGATCGAATAACCAAACCGAAGTTCACAACACGTCTAACATAGTTAAACGGACTTGCGGGAAACTCGAAACAACAGTTTCGGTCGAGATTCGCAAGAATCGAACTCAAGTGCGGAAAAGTCGCTAAAAAGCACAGAACTCAACGACACCGAAACGAACTCGGATGTCAAAAAGTGTAGAATTAATTATTCTCAGAATGACGAAACGGACATGAGCGAGTCGTCAAAACAGACTTCCGCCGAAAAAAGAAATTACCGGAAATCGAAAATTGCGGATATTACATTCTACCCTCCTTAAAAGAAGTTTCGTCCCGAAACTTAAAACAAGTAGGGAGAAGAAATATTCCGCCAGGAAAAACTCAACGAGATACACAAGAATGCGTAACTAACGCCCAACGGCGAAATGTTACAAACAACGCAAAGGAGTATACGGCGTGAAAACACGCTCCACGGCGACCAACACAACGTCGCCGTTAGGGATATAATAAAAACAACAAGTGACAAACGTCATCAAACGGATAATATAGCCAAGTCAATTATCCAAACAATCACAAAACACAAAGTACTTGTTACAAGAAAACACGCACAGCGAGAAAACAGGGAATAAACACAAAACGATCCACAAGGGTAATCATAAATAATTCGGACTACGCCGAAATCCTCAAAACCACCCTAGGCATCTCCGTGTCCTTTCGGAGCAGAGACGCAACCTCGATCCCCAAACCTCTCAGCTACCGTCTCGCAATGTACGGATCGGTGACCCATCTGGCCGCACTCGAAACAGCTGACTAACGGTGAACGACAATTCTTCGTAGTATGGCCCGCTCGACTACAGTTATAACATATCTTGAAGTGCTCACATTACTCCTTTGCGGGGTACTACTCCTCTGATCACGCAATCTAGGAACCATTTTGGGATGACGAGACGAAGTCCCAACCTCAAGGGGCCCACTCCCCTGATTTCCTGAAGAGTTCCCAACGGTTTTCTGTTTCTTCGAGTCAGACATACTCTCGGTCGATAATCTGGATAGCTCATAGGCTAACGCCCTATTCTGATAATCTCTCAAGGAAGTACAAGCGAGACCTGCCATGTATTGGCGAATCTCCGGCTTCATCCGCCTACTAAAATGACAAATCTTGTCCTCCTCTGTCCTTACTTGATTTTGCACATAGCCGAGCTGTTTGCTAAAATCAATAATAGCTTGAGACAATGGTACATCCTGCGGTTTCGCGAAAAGAATTCATTAATCCTCTGATTTCTGATCGGTTCGGACAAAACTCATCTCTCATGAATTCTGGAACTCGCCCATGTGACAACGCGATCTCGAGGCTTAATAGCCTCCCACCGGCTAGCGGCATCTTTGTCGAAAAGATCTTGAGCTCAGGAACCTTACGTTCTTACGGACAATCAACTATCTCGAAAATCTTTTCCAACTGGAAAAGCCAACCATCCGACCTAAAGCATCTGCGGCACCCGGTAAACGAGGGGGATTCATACGAACCACTTCTCGAAGCCACCGATTTGCACCGGTGTCTTTGGGTCACATTTGTAACATTTGAGCTGCTGAGTCAGTCGAGTCATCGAGTGGCTACTGTTGTAAAATAGTAGCAACACCAATACCAATACTATCCTGGAAGCATGCTCTCGACCACGCGTCCGATCACCACGACCACGACCTCGGCCCCTCGGCATCTTGAATAAGTAACCACTCAAAG
Source organism: Orobanche coerulescens (assembly GCA_033398695.1). NCBI lineage: Eukaryota > Viridiplantae > Streptophyta > Magnoliopsida > Lamiales > Orobanchaceae > Orobanche > Orobanche coerulescens. The sequence goes on from CM065813.1 coordinate 22,083,040, forward strand.
ACAACAAAAATCATAACACATAACACATACAACGATTACCATCGTAAGGCAACACACACATGAATATCACAATAACGTGGCATCGTTCGGTGACATCAACGACTCGAATGATAACCAAGACGTAATTACAAACATCATGAAACAATCACACATGTACACCAACGTACAAACCCAAGTTTCAACATCTCACACTCGTGTGACACACGCAATCCACCACGAGGCGACAACCATTAAATACCGGTTCACACCTCTCACGGAGGGCTAGTGTAACAATTACGTGGCAACGCCTCAACGTTCATGCCACCAACTCGATCATATTCGGGAGTTAACACCGTAACGAAAGTTCGAAAACCATACACGCATTTCCGGTCATAAGCAGAATGATAGGTTTTAAGCGAGAACCACCTTTTGAAAACAGTTTGGAAACAACAGTTGATCTTGAGTATCATTTTACAAAAAGTAGTACAACACCATTATCGAGACTTTGAAAATCAGCTTGCGTTAGAACAAAAATGAGGACACCTTTCCTTTAGTGAAAAACTTTCAAAAATATTCGACCCTTGGGTCTAAGCAATCGCAATTGAAAATATCTCAAAAAAAATATGTTTGGTCCTCAAGCGGAAAATTTTTGAAATGTATTGCGGCATTAGAAAACACCTTGAAAACACCGCAAGAAAATAATTCGCTTTAAAAGTACGTCTCGAATTTCAATTTTCTAAGATACTCAAGGTTTTCAAAAATAATTCAATGGGTTAGAATGCCCAAAAAGGTCGATGACGGTAGTACTTATCAAAACCCACAAAATCAATTGCAAACACCCAACTACCGTCAAAACGGTCAAGGCCAACAACTCGGTTAAAAGAATCGATTTTCGAAATAAAATTCAGTCGGTAAGATACCGAAAGCCATTACAAAGGAACTCACGCAGCGGAGAAAAAAAGAAATACAGTCCAACATGCACAATCCAGCAACTACTCCTCACATGAAAGAAATATGAGAGTCAAATAGTCGCGTATCAAGAAATCAAAATCCATAAGAGGATTCTGTCACTTAGCAAATAAATCATAAAAATAGCTCGTGTCACACGAGGCACAACACAAAGAAGGGAGACTTACATTACAGTCGCACGAAGATGATGACCGCCCCACGATACTAATCACGACCAACAAACTCAGACGACGCGTCGCGACACGACTCAGTCAGATAAAATCCGACGAGACAAAAACTCGATAGACACCCCTGACCCGACAGCCTAGGTTTCCACAACCTAAGCTCCGATACCATTTATGTAACACCCCCAATCCACTCAGGGATATTACACGCCGTAGACCCTCTCCTCGAGGATCTACCAGGCTGATAACTAAAATCAAACATCTAAACATCGCCTTTAAGGCTAAAATGACTCGAGACCGACTTGGTCTTTCAATAATAACATACAACTCATTCCCAAACACATACCCACGCAGGGTCAAAATAAAATAAACTCCCGTACAACGGGAAAAGATACCGCAATGAAAAGAAAATACAATCTGGACCAATACGACATCGGAACCTCGTGTGATTAGTATCGTTCATCTTTCATCATCCTTCGTGCCGACCCTGTGCTATGCTCCAAAACCTGAATGCAAAAATAGACATCCACCCCCCGAATACTCGGGGGTTAGCAAAACTCCACTGTTTTGCTAGTGCAAGTACAAGTGCAAAAATACGAGCCATACAATACAAGTTCCAAGAACAATAATAATGTGAATCCTCAAGGATCCAAACGTAAAGAAAAGTACTTCCCGAGGCAAGAGTTTGGGTAAACATTTCCAAAACCGAAAGATCGCAAATAAGGGAAACAATTTACAAAACAGTTTAAAATGCCATCGAGAGTTTTAATAGAAAACCATTTAGGATTATAAAATCCTTCTCTTTCCAAAAGATCAATAGGGTCACAGCCCAAATGTTTTGTTTTCGCAAATAGGAAATCACCAACAATTTACAGGGTCAGAGCCCAACATCACGTGTCCTCAACGGACGTAAAATCAACGAAACATAATCATGCACACGCATCGCCTAGGACCGGGACGACACCACCGACGTCCCACCCGTGGCCTCGAAGGACCCTCTCGAGCTGGCTAGCGAAACAAATCACACACATCTCACGGTTGGATCAATCGCTTGTTGCATCCTGGCCACATGATCGCATGCCATGTGCCACCGTAGATTATCTCAGGCTCTCACGGTTGGATCAATCACTTGTTGCATCCTGACCACATGATCACGTGCCATGTGTAATATCCGCAATTTCGAATTTCGGTAATTTTCTTTTTTCGGAGGAAGTTCGTTTTGACGACTCGCTCATGACCTTTCGTCATTTCGAGAATGATTAATTCCGCACTTTTTGTCATCCGAGTTCGTTTCGGTGTCGTTTTATTGAGTTCTGTGTCCTTAATCGACTTTTTCACGTGGGAGTTCGACTTTGTAAAGTCACCATTAATTTTTGGTAACTCCAAAAATTCTGAATCTTTGCAATATTATAGAGCATCGAGTTAGCTTTCCAATGGTTCGAACGGTGAGTCAATCGGAGTCCGGACGAGAGAGTTATGGTCGTTTTAGCTCACCCGCTCGTTATTGGCGATCACCCGGCCGAACTTCGGCCGTGTCGTCCGACACGGCCCGTGCCGTGCTCGTCCGGATAAGCCGGAAGTTTCGTCTCGGGGCCCGACCGTGTCGTCCGACACGGCCCGTGCGAACTCTTCCGGATAAGCTCGAGATGATCGCTGACACGCCCGACCGTGTTCCAGACACGGTCGAGTCGTGCCGAGTCGCTTTGACGGCCATCGCTTCGGAAGGCCCTCCGCGCCGCGACCGTGTCTAGCAGACACGGTCGAGTCCTCGCCGGCCGACACGCGCCACGACCGTGTCATGTCGGACACGGTCGAGTCTGTCGAGCTATTTAAAGCCCAAGAATGCTTTTTTCGCCATTTTTCTCCTTCTTCCACTTCTCTTCAAGTTGGCGTGTTCCAAGATTGTAGCCATGTTGTTTAACAACATATACATGAAGTTTGGAGGTTCATATCATCAATCATCCGTCCTATAACATCCTTTGATCGAGCGAATCAGGTCAGATTTCCTAGAAATCTAGTTTTGGGGAATTTGGGGGTTTTTGTTGTTTTCGTCCGATTAATCCGATTTAACTTAGGATTTTGATGGATTGATGATTATTTAGATGTATTATATCATTTCCTTTATTATTCCATGGTTGGATCGTATCGATTCGTTGTTTGAGTCGAGTTCTTGACCGACGCCTTGAAGGTGTCCCAGAAATGTCATAGAGGGGTTTTCGGGCGTTCTACGATTATCCTTCCTCGTATGATTGTTGATTTATGGATTATATGTTGTTAGGGTCGAGTTTCTTGCGAAGAAACCAAGTTGAACCCTTCCGTTCGTTGTCGTTTTCCTTTTCGAAAACATCGGGCGTTTCGAAGCTTTAGGTTGAGCCGTGTTCGTCGGAATACTTGCGTGCCGATTTGAGGCAAGTACCTTGTCCATACTATTCTTGTTTTGTGAATATGATAATTGGTGATCGTCTTTATGTGGTTGTTTGATTGTTTGAAATGAGTTTTCAAAAGATTCGGTTTAGCCTTGTTAAAGGCTTGCTTTCAAAACGCGTGTGTTTTATGAATGGTGTGGTTTGAGAATGATTATGTGAACTCTATGGATATGTTTGGCGTTGATGTTGCACTTGGTATTTGCGTGTGGACGTATATTGTTTCATTTCGGTGCATTGTGGTTTGACGTGGTGTTTTGCTAAGTGTTTGATGCTCTGGGTGAATTGTTTGAATATCCTTGATGTGATATGTTATTTGTGTGAATGTGTGGATACGGTTGAAGGTCTACGGTGACACATGGCACGTGATCATGTGGTCAGGATGCAACAAGTGATTGATCCAACCGTGAGAGCCTGAGATAATCTACGGTGGCACATGGCATGCGATCATGTGGCCAGGATGCAACAAGCGATTGATCCAACCGTGAGATGTGTGTGATTTGTTTCGCTAGCCAGCTCGAGAGGGTCCTTCGAGGCCACGGGTGGGACGTCGGTGGTATCGTCCCGGTCCTAGGCGATGCGCGTGCATGATTATGTTTCGTTGATTTTACGTCCGTTGAGGACACGTGATGTTGGGCTCTGACCCTGTAAATTGTTGGTGATTTCCTATTTGCGAAAACAAAACATTTGGGCTGTGACCCTATTGATCTTTTGGAAAGAGAAGGATTTTATAATCCTAAATTGTTTTCTATTAAAACTCTCGATGGCATTCTAAACCGTTTTATAAATTATTCCCATTGATTTATGATATTTCGTTTTTGAGATGTTTTCTCAAACCCTTGCCTCGGGAAGTACTTTTCGTTTCGTTTGGATCTTTGAGGATCCTCGGTTATTGTTATTCGTGGAATGTGAATTGTATGGCTCGTATTTGCACTTTGTATTTGCACTAGCAAAACAGTGGAGTTTTGCTAACCCCCGAGTAATCGGGGGGTGGATGTCTGTTTTTGCATTCAGGTTTTGGAGCATAGCACAGGGTCGGCACGAAGGATGATGAAAGATGAACGATACTAATCACACGAGGTTCCGTTGATGTCGTATTGGTCCAGTTGTATTTTTTTTTCCGCTGCGGTATCTTTTCCCCGTTGTACGGGAGTTTATTTTATTTTGACCCCTGCGTGGGTATGTGTTTGGGAATGAGTTGTATGTTATTATTGAAAGACCAAGTCGGTCTACTGAGTCATTTTAGCCTTAAAGGCGATGTTTAGATGTTTGATTTTAGTTATCAGCCTGGTAGATCCTCGAGGAGAGGGTCTACGGCGTGTAATATCCCTGAGTGGATTGGGGGTGTTACATAAATGGTATCGGAGCTTTAGGTTGTGGAAACCTAGGCTGTCGGGTTAGTGGTGTCTATTGAGTTTTTGTCTCGTCGGATTTTGTCTAACTAAGTCGTGTCGCGACGCGTCGTCTGAGTTTGTTGGTCGTGATTAGTATCGTGGGCGATCATCATCTTCGTGCGACCTGTGAATGTAAGTCTCCCTTCTTTGTGTTGTGCCTCGTGTGACACGAGCTATTTTTATGATTATTTGTTAAGTGACGGAATCCTCTTATGGATTTTGATTTTGTGATATGGGGTTATTTGACTCTCATATTTCGTTCATATGAGGAGTAGTGTTGCTCGATTGTGTATGTTGAACCGTATTTCTTTTATCCGCTGCGTGAGTTCTTTTGCAATGACTTTCGGTATTTTACCGACCGAGTTTTATTTCGAAAACCAATTCCTTAACCGAGTTTTTGGCATTATGGCCTTGATCGCTTTGGCGAAATTCTTATGACGGTATTTAGCATGTTGTAAAATGGCTTTTGTGAGTTTTGAAACATTACCGTCATCGGCCTTTTTGGCATTTTTGTAAATGGTTTTTAGTCTGGTGGGTTCGGCGTGGGACCACGGCGCTATAATGTTCTGTGTAATTACTGAAATTTTTGGGCATTCTAGCCCATTGAATTATTTTAAAACCTTGAGTATCTTAGAAAATTAAAATTCGAGACGTACTTTTAAAACGAATTATTTTCTCGCAGTACTTTCAAGGTGCCTTCTAGTACCGTAATATGTTTCAAAATCATTCCAATTGAGGACCAAAATATTTTGAGATATTTTCAATTACTTTTAGAAATTCGATTGCTTAGACCCAAGTGTCGATTATTCGAAAGTTTTTCACTACGAGAAGGTGTCCTCATTTTTGTTCAAACGCAAGATGATTTTCAAAGTCTCGAAAATGATGTTTGTTCAACTTTTTGTAAAATGATACTCAAGATCAACCGGTGTTTCCAAACTGTCTTCAAAGGTGGTTTTCGTTTTAAAACCTATCATTCCTGTTTGCGACCGGAAATGCGTGTATGGTTTTCGAACTTTTGTTACGGTGCCAACCCCAAATTGTGATTGAATTGGTGGCGTGAGCGTCGAGTCGTTCGCCACGCATACGTTTTGTTGGCCCTCTGTGAGAGGTGTGAACTGGTGTTTACTGTTTATCGCCTCGTGGTGATTTGCGTGTTGTCGCACTAGTGTGAGTTGTTAAAGCCTGGATTTTCGTGCGTTATACACATGGGTGATTGTTTCATGATGTTTGTGATTGTGTCTTTGGCCGTCGTCGGGATGTTGTAATCGTCGAATGATGCCGTTGTTGTTGTGATTTTTGTATGCGTTGATATGTTATGCCGAGTTGGCATCTCGGTATGTTGTTTTGCGGTGTTTCGATCCATTGTATCGAGCATTTGTATTTTCGGTATGCCGAGCCGAGACGTTTCAACCGTAATGTGCCGGGGCATGCACGTGTATATTGTCCTTCTCGTCGGTAACACATTTCAAGTGTGGACTCGAGGGACACCGAATTCAATTTTGCGAATTGGCTACCGAGACTTTTGGAGTTCGCGTCAAAGACAAGTATCGAATCGGCTTTGAGAGGCCTTCGAAGGATGTTTCTGTCGGTTGCTTGTTGTGTCGTCACCTTGATTTCGCTGTTGTGAGTTGCGGGGGCGACCTTCTTTTATAAGAGGTCGAATGTAGTACCCGTGTTGTTTTTAGACTCCTGCATTTTCTCTTTCTCGAGTCTATCGACTCGCTCGTGTTCGTTGATACTTTCTGAACTTGTTCTAGATTTTCGTCGCTGCTCGAACGAGCTGTGATCTTGTTTTGGGTCAATCTGGTTATCGCTGTGACTTTTTCGAGTTCGGTTCGATTCTTGTGAACCTTGTTCGGAAGTGACATCATCTGGTTTTACTAGTTCTCTTATTCGAAGTGGATCGGATTTGGAACTTCTGTATTTTCGACTCTGTCGACTCGTTTATGTTCGTTGACATTTCTGAGCTTGTCCTGCCCCTTGTTTTTGTTTATCGAACGAGTGTGGCATCATTTCGGAATAACTAGTTTGTCGTTGTGACTTTTCAATTTCTATTCCCTTTCATGTGGATCTTATGTGAATGCATACGTTGTTGTTTTCACCGGATCTTGTTTTGTCTCGAGTCGAGATGTGAACCTCGGAGTTGTCGGTTGAACCTTATTGTCCTTCGTGTTTCGGACATGATTGTTCGATTTTTGTTGTCTCGATCGTTTGTTTGTTCGGTTTTTGTTCTCGTTTCGTGATTATTGAGCATTCAGACTCCTTCGTAATTCCCTTCAGTTCGGGAAATTAGTTTCGTTTTCGATCTTCCATCCCTTAGGCGGTGGGATTCCGTGTTTGTTCAGCGGTTGGCTCGCGTTTTGATTGATGCACCGTTGGGTTGGTCAATCATATTGATTTTCGTTCGTTGTGTTTTGTGATTGTCGGATAATTGACTTGGCTATATTATCCGTTTGATGACGCTTGTCATTTGTTGGTTTTATTATATCCCTAACAGCGACGTTGTGTTGGTCGCCGTGGAGCGTGTTTTCACGCCGTATGTTCCGTTGAGTTGTATGTAACGTTTCGCCGTTTGGCATTAATTACGCGTTTCTTGCGTATCTCATTGAGTTTTCCTGGCGGTATTTTGCTTCTCCTACTTGTTTTAAGTTTCGGACGAAACTTCTTTTAAGGAGGGTAGAATGTAATATCCGCAATTTAATTCGGTAATTTTCTTTTTCGGAGGAAGTTCGTTTTGACGACTCGCTCATGACCTTCGTCATTTCGAGAATGATTAATTCCGCACTTTTTGTCATCCGAGTTCGTTTGGTGTCGTTTTATTGAGTTCGTGTCCTTAATCGACTTTTCACGTGGGAGTTCGACTTTGTAAAGTCACCATTAATTTTTGGTAACTCCAAAAATTCTGAATCTTGCAATATTATAGAGCATCGAGTTAGCTTTCCAATGGTTCGAGCGGTGAGTCAATCGAGTCGGACGAGAGAGTTATGGTCGTTTTAGCTCACCCGCTCGTTATTGCCGATCAACTGCGGCCGAACTTCGGCCGTGTCGTCCGACACGGCCCGTGCGTGCTCGTCCGGATAAGCGGAAGTTTCGTCTCGGGGCCGACCGCCGTCCGACACGGCCGTGCCGAACTCTTAGGATAAGCTCGAGATGATCGCCGACACGCCCGACCGTGTACCAGGACACGGTCGAGTCGTGCCGAGTCGCTTTGACGGCCATCGGAAGGCCCCTCCGCGCCGCGACCGTGTCTAGCAGACACGGTCGAGTCCCTGCCGGCCGATTGCGCGCCACGACCGTGTCATGTCGGACACGGTCGAGTCTGTCAGGCTATTTAAAGCCCAGCAGTCGTTTTTTCGCCATTTTTTCTCCTTCTTCCACTTCTCTTCAGCAGCTGGGCGTGTTCCAAGATTGTAGCCATGTTGTTTAACAACATATACATGAAGTTTGGAGGTTCATATCATCAATCATCCGTCCTATAACATCCTTTGATTGAGCGAATCAGGTCAGATTTCCTAGAAATCTAGTTTTGGGGAATTTGGGGGTTTTTGTTGTTTTCGTCCGATTAATCCGATTTAACTTAGGATTTTGATGGATTGATGATTATTTAGATGTATTATATCATTTCCTTTATTATTCCATGGTTGGATCGTATCGATTCGTTGTTTGAGTCGAGTTCTTGACCGACGCCTTGAAGGTGTCCGGTAAAATGTCATAGAGGGGTTTTCGGGCGTTCTACGATTATCCTTCCTCGTATGATTGTTGATTTATGGATTATATGTTGTTAGGGTCGAGTTTCTTGCGAAGAAACCAAGTTGAACCCTTCCGTTCGTTGTCGTTTTCCTTTTCGAAAACATCGGGCGTTTCGAAGCTTTCCGGTTGAGCCGTGTTCGTCGGAATACTTGCGTGCCGATTTCGAGGCAAGTACCTTGTCCATACTATTCTTGTTTTGTGAATATGATAATTGGTGATCGTCTTTATGTGGTTGTTTGATTGTTTGAAATGAGTTTTCAAAAGATTCGGTTTAGCCTTGTTAAAGGCTTGCTTTCAAAACGCGTGTGTTTTATGAATGGTGTGGTTTGAGAATGATTATGTGAACTCTATGGATATGTTTGGCGTTGATGTTGCACTTGGTATTTGCGTGTGGACGTATATTGTTTCATTTCGGTGCATTGTGGTTTGACGTGGTGTTTTGCTAAGTGTTTGATGCTCTGGGTGAATTGTTTGAATATCCTTGATGTGATATGTTATTTGTGTGAATGTGTGGATACGGTTGAAGGTCTACGGTGACACATGGCACGTGATCATGTGGTCAGGATGCAACAAGTGATTGATCCAACCGTGAGAGCCTGAGATAATCTACGGTGGCACATGGCATGCGATCATGTGGCCAGGATGCAACAAGCGATTGATCCAACCGTGAGATGTGTGTGATTTGTTTCGCTAGCGGCTCGAGAGGGTCCTTTGAGGCCACGGTGGGACGTCGGTGGTATCGTCCCGGTCCTAGGCGATGCGCGTGCATGATTATGTTTCGTTGATTTTACGTCCGTTGAGGACACGTGATGTTGGGCTCGACCACCGTAAATTGTTGGTGATTTCCTATTTGCGAAAACAAAACATTTGGGTTTGTGACCCTATTGATCTTTTGGAAAGAGAAGGAATTTATAATCCTAAATTGTTTTCTATTAAAACTCTCGATGGCATTCTAAACCGTTTTATAAATTATTCCCATTGATTTATGATATTTCGTTTCTGAGATGTATTCTCAAACCCTTGCCTCGGGAATTACTTTTCGTTTCGTTTGGATCTTTGAGGATCCTCGGTTATTGTTATTCGTGGAATGTGAATTGTATGGCTCGTATTTGCACTTTGTATTTGCACTAGCAAAACAGTGGAGTTTTGCTAACCCCCGAGTAATCGGGGGGTGGATGTCTGTTTTTGCATTCAGGTTTTGGAGCATAGCACAGGGTCGGCACGAAGGATGATGAAAGATGAACGATACTAATCACACGAGGTTCCGTTGATGTCGTATTGGTCCAGTTGTATTTTTTTTTCCGCTGCGGTATCTTTTCCCCGTTGTACGGGAGTTTATTTTATTTTGACCCCTGCGTGGGTATGTGTTTGGGAATGAGTTGTATGTTATTATTGAAAGACCAAGTCGGTCTACTGAGTCATTTTAGCCTTAAAGGCGATGTTTAGATGTTTGATTTTAGTTATCAGCCTGGTAGATCCTCGAGGAGAGGGTCTACGGCGTGTAATATCCCTGAGTGGATTGGGGGTGTTACACCATGTGTCACCGTAGACCTTCAAACGTATCCACACATTCACACAAATAACATATCACATCAAGGATATTCAAACAATTCACCCAGAGCATCAAACACTTAGCAAAACACCACGTCAAACCACAATGCACCGAAATGAAACAATATACGTCCACACGCAAATACCAAGTGCAACATCAACGCCAAACATATCCATAGAGTTCACATAATCATTCTCAAACCACACCATTCACAAAACACACGCGTTTTGAAAGCAAGCCTTTAACAAGGCTAAACCGAATCTTTTGAAAACTCATTTCAAACAATCAAACAACCACATAAAGACGATCACCAATTATCATATTCACAAAACAAGAAAAGTATGGACAAGGTACTTGCCTCGATTAATTAGACGATGACACGAACGGAACGGAAGAGTTGAACACGACCGAAAGGAACCGGCGGAAATGAACCTAACGATTCGAATAGCACAATCACAACCACTTCTAAACGATTACGGAAATGGAATACACCCGGAAACCCGCCTACGATTCATGTATATTCGCACAAAAATAACAACGAGGGCGGACCTCAACCAAACCCTCTCGATTCCGTAAAAATCACGAAATATACCATGAATCCGTAGGGAAACTAAGAATACCAACAAGAATAATCATATTCATCATGAATCCATCAACGAAACGGAAAGAATCGGACAAAACCCCAAAATCCCCAATTATCCAAAAAGGTAGGGTTTCAAGAGACATTACCTTGAGTGATTCAAGTGTTAAGATCCGTAGAACACGCGTTAGATTGATTATCCGAGCCTCACAACCGAAAAGAAATGATGAAAATCGACCGGATGAAGAACTCTCTCCTCTCTATGTCTCTCTCTCGCGACGTGCAAAATGGGGAAGGAAAATGAGCGGTTCGCTCAAAACAACACATTTATAGGGTAACGCAGAACCCATCGGCCGCCTATCGGCCGATAGTTCAAATGATAGCCATACGGAATGCCGACAAGAGGTCTATCGACCCCCTTATCGGCCGAAAGGCTACCGGAAGTTCGAAGGTGAAGAAATTTACATATCGGCCGCCTATCGGCCGATAGGCCCAACCGATACCCATACAATGCCGGCAGAGAGTCTATCGGCCCCCTATCGGCCGAAAGGCTCCCGGGAGTGCTCGCCAAAATCAAACGACCATAACTCTCTCGTTCGGACTCAGATTGACTCACCGTTTGAACCATTGGAAAGCTAATTCGATGTTCTATAATATTGCAAAGATTTATAATTTTCGGAGTCACCAAAAATTAATGATGATCTAACAAAGTCGAACTCATACTTAGAAAAGTCGTTTAGTAATCCTGAATTCAACAAAACGACACCGAAACCCGAACCTGAATACGAACCGAAGATACGGTTACGAAGTACTCACAAAGACGAATCCAAGAGCTAGTAGGACACACAATTCCGACCACCCGAAGGCTCGAAATTCGACAACGGAAGGTAATTACCCCAAACTTTGGGAAATTACGAAAATGGCCCAAATGCCCGAAAATCACCATACGTGATCGAATAACCAAACCGAAGTTCACAACACGTCTAACATAGTTAAACGGACTTGCGGGAAACTCAAAGCAATAGATTTGGTCGAGATTCGCAAGAATCGAACTCAAGTGCGGAAAAGTCGCTAAAAAGCACAGAACTCAACGAAACGACACCGAAACGAACTCGGATGTCAAAAAGTGTAGAATTAATCATTCTCAGAATGACGAAACGAACATGAGCGAGTCGTCAAAACAGACTTCCGCCGAAAAAAAAAGAAATTACCGGAAATCGAAAATTGCGGATATTACAGCGTACCCTGGATTTCTATCTGGCTAACAAAAGGTGTTTTGATTCCCAATTTTTGTTGTCCAAACAAACTTGAAGATTAAGTTAGTGTTTAATGATTAATTATTTATAATGTTCAAGGGGATTATTTACTTTTTGATTTCCTAAAACAGGGGTCAGTCAATTAGGGTGACACTGTGGGGGGAATTGGGCGACATCCTGGTAGAAAAGAAAACAAAGCATGTTAGTCTGTGTCCGATTGTTATAACTGCTCTAAATGTCAAACAAGATAC